>JAUMJK010002538.1:0-302500 GCA_033558105.1 Coccyzus lansbergi
TCTTCTCCCAAGGGACAGGGGACAGGACAAGAGGGAATGACCTCAAGATCCACCAGGGGAGATGTAGACTCGACATAAGGAAAAATTTCCCAGAAATTGTCATTGGGCATTGGAATAGGTTGCCCAGGGAGGTGGTTGAGTCACCTTCCCTGGAGTTGTTTAAGGGACGGGTGGACAAGGTCCTGAGGGATGTAGTTTAGTGTTTGATAGGAATGGTTGGACTTGATGATCCGGTGGGTCTCTTCAGACCTGATGATTCTATGATTCTATGAACTGCATTCACCAGCCCTAGGAGGGTCCAGCCACGTTCTCGGGGTTTGGAGGGTCCAGCTACGCTCTTGGGGTGTGCCGCCAGATGCAGCAAGCTTCAGCTGAGAAGTGACCATGTTGTCTCTAGAACACGAAGCGATTTCTTTTCTCAAGAGCTCCCAGTGGTTTAACATGTCACCAAGTACATAAGAGGCCATGCAGAGGTAGTCAGTTGTGAAGAGTGGCAGCCTGATGGTCCCTATGGACTTTTCAGCAAATAAGCATCAGCACAGAGTTCCTGGCTTCACACTTCAGCATTTCATTTTTTAATCCAGTCTCTAGTCCATTTATTCTGTGAAGTGAGACATTCCAAAATTACAAAGGGATTTACGTTTCTTGAACATGTGCGAGCTGGCTGGAAGGACTTGTGAATACTTCATACCTTTCCTTTAGCTAACTTTCAGTCCATCTTCACAGCAGAGCTGATGAAACTGCATTTCACACACCTCTCTAAAACTTTCCACTCAGGCTGCTCTTTTATATAAGTGATACCAGTGAGAATGGGATTTTTTGAGAAGAAAATTGCAACAGAAATGTCAAAACACGAGAACAACTACAGGGGGTGAAAACAGACTTAAATGTGTGCCAAACACTAACTCATGGGGGGCTGACCAAGTTTTCATAAACGACTATTGACCTGGCAACAGGATGATGATTTTTCTCACAGTTAACATCAATGAGAACTCCACAAATTAGCAATAATAATTAAATAAATACAGAAGCAATGTTGCTCTCCAGGTTAGGCAGTGGTAGTCATGACCATGCTTATTGTGTTACGTCGGTTTAGCCAAGAACAACCTTATCTGATGAAACAAGAGTTTCAAAATGTTCTCCTTTTAAATGAATTAATTCTCCTCAACATGCGTTTCCAAAATAAACAGAACACAATATTTTAAATTGACTTATGCAAATCCATCAGGACATGGTATCCAAGCAATAACCCAATCAAGATAATTTAAAGGAGCATGTTACCTCTTATCTGTGAAGTTGCTGTTAGTTCCACTTCTAGTACGGCTTCATCTATATTTGCTAGTACAACATAGCTTAACTCCTTCTCTCTGAGTTTTGCTTTTTTTACAGCAGAGCTGGAAAGAATACTTTTCACCATGAGTGATGGTTTTCTAGAAGAGCTACAAATTTGAAAAGATCACTACCTTCCACTGAGTAGCCCCTAGACTTTATGTACTTTCTTTGGCCAACAATCGAACCTGGCTTTGAAGCCAGGTATGAGAAACAAAGCCTGCTGGAGTATTTTCTTTCCTTTCTTAGTTTCTTGGCCTATGCATATATTGCATAGAGGAAAATACATGTAATTTGTTCATTTTACAGCTTCTATCCCTTTCCTGACCTCTCTCCACTATTGTGCTCTCTTTGTGCTCCTCCTGAGCAGCTTGGATGTGTACCACGCAGTATAAGGAAGAAATAGATTTTACATTATACATAGAAATGGTCCAGGTTCTTTTTCTCCTAAATCACATTTCCCTGGAGGTGTTTAAGGGACAGGTAGATGAGGTGCTGAGGGCATGACTTAGTGTTTGATAGGAATGGTTGGACTCGATGATCCGGTGGGTCTCTTCCAACCTGGTGATTCCATGATTCTACATAAAATCTAAAACCCAAAAGCACTTATTCCCTATCTGCCTCCAGCCTCCCCCAGCACCTCTGTAAATACTGAAATTTGGGGTTTTGTGAGATAAAATGTTGATACAGATATCTCAAATCTTTTACTCTCTTTGATAGAGAAAAAATTATTAATTCTTTTATCCCTTTTTACAAACAAATCTTAGTTCCAAATGCAAACTAAAGAGCTTTGGAGATACTCTCCAAATCTTCTCTCACCGGAAAGATCCTAGCTTATTCCAGAAGATAGAACAATCTTTCCTCCTGATACTTGCAGTTCACTGTAGCAGAAGTTGCCTTTATGTCTAATGTAATTATATCTGATACTCTGTACTTTCAGAAGAATCCCTAGGAATGCCTCAACCTCGGGAAAGAGGGAAAGATGGAAAGAAAGAGATGAGAGAAAGAGAGAGAGAAAGAGGAGAAAGAGAGAGAGAGAGAGAAAGAGAGAGAGAGAGAAAGAGAGAAAGAGAGAAAGAGAGAAGAGAGAGAACAGGAGAAAGAAAGGGAGAAAGGGAGAAAGAGAGAAAGAGAGAAAGAGAGAAAGAGAGAAAGAAAGAGAGAAAGAAAGAGAGAAAGAGAGAAAGAGAGAAAGAGAGAAAGAGAGAAAGAGAGAAAGAAAGAAAGAAAGAAAAGAAAGAAAAGAAAGAAAGAAAGAAAGAAAGAAAGAAAGAAAGAAGAAGAAAGAAAGAAGAAAGAAAGAAAGAAAGGAAAGAAAGAAAGAGAAGAAAGAAAGAAAGAAAGAAAGAAAGAAAGAGAAAAGAGAGAAAGAGAGAAAGAGAGAAAGAGAGAAAGGAAGAGAGAAAGAGAAGAGAGAGAGAAAAGAAGAGAGAGAGAAGAGAGAAAGAGAGAAAGAGGAGAAAGAGAGAAAGAAAGAGAGAAGAAGAGAGAAAGAGAGAAAGAGAGAAAGAGAGAAAGAGAGAGAGAAAGAGAGAAAGAGAGAAAGAGAGAGAAAGAGAGAGAGAAAAGAGAGAGAAAGAGAGAGAGAAAGAGAGAGAGAAAGAGAGAGAAAGAAGAGAGAAAGAGAGAGAGAAGAAGAGAGAGAAGAGAGAAGAGAGGAAGGAAGGAAGGAAGGAAGGAAGGAAGGAAGGAAGGAAGGGAAGGAAGGAAGGAAGGAAGGAAGGAAGGAAGAACTCAAACTAGGCTTTAAACTTTAAAAATATTAATGATAAATTAAAAATATATAAATTAAATTTCAGTGTCAGCCACAGTGTCTTGAGTCCATTTCATGAGTTATATTCATTATATAAGACACCTAGAAACATTATTGAAGAGCTGATGAAATGTCTATTTTCCATTATTTGTCTATCCCACTTATGCAAATTTGGTTTATGTATTTCTTCATTGTTTTCTTGTATGAAAAATACTTTTTTCCTACTTTTTTATTTTGAAAATGTTTCGTTGAAAATGGGTCAGAATCGGCATGAATACTTGTCACAGTAGTTAAGGTATCTGTGAGATGATCTCAGCACCCTACAAAGCCAATCCAGCAGAAAAGCTTCAAAACTGGTATATAAAGCTTTCCCAGATTAGAAATACCCAAGGGGGCAATAGTATGATCTGCTCTTCCTCAAGGATGTTTGATCTGTTGAAGCAGGGGCACAACTGCAGCTTTGGGACCCAAAAAGGTGATTGTGTTAAAAGTCAAAGTACAGAAGGAAGTAAAATATGGAGGGTTATTAGTGCTAGAACTGGGATGGTTCCGGTTATCATCAGAGAAACCCCCCTGGGAAGGAGCTGTGCCCAGCAAACCTTCAGGCTGGTCCAAGAAAACTTCATTTCTATAAAGAGTTCAACACATTCGAATTCTTTCCCATGCAAACAGTGGATCAAAGCCTTGGCTGCTCTGCCGCACGACACAGAGTCACCAGGCTCGTGACACAGGCCAGATGAGAGCAGTGTGGAGTGGGATCTCATAGATGGTCACTCCCTTTGGCTAGTTAGGAAATCATTGGCTTCTTCAGAGAGCTGGGGTTGTTCAACCTGGAGAAGAGGAGGCTGAGAGGAGACCTCACTGCTCTCTCTAACCATCTGAAAGGAGGTTGTGGAGAGTGGGGAGCTGGGCTCTTCTCCCAAGTGACAGGACAAGAGGAAATGGCCTCAAGCTCCACCAGGGGAGGTTTAGTCTAGACATTAGGAAAAAAATGTTCACAGAAATGGTCATTGGGCACTGGCGGAGGCTGCCCAGGGAGGTGTTTGAGTCCCCTTCCCTGGAGGTGTTTAAGGGACGGGTGGACAAGGTGCTGAGGGACGTGGTTTAGTGTTTGATAGGAAAAGTTGGACTTGATGATCCTGTGGGTCTCTTCCAACTTGGTTGTTCTATGATTCTATGACCCAACACGATTTGTGATTTGCACTATCATTTTATGCTTCAGGTTCTACTCTGTTACATAACGTAGAGATGGAGAGGGGCCAGCAGCAATAACAATGCTCCTCTCCGTCTTCTCCATAGCAACACATCTTGGCTTTGCCTGTGTTCCCAGCTCTGTGCCTGGACTCCTCACATGCTGAGATGAGACACGTTCAATTGTTCAGAAGCGTGCTTGTCCTTCATTGCTGGATACACTACCGGGTAGCCTACTGGATACCCCCGCAGGGTGAGACTAAGATCTTTCCTGAGCCGATTTGTCTTAAAGGCACTATGTTTCTTTTGGAAAATTGCTGGAGTGGGACTTTAAAGTCCAAGGAAATTGCAGCCTTCTTCTCTAAGTATGTATTTACAGTCGTGAGAGGAGATTAAAGCATTGGCAGCAGCTCTGGGCAGGCCAAAGAGATGGACACTTGAGAAGACTCAGGGAAGGAGTGAAGAGATGAGAACTTTAAAGAAAGGAACCGAGTTTTAATTAGTATTTCTGGTATCTAAAAATAAGCAGAAAATATTTTCTCACAGAATCCTCATTTGATAGGGAAACATTAAGATTTACTAACTGTTAATCCTACCCGACATTGATCAATAAGGCAATATGATAAAAGGAATGTAAAATTTTATTATTCTTAGGTGGATACGTCTTTTCCAGTCAGGGCTATAGGGATATAAACTGCCAAGTAAAATGATTCATCTTCAACACCTGCTTCATTTAAGGGATTCCTTAGCCTAAAGTGAGTCTCCAGAATGTTTCTAGCATCTCTAATATCAAGGAGGAAAAGAAGGTTATTGCAAATTCCAAATTTAGCCAGATGCTCAAATCAGGTTGCTGTAGCAACCTCCAATAAAAGTGGATCCCAGAGTAAGAGATGCACTTTTGTCAGCTGACAAAGAGCTGGGGAAAATGTAAATCTGCTTTGCTGCATAAGCTTCCATTTCCCTCTCTTTCTGTTTATTGCATTCATAATGTTTTCTGTCACCACTCGAGCAGAAAATAATATTGAAATTTTTTTTCTCAGTTTCATCTGTAGTGGATTTATGTATAATATCACAACTGACCATGAGTGGTACCTTAGATTTGGAAGACAACTGTTTCAAGTGAAGTATTCAGTGCACGCTTGGCTTTTTTCTCTCTGAGAAATTTTCCTTACCACAAAAAAAAAAAACAAAAAAACAACGCAGAACATTGACTGGGGATACTACAACAGTGCTCCAGAGTTAGGGAAATATTTCTGTTTCTTGTAGTTTCAACATCCATCTCTGATCACTGTGAAATCTAGTGTGAGCCCAAAGAGTTGTGAGATGGAGTCTGGAGGCGTTTAAAGAGAGGAGTGAGTAAAAGAAAGTTCTTAGACCAAATCACCTCTCAATTTCTTCTCAGGCTACTGCTAGTTAAGAGAAAAGAGTCACACTAGCTACCCTGAAAACATTTGAGCTCACCTACAGCTTATGTGAGTTAGTGCCTTGATCCTGGATCTTCCTTGGGGAAAGAAATAGAAAATGGTATCCAGAAAAAAAAAAAAAGAGTTTTTATATGGAATGAGTTGGGAGGTTTACCTTGTGCCTGCAGACACTCAGTAGGAAATAGCTGTTGTCTGCTTGCAGCTCTGGGTCTTGTGCACCTCAGAGGGGACATTAGTACATGGTGTTTACAGTTGCTACTTGTTCAGGGTCTGTTTCAATGTCTGAGTATTGGTGGAAATATGGACAGAAGGTGGCATTAGTTAAATTTTATTAGTAAAATAATCCCTGCAAAAACTCAGAGGATGAAAAGAGAAGAAGTGCTGCACGTAGGTGCTGTTCAGCGGGTTTAAAGTCAAAAGGAGGAGGACTTCCAGCACAATGTGAACAGGATGATCAGGACAAGAAGAGGACTTAGAATCATAGAATCATAGAACAACCAGGTTGGAAGAGACCCATCAGATCATCGAGTCCAACCATTCCTATCAAACACTAAACCATGTCCCTCAGGACCCCATCTACCTGTGCCTTAAACACCTCCAGGGAAGGTGATTCAACCACCTCCCTGGGCAGCCTATTCCAATAGGAATAGGGTTGACTTGTGGCAACCTAGGACATGGTAGGGAGGATTAAAGCTGAAGAGAGTGCGAGAGAAAACATGAAGGATGCCAGAGTTCAACAGTTGAAGAACAGGGAATTTATGAGGGCTGATGGTTGTCAGCCCTACATTCTTCCCTTCCTAAGGGCACCACCTGGCTCATGGGAGGTTTTAATCTTTCACCCTCTGCTCCATCTGGGAAGGGAAGGGAAGGGAAGGGACATGAGACCTCCTGTTTCAGTGGCTGTATATGATGCTCTACATACTCCATCTGGAACCCTGCTCAGCAAAACGCTGTTTGTTTCTGCCAACAAACAACAACTCAGCACTGCATGGAACTGTGCCATTTTCTTTCTTTCCCCCAGATATTCTACTGTCTTCAGACAGGTATCTTATGGTTAAATCCTTAAAGCCAGGGCACTCCTCTTCCCCACAGATGACAGGCTCTGAATTTGCTACATATGTGCTTAGCTCAGGTGTTTTGCAGATCTTCCTGGATATCTCTTTTGATGCCTAATGACTTTTCTGATTCAATTTCCTCCTAAGGAAAAGCAGGCAGCAAAACCCCAATGGATTTGGGATGCTGACCCATAACAGGAGCAGGATATCTAGACTAGTCATAGCTGATCTGCTTTAGGTGACATTCAGTTCAGAAGAATAAATACAGATTTTCATCACTAATGAAAGATAACAATAGAGGTCAATTTTTTAAAAAATAAATACCATTTAAAAAGAAGATGATGTTGCTCTTGGAAAGAAGGAAAAAATGTTTAACTAAAACTTACTAAAAACTTCTGGGCACAATCAAGAATAGGTGGATCAGATTTGGAATTAATCTAATCTCAAAATTAAATATAAGTATGAAGGGTGGAAGTTGAGTACACACAGCAGAGGTGGCAATACTTAAAATTGCCAAAAATAAAGAAAATGAAACAATCAATATATTTTTTTTCTGCACCACCCAGTAGGAAGAACAATCGTGTTTCCTTTTCCTTAGGCTGTCATATATGCACACAGCTATACTTCAGCTCTGATGTGAAATATGACCTGGATGGGACCTTGGGCAGCCTGATCTAGTGGGAGTTGTCCCTGCCCACGGCAGGGGGCTGGAACTGGATAATCTTTAAGGTCCCTTCCAACCCAAACTATTCAATGATACTATGAAAGTTTTGAGCATTATTCGTAACTGTAATTTGCAAATGCACTTTAACAAAAACAGCATTAGATGGATAATTTCCAGCAATCAAACTTGAAAAGGGCAAATTAGAGACTGGGTTTGGACGAGTTACCTTCCAGGAGAGTTCAGAGAATGCACTCGAAGAATCATAGAATCATAGAATCAGCAGGTTGGAAGAGACCCATGGGATCATTGAGTCCAACCATTCCTATCAAACACTAAACCATGTCCCTCAGCACCTTGTCCACCTGTACCTTAAACACCTCCAGGGAAGGTGAATCAACCACCTCCCTGGGCAGCCTATTCCAATGCCCAATGACCCTCTGTGTGAAAAACTTCCTTCCAATCTCTAGCCTCAATCTCCCCGGGTGGAGCTTGAGGCCATTCCCTCTTGTCCGGTCCACTGTCACTTGGGAGAAGAGCCCAGCTCCCTCCTCTCCACAACCTCCTTTCAGGGAGTTGGAGAGAATAATGAGGTCTCCTTTCGGCCTCCTCTTCTCCAGGCTAAACACCCCCAGCTCTATCAGCCGTTCCTCAGAAGACCTGTTCTCCAGACCCTTCTCCAGCTCTGTCGCTCTTCTCTGGACTCGTTCCAGAGCCTCAACATCCTTCTTGTGGTGAGGGGCCCACAACTGAACACAGGATTCGAGGAGCGGCCTCACCAGTGCTGAGTCCAGAGGGAGAAGAACCTCCCTGGACCTGCTGGTCACACCGTTTCTTATACAAGCCAAGATGCCATTGGCCTTCTTGGCCACCTGGGCACACTGCTGGCTCATGTTCAGTCATGCTCATGAACTCATGTTCATGTTCAGAAGAGACTGCATGGAGGACTGTAAAAACCTCTCTGTGAATGAAAGGCACTAACAGTGGTGAAGGTTATTACTGCAGGCTGCTCCTGTGTCTGTGTGAATTCAGGATGAATAGCCTCTCTGAGAAACATTTATTTTCCAATGTGCACATTTTTTTTCAGCCAAGGGATATTTTCGGACAGCATCAGTTCTCACCTCCTAGTCAAACTGCTGTTCCACTTGCAATTTAAATAGGGGCAGAGATAGTTCTCTGCCAGTGCTACATGTTCCTCCAGAGGTTCTGCCTTCACATCTGTTTCCCTGTTTAAATCTTTCAGCTAAATTATTGGCTGAGGTTAAAGCAGAGTTTCCCCAATTAACCCATCAGTTAGCAATCGGTGACCTTAATGTGCCTCGTAGATAAAAAAACTCCAAATCTTTTACTGATCTGAGAAAAATGGGGGAAAGGATTTGGGGTGTGCACCCACGTGGAATAACATTAATAATCTTTCAGCTCTGAGTAACTGCGTTTGCAGAGCACTGTGGACATGACCCTTTTACAATTACACACAGTTACCGCATACAACTAGTGCAATTTTATATATTCTAATATATCAGCCAATCAGTTGACATCCACAATTAATCCCTCTTTCTCTCTCACCTAGTTAGAATTGAATGAGGTTGATGAGTATTTGAATTCTCACGTGATTCTTGATTGCATAGTAGAGTATGATCAAAAGCCTTTGCTTGAATGTGAACGATTGTGTTGCTTGCAAGTACTTGATGGCAATTTACTTAAACATGATACTCTGCAGGAGAAGTTCTTCAAAGTGGAGTCACAACAGGCAGTTTATCGTTTCCATGCATGGTATTTAGGATTATTGCCTCTTGAAAGCCTTACATAAAAAATAAATTTAAAAAAACCCAGTAGATCATGCTAAGAGGAGGAGTTACAGCCTGGTATGCGGGTGGACGAGGTGTTGAGGGACATGGTTTAGAGACTGGTGGGAATGGTTAGACTCGATGATCTGGTGGGTCTCTTCCAATCTGTTGATTCTATGATTCCATGACTATACTCTCTATTATCGGTGCGGCATAAAATGTGTAAGCCTCAAATTAATAATGTGAATACCTACATCCTAATAATAAGTCTGAGAGAGCACAGAGGTAGTGTCATAGAATCATAGAATCATAGAACAACCAGGTTGGAAGAGACCCATCTGGTCATGGAGTCCAACCATTCCTATGAAACACTAAACCATGTCTCTCAGGACCTCATCCACCCGTGCCTTAAACACCTCCAGGGAAGGTGAATCAACCACCTCCCTGGGCAGAACATTCCAATGCCCAATGACCCTTTCTGTGAAAAACTTCCTCCTAATCTCCAGCCTAAATCTCCCCTGGCAGAGCTTGAGGCCATTCCCTCTTGTCCTGTCCCCTGTCACTTGGGAGAAGAGCCCAGCTCCCTCCTCTCCACAACCTCCTTTCAGGGAGTTGGAGAGAGCAACGAGGTCTCCTCTCAGTCTCCTCTTCTCTAGGCTAAACACCCCCAGCTTTCTCAGCTGCTCCTCACAGGGCCTGCTCTCCAGACCCTTCTCCAGCTTCATTGCTCTTCTCTGGACTCTCTCCAGAGCCTCAACATCCTTCTTATGTTGAGGGGCCCACAACTGAACACAGTATTCAAGGAGTGGCCTCACCAGTAGCACAAGGTATTACAAGTATCATAGGTAGCACAAGGTATTACAAGTTCTTCTAGCCTGGTCACACACCATGCACTGATCTCATCTGATCTCAGCAACTAAATCCTCTCAGCCCTCATGACTTCCCCGAAGACTTGCAGTCTGCAGGAACAAACCTAGGAGATGCTGTCAAACATCTAACCAATTTATACAGCATCATCACGTAAAATTTTCATGTAGCTTTATTGAAATCATAGAATCACCAGGTTGGAAGAGACCCATTGGATCATGGAGTCCAACCATTCCCATCAAACACTAAACCATGTCCCTCAGGACCTCATCCACCTATCCCTTAAACACCTCCAGGGAAGGCGAATCGACCACCTCCCTGGGCAACCTATTCCAATGCCCGAACAATGCTTATGCTTAAACATACGCTTAAACAATACTAAGCTTAACAATGCTATTCCAGTGCCCATTCCAATGTTTATTGTCACAGATAAGCTGTTGAAGTGTAATGACAAATATATTGTAGAAGATAAATCATAGAATCATAGAAACACCAGGCTGGAAAAGACCCACCAGATCATAGAAATGCTGTAAAGTACTGACGTTTTGATAAGTGGTTGTTAGCTCACTACTAATTCTCTCACATTTGTCACTTCCTTAAGAAAATCATCCTTCACTGCAAATTAGATGATGGGTAAAATGTTCGAGTTAGAATATTCCACTGATCTAAACTCTGTTCATAGCATAACTTCGGACGCTGATTTTAAGGATTATATGCCTAAATAGATACATGAGTCATTTAAAAGCTTTTATTGGAACTAAAAAAGAAGTCAATGAGCCTCAACTGATTTCACAGTAACATTTCCTTTCCTATATCTGTATTTCTTAGGAGAAGCTTTCAACATACTACAGGATCATAGAACAACCAGGTTGGAAGAGACCCACCAGATCATTGAGTCCAAAAATTCCTATGAATCACTAAACCATGTTCCTCAGCACCTTATCCTTAAACACCTCCAGGGAAGGTGAATCAACTACCTCCCTGGGCAGCCTCTGCCACTGCCTAATGACCCTTTCTGGGAAAAACTTCCTCCTAATCTCTAGCCTAAATCTCCCCTGGTGGAGTTTGAGGCCATTCCCTCTTGTCCTGTCCCCTGTCACTTGGGAGAAGAGGCCATCTCCCTCCTCTCTACAACCTCTTTTCAGGTAGTTGTAGAGAGCAATGAGGTCTCCTCTCAGCACCTTGTCCTTAAACCCTTCCAGGAAAGGTGAATCAACCATCTCCCCGGGCAGCCTGTTCCCGTGCCCAATGACCCTTTCTGTGAAAATCAAACTTGAGTGATTCCTGGTATCTTCTTGCAAGAAACAAAGCAAACCTGAAGAGTAGCTCATCATTTATCCAGCAGAGTATGTCTAAAGTTAGGAAAATGCCATGACCCAAAGCTGTTTGGGGTAGGCTGAAAAGGAAAATTAAGCTGTTGAAATAAAATTAGCAGTGCCTGTGAAGAGGCTCCATGTGGCCATTCATCCTGCTAAATTAACCTGATTAATAAAAATGGTCACTCTGTGCAAATTCAACCTTAGCACACTTGTATTTCACTTAGACTCTTGTGTCTAGAAAAAGCTCAGTGCACCACCCAGCATCATTCTCTCCCTCACTGGAGACCCCAGCTGTACCTATACCTTATTAGGTAAATTAAGGCTGGAGTATCAGATCAGAGTTTCAGCTTTAACTCTCAATTTCCTGGCTTTTTGTGGGTTTTAGGCAGACCTTAAATGTTACTTTAATGTAGGGGGGTTCTTGTGGTTTAATATTTCTAAAGGCAGTAAATTATTTCCAGCATATGTAAAAAAGACAAATTTCTTCTGTGGTTTGTGACCACAAAGCAAAACAAGAAACAGAAATGCTCAGGAGTAGGGTTCTTGAGAAAAGGTTATGGAGCTGTAAACCTCCCTTTTTATGCTACACGCAGAAGAAGAAAGTTCAGTATGAGGCTGATGATTAATACCTTTACAAAGCATAACAGCAAATAAACACAACCTGTGACCATCATCTCTGCTTATCGGCACAAAAAACTTTTTGCCTGCTGTATGAGCAAACATTTTGAAACAATCTCCTCATCCCCTGAAATAGAATCATAGAACAACCAGGTTGGAAGAGACGCATCAGATCATCGAGTCCAACTGTAATATACATCGTATTAATATGAACTGCCAGTTAATAAATGTATCCCAGCTTGTAAGAAGAAGTCCCAAACAAGAAATTAAGAAAACTCTGCATAAAAAAAATTGTTTATTTGCACTAGTGAAGATTATTCTTATTTCTCCTTTCCAGTGGAGGGGAAGGAAGGGTGAAGGGTGCCTGATGTTGCAGTAGAATTGTTACTACAGGAGTCTGGAGAGCAGTTCTGAGAAGCTGACTGATATTGTCAGATAAAATCCATAAACCTTAGGAAGTCACAGTCTGTGTGTCTGGACAATAGCTCAGTTCATTATCCCAGACCAGTCTCTTCCAGTTAGTGTTTCGACTGGAAGGCTTGAAAGCAGCAGTTACAGCCCCTGAGAGACAGATGACCACACAGTGGTGTGTCCACTGACACCTACTGAGTGCCCCACACGAAGCCCAAGTGTCATTTGTCTGCAGGTCCCCAACGCCTGGTGAGCTAACTTGGGTCAGGTGGCCTTGGCAATGCCCTTGTCCATGTCCCCAAGCCAGGCTTGTGCAACGAAAAGAAACTCTCCTTGGTTCATCAGAGCCCCAGGGAAGAGCTCATTTTGCTGGGAATGGCAAAGCCTCTGTTTCCTTACTTTTGAACATTTCGGAAAAAAAGAGTAAGTGTTGAGAAAATAAGACTTTTTTTTTTTTTTTTTCAGGAAGCAAGACTTTCTGGTAGTACTGACAGTCAGATATATTGAGGATTGTTCATAGAAGCTTTGTTCTCAGCACCATTTAAAAACTCTGGTGGCATCATTCACAGAGTAGATTTCCAGAAGGAATTGTTTGCTTCTAGTTTGGGAAGGAGAAACTTTCTACTGTCATGATTTACCTTGTGTGATGCCCAGAGAAACCAAATGCTTAAATATTTAACTGCAGGATTGAAAATTAATTTCCTTGGGTTTTTTTTCTCATAAAATTTTCAGGGTAACTTCTGGGATAGTACAGCAAAGAACACTACCAGTTCAATAACGTCTTCAAGAGTAACTGCATAGGTTCCTTACTCCAGAAATATTACCATAAATTAAAGTAGAGAATGGATGAAAGAGTATTTACACTGTTCTCCCATGAATTCTGTTGAAGTTGAATGAAATAAAGATGTTTCACGTAGAATAAGTTAAGAAAAATGCACATTGCCTTGACATCATTATTCTCCTTCTCATTATAATATAGTTCTTCTTGGCCTAATAGTGACTATGGAGAGTTTTAAACCAGAAAATAAGTAGATGGAGTCGCAAATAAACACCAACTCATATCTCTCAGCTACAGCTTTGAGATGGATGTTACTCTGTTGACAGCCATGAGATCTATATTCTGCAGAAAAAAGGAGAACTCACTGTATTTGATGAGGCTGCAGAATGTCCTGTCTAGAAAGTTACATAGATGTTGCTGAAATATTTAAGATTTCCCAAGATAAATTGCAGAATTAATTAAATATTAACTGTTTGATTAAAATTAATTGGGTGGACAATCCATTCCAATGTTGCTAAACAACTAGTTATATTCTTCCTTTTTTTCTGGAAAGAAGTTAAAAAGGTCACAGTCTGCTTTGGTACATTATGGTCTGCAAAAATTTTTCACTTCATGCTATGGCTGAAAGACATATTATTACTGGCTGCATGTGGTACAAAATTCACCCCACAAATCACATTCTACTTTGTGAATCCTTCTTACTAACACTGGAAATCCATTCCCCCTTGTCAAAAGCCTGTTGTTGCTTGAAGATATTGATACCTTTCTAAAACACAACAAAGGTCATTGGGCACTGGAACAGGTTGCCTAGGGAGGGGGTTGAGTCACCTTCCTTGGAGGTGTTTAAGGGACGGGTGGACAAGATGCTGAGGAACATGGTTTAGTGTTTGATGGGAATGGGTGGACTCGATGATCCGATCTCTTCCAACTCTTCCAACACGGTTGCTCTATGATTCTATGATAATTACTACAGGTATTTCTAGTATCCCAGCTCCTGAGAGTAACTCCTTGCATTATTAATGTCTTATTGGCTTTGGTGAGACTATTTATACAATGAAATGCTACTTAATATGAGGAAGATGGTTAAGGCTTGTCCCAGCAAGTGTAGCATGTAGCTTGACTGTTCCTATAAAAAATTTAGGCACGATACAAGATAAGGGTAGCCTTAACAGCTAACTTCATAGTATCACCTGAAACCATGTTTCTCATGTTTAAAATGCCTAGATCTGAACTGGTGGTAAGTCTTGCTATAGAAGTCACACATAATAATAACAGAAAGGCCTTTTCAAGCTTTTCCATAGAACCATAGAATCACCAGGTTGGAAGAGACCCATCGGATCATCGAGTCCAACCATTCCTATCAAACACTAAACCATGTCCCTCAGCACCTCATCTACCTGTCCCTTAAACACCTCCAGGGAAGGTGAATCAACTACCTCCTTGGGCAGCCTGTTCCAATACCCAATCACCCTTTCCATGGAAAACTTCCTCCTAATCTCTAGCATAAATCTCCCCTGGCAGAGCTTGAGGTCATTCCCTCTTGTCCTGTCCCCTGTCACTTGGGAGAAGAACTCAGCTCCCTCCTCTCCACAACCTCCTCTCAGGGAGTTGTAGAGAGCAATGAGGTCTCCCCTCAGCCTTCTCTTCCCCTGAAATTGTAGTTTCAGGGGTCTGCATTGCTGTTTGGTGGGAATACTGTCTTGAGTAGCCAATATGGAAGTACATTGTTGAGTTTCTTCCCAATACACAGTACCACATTTTCAGTCTTGTAAGTACTCCCATATGCTACAGAAATAATTAAATTTTTATTGACTTTTTGACCTGGCTCCTAGAGAAGAATATCCTTTCAGATGCTAAATATTTAATGGGTTTGAAGTTTGAGGAAGTTTCTTTTCATCCCATGGAAAATATGTGTGCAGTAGAACAAAGGCAATCTTAAGTCTTTTGATATGGTTGGCCAACAGAGGATAGGAGAGCAAAGTTTCCTTTCATTAAATGAGCAGATTATCGAACTGCCAGCCTTATATATACTAACTTTTTTTTGTTGGGTTTCTGATTAGGGTTCAAAGCAACAGGATCAGTTCTGCACAAAATAATAAAAAATGGGTTTGACCCATGTATGATCCCAGGAAGCAGATACACTTGTAAATTGAAATAACGTGGATGCAAGACGGGAGGTCTATTTCCCCCTTCCCATTAACCTTACATAGAGGCAACAATTATTATCTGGAATTTCCAGATCAATGCTGACAACCAGGCACCACATACTGCTAATCCTGTATTCAGGAAAAATCTCTTTAAAATCTTATTTTCCATTTTTCCCTTCCATTCCCTTCCCTGCTCTTCCCTCCCTTTCCCTCACCTCACTTTGATTTGCCATGTTGTGTTTTGCTTTCTTTCTTTCTTGTCTCATTGTCTTTGCTTGCTTTCTTCTCTCTTTCTTACTTTCTTCTAGTCTTTCTTTTCCTTCCTTCCTTCCTTCCTTCCTTCCTTCCTTCCTTCCTTCCTTCCTTCCTTCCTTCCTTCCTTCCTTCCTTCCTTCCTTCCTTCCTTCCTTCCTTCCTTCCTTCCTTCCCTCTTTCTTTCCCTCTCTCTTTCCCTCTCTCTTTCTCTCTCTCTTTCTCTCTCTTTCTTTCTCTCTCTCTTTCTTTCTTTCTTTCTCTCTCTTTCTCTCTTTCTTTCTCTCTTCCTTTCTCTCTCTCTTTCTCTCTCTCTCTCTCTCTCTCTTTCTCTCTCCTTCCTTCCTTCCTGTTTGCTTTCTTTTATCTCTTTCCACTTCTTTTTCTCTCTTATTCTTTCTCTTTCTTCCCCTTTGATTATTTTTGTTCCATGTGGCATAACTTGATCACAGCAATAAAGAATCTTAGAGGACCAGCCCTACTGGATTCTGTTGACATTCCGCAGAGGAAGTCATCAGTTGACAACTCGCTGCTGCTGCAGTGCTAACTCTAATGTGGTGATAGTCCTGTCCCCACCTAGTACCAGTCAAGCTCAATGTTAATTGTTTTTACTGCTTGTATTCAGTTTGGGAGGAAGCGCTATTTCAGTTTCAGATGGAAATCTTTGTCTCTTAGTGAGATCAAATATCTGAGTCCACCTGCCAAGAAATGCAAAGAAGGAGTCAACACGTAGTGAATTTTCATCTATTTTTGTGTTTATTTCCTGCTGTTCATGAGAACCAGGAATGCAGATCACGCTCCGTCGTCCATCAAGAGGCATGTGTTAGCGAGGCTTCCGCTACTTCTTGGAGAACACCCATCCCCTTGCAGTTCTTGGCCAACCCTTTTGTTCTCTGTGGGATATTGGTAATTTATCTGTGACTCATCTCTGGCAAGGGAATCCCAAGCCCATCGGAGTAGCCTGGGAGAGTTCTCATGGTGATTGATGTGCTCTGAAGATGAATGCCCCTTGTTTTCCTGTCTCAAATTCTCACTTCAGAGTGTCCATAGAAATCTCTGGAAAACTTTGCATTAAAAGGATCTCCAGAGACTCCTGAGGATTCTGCTGGCCAAATGACAAACAGGGCAGAGGGAGGTTGACAAGATGACTGAAGTGCAACTTAAAAAGTCACTTTGAAGGAAAGATTTGGATGGAGAGAGACTGTCCCGCATTGCTCTAGATCATAGAATCATAGAACAACCAGGTTGGAAGGGACCCATCGGATCTTCTGGTCCAACCATTCCTATCAAACACTAAACCAAGTCCTCATCCACCCGTCCCTTAAACATCTCCAGGGAATGTGAATCAACCACCTCCCTGGGCAGCCTATTCCAATGCCCAATGACCTTCTGTGTGAAAAACTTCCTCCTAATCTCCAGCCTAAATCTCCCCTGGCGGAGCTTGAGGTCATTCCCTCTCGTCCTGTCCCCTGTCCCTTGGGAGAAGAGCCCAGCTCCCTCCTCTCTACAACCTCCTTTCAGGTAGTTGTAGAGAGTAATGAGGTCTCCTCTCAGCCTCCTCTTCTCCAGGCTAAATGGATAGGACGGGTCCAGTGTTGCATGTCAGCGAATACCTCAGATGCTGGAAGGAGGTAGAAACCATTGGAGCCACTGGCAAGCTTCATAAAACGTTCCTGACTGGGCTTGCATCCCATCTTATTACCCCAGAGCAGCTGTTTTAAAAAGCAGGCATAAATTCACCCTGGCTAGTGCAAGTGTGTTCTTTGCAAGGTGAAATATTTGGCATGGGAAAGTGTTAGAAAAGAGCCTTTTGCCACAAACTACACCAAAAAAAAAAAGCACTCAGAATTTGACAAGCTCCTTGAGACCACTTACAGGTTTACCCCTAAATTCTAATATCAAAGAGCAGCCCCTCAAGTTGTAAACTCCTCTAATACATCAAGTCAGACATGAAAAGATGCATTAAGCAGGGAGTTGAGTGGTAGGACTCTCCCTCAGCATCCCGGGACTCACTAGACAAGGACTAGTGTGCACAGAAGTGCATGAACTGACTCCAGCTTCAAAATTCTTCTCCCTTTCCCCATCCACCTCTCCTTTTTACTGCCCAGGTCCTAGCAGGGCAAAGCTAGAAGCTCCTGAGCATGAGTTCCCTGCTCTGCACTCAGCAGAGATAATCAAACATAGAATCATAGAACAACCAGGTTGGAAGAGACCCATTGGATCATCGAGTCCAACCACTCACAACATCTCACGCCTCACTCTTAAGGATAAAGGAAATATATCTTTGTCACTATTTTCTCAGCATCCAGCATTTTTTTCTCTGATCAGAAAAGAAAATACTGTGGCACCTCTGCCCTTGGGATAGTCAACAGTGGTCAGGAACTCCCTCCATATATATATATATATATAAATTTTTTTTTTCCTGCTGAAATGCCTTCATAAACAAAAGAAGCCTCCACAAAACAGCAGGAAAAATCCACTCCTGATGAGGCTTCTTGGAGGTAGCGGGAGCAGATGACAGTGTCCGAAAGGTGGGGATCGGCAGCTGCCCCCCCCCCCTGCCCCAACTTGCTCCCACAGACAGCTGCCTCTGACCAGTTCACTTCTCCTGGTGATTTATGAAGCCCTTTGATCAGAAGCGAGTTTTAATTGCCTGAACTGCAGAATCTGACACGTCCTTCATCAAGTCAAAAGCTGAGCCTCCTCCCCCCTACTCGTCCTCCCCCCCCAAACACACACACACACACTCTTCTTTTCCTTGGATCCAAGCCCTGTAGGATTTTAGGAATCCACCTATCTCTAACCCCACCTTTCAATCTTAACCAGCCGTCGGCTCAGGAGTTGACAGAGAAAGGGAAAAAATAAAATAAAATAAAATAAAATAAAATAAAATAAAATAAAATAAAATAAAGTAAAATGTAAAACTTGTTAGCCTGAAGCACAGTTTGCTTCCCCAGCCAATTCACCCCAAGGTCTCAAGAAGGTGAAGGTGGAAAGGGCTCCCAGCAGGAACAGACCCCCGTGGAGCCCTCCTGGTGGGGACAGACGGACTCTCCTGGTGGGGACAGACAGACTCCCGGCAGGGACAGACCCCGGGGAGCCCTCCTGGCGGCGCCCGGTCCCTGGCATGCGGCTCCCCACGGAGAGAGGGATGCAGGGATGCTCAGCAGGGCAGCGCTGGGGTAGCGGGTACCACCTAAAAGAGGTGGGAGAGGCTCTGTCAGGTACAAAGAGAATTCTTTCTGCCCATGAAAACCATGCCTTTGAGCCAAAGGTTCTTTTTTTCCATGTGCTCCCCACCAATACTCCGATTGGGATCTGAACAGGCTGGACCACTGGGCTGACTCCAATGGGATGAGGTTCAACAAGGCCAAGTGCCGGGTCCTGTACTTGGGGCACAACAACCCTATGTAGAGCTACAGACTGGGAGAAGTCTGTCTAGAAAGCTGCCAGGAGGAGAGGGACCTGGGGTTGTTGGTCGACAGCGACTGAACATGAGCCAGCAGTGTGCCCAGGTGGCCAAGAAGACCAATGGTATCCTGGCTTGGATCAGAAATGGTGTGACCAGCAGGTCCAGGGAGGTTGTCCTCCCTCTGTACTCAGCACTGGTGAGACTACTCCTTGAATCCTGTGTTCAGCTGTGGGGCCCTCACCACAAGGAAGATGTTGAGGCTCTGGAGTGAGTCCAGAGAAGAGAAACGAAGCTGGTGACGGGGCTGGAGTACAGCCCTTATGAGGAACATCTGAGAGAGCTGCGGGTGTTTAGCCTGGAGAAGAGGAGACTGAGGGGAGACCTCATTACTCTCTACAACTACCTGAAAGGAGGTTGTGGAGAGGAGGGAGTTGGCCTCTTCTCCCAAGTGACAGGGGACAGGACGAGAGGGAATGGTCTCAAGCTCCACCAGGGGAGATTTAGGCTGGACATTAGGAGGAAGGTTTTCAGAGAAAGGGTCATTGGGCATTGGAACAGGCTACTCAGGGAGGTGGTTAAGGTGCGGGTGGACGAGGTCCTGAGAGACATGGTTTAATGTTTGATAGGAACGTTTGGACTCGATGATCCGGTGGGTCTCTTCCAACCTAGTGATTCTATGATTCTATTCTATGAATTCCTAAAACGCAGGATTTTTTTGAATCAAAGGCAAAACCGTTGCTCTGTCCCTTTCCCTCTCTCTCTGCCACACACGCTGTGCCCCAAACGGTTCCAACTGTCACTGCCTCCAGCACAGACACCTCCTTAAATTTTTTTTTTTTATTCAAGTCAGAGGATGTTTAATAGCGACTGGATTAAATATTGCAGGACTCCAGCCCAGAATCCTTTGAAAATCCAGGTCGAGAACTATGCCTAGATTCACTGGATGAAAACTGATCCATGATATATGTTTTAAGTTCAGATCTGAGGACTGAGGGGAAGGGGGAAGGGGGAAAGGGAGCCATGTTCTGGATCTGGTTTATATTGGTATTAAAAAAAACTTGAATTTGAAAGGTGTTTCAGGATACTGGGAGAGGGAGAAAGAGGGAGAAACTGATAAGAAGTAAGAGAAAAAGAGAGAGAGAGTGAAAAAGAGAGAGAGAAAGAGAGAGAGAGAGAGAGAGAGAGAGAGAGAGAGAAGAGAGAGAGAAGAGAAAGAGAAGAGAGAGAAAGAGAGAGAGAAAGAGGAAGAGAAGAGAAGAGAAGAGAAGAGAAGAGAAGAGAGAAGAGAAGAAGAAGAGAAGAGAAGAGAAGAGAAGAGAAGAGAAGAGAAGAGAAGAGAAGAGAAGAGAAGAGAAGAGAAGAGAAGAAAAAAAGAAAGAAGAAAAGAAAAGAAAAGAAAAGAAAAGAAAAGAAAGAAAAGAAAAGAAAAGAAAAGAAAAGAAAAGAAAAGAAAAGAAAAGAAAAGAAAAGAAAAGAAAAAGAAAAGAAAAGAAAAGAAAAGAAAAGAAAGAAAAGAAAAAGAAAAGAAAAGAAAAGAAAAGAAAAGAAAAGAAAAGAAAAGAAAAGAAAAGAAAAGAAAAGAAAAAGAAAAGAAAAGAAAAGGCAATAAATCTAGATTAAGACTCCCCAGGGATTTTTAGACTGATGCTGTAGATTATGAGCTGCACCTCAGCCTATTTATCTGCATTATATGTGCCTGCGTTGCCCTTCTCAAAAGTAATCTGCTTCGTGTCGGTCTCTCTTTACCTTTGAAAACTTTTGCAGAAAATTAAAATGAAAATAATTCTCCATCCCTCCACCTGCCAGCGAGCCAAGACCCTGACAACTCAGCCCCAAGGGGAGAGCACCAGCCAGATTTTTTTTTTAAGAAAAACAGCAGAAGAACCCCTGGAAAACAGAAAAAAACGCTGAAAAAAAAATTAAAAAAAAAAGAATCAAACCCACCCAATGGAGGAGAGCTTTTAATTTCCTGAAGAGGAGCTTCAGGCAGGGGATCCTCGGCGCTGCCAGCCCAGGGTCTGGTTGCTGCTGCTCTGAGCAAGGCTCTACCCACCTTCAAAACAGAAGGGAATTGATTAGTCTCAGTTTCTCCGCCCGCTAGAGATTCGATACTTTCCGTGGGATCAAACGGAGCCCAGAGTAAAGGAAGGGGGGAGACGGGCAGGAAGGAAGAAGGGGTGGGAAAAAAAAAAAGGAAAAAAAGGAAGAGAGAAAGGAAGGAAGAACAAAAAAAGGAAAGAAAAAGAAGGAAAGAAAGAAGGAGAGAAGGAAGGAAAGAAGGAAGCAAGCAAGGAAGGAAAAGAAAAATAGAAAGAAAGAGAAAGAAAGACAAAGAAAGACAAAGAAAGAGAGAAAGAGAGAAAGAGAGAGAAAGAAAGAGAGAGGGAAAGAGGGAAAGAGAGAGAGAAAGAGAGAGAGAGAAAGAGAGAAAGAGAAGAGAGAAAGAGAGAGAGAGAGAAAGAGAAGAGAGAGAGGAAAGAGAGAAAGAGAGAAAGAGAGAAGAGAAAGAGAGAAAGAGAGAGAAAGAAAGAGAGAAGAGAAGAAAGAGAGAAAGAGAGAGAGAAAGAGAGAAAGAAAGAGAGAAAGAGAGAAAGAGAGAGAGAAAGAGAGAAAAGAAAGAGAGAAAGAGAGAAGAGAGATAGAAAGAGAGAAGAGAGAAGAAGAAAGAGAGAAAGAGAGGAGAAGAGAGAAGAAAGAGAGAAAGAAAAGAGAGAAAGAAAGAGAGAGAAAGAAAGAGAGAAAGAAAGAAAGAAAGAAGAGAAAGAAAGAAAGAAAGAAAGAGAAAGAAAGAAAGAAAGAAAGATAAGAAAGAAGAAAGAAAGAAAGAAAGAAAAGAAAGAAAGAAAGAAAGAAGAAAGAAAGAAGAAGAAAGAAGAAAGAAAGAAAGAAAGAAGAGAAAGAAAGAAAAAAGAAAGAAAGAAAGAAAAAGAAAGAAAGAAAGAATAAGAGAGAGATAAGAAAAAAGAGAGTAATAAGAAGAAGATAAGAAGATAAGAGAAAGAGAGGATAAGAAAAAAAAGAGAGTATAAGAAAGCGAGGAAGAAAAAGAAAAAGACAGAAATAAAGCAAGAAGAACGTCGTGAAAATACAGGAGAAAACCAGAGAGTATAAAGAAGAAAGAAAAGGAGGGAAGAAAGGCAAGGAAAGAAGGAATTAAAAAAGAAAAGGAAGGAAGCGAGAAAGTGCATTTGACTCGGCAGCATGGAGGAGGGTGACAACTGGGACCAAACAGTTGGAATTTTCTTTCCCGCAAACAAGCAAAAATCAACATTTAGCTCTAACGCAGATAGCGCCTGTCTGTGCACAAACACACAATCCATGGCAAATGGAGTGATTGATGCTCGATTCCCTGAGAGCCTTTCCCTTCCAAGGCTTCACCAGGCGGAGCTCCTTGGGCGAGTCGTACATCTGTTCGGCTTCACGTGACGTTTTCATAAAAGCTGTAACATCCTGGTCAAAATAAACCTCCTTCAGGTACCTGCTTAACTTTTCACATGTCAAAATCCCTTCTTCTCTGAAGCTCTCTCCTTTTTTTTTTTTTTTTTTTTTTTTTTTTTCTCTCCATGCCTGCAGCCCTGTTCCTGCTCCTTTCTGGGCTGCTCGGTTGATGACTTTGCCTCACCCCCAACCGAAAAAAAATGAAAAAAAAGAAAGAAAAAAGAAAAAGAAAAAAGAAAAGAAAAAAGAAAGAAAAGAAAAGAAAAGAAAAGAAAAGAAAAGAAAAGAAAAGAAAAGAAAAGAAAAGAAAAGAAAAGAAAGAAAAGAAAAGAAAAGAAAAGAAAAGAAAAGAAAAGAAAAGAAAAGAAAAGAAAAGAAAAGAAAAGAAAAGAAAAGAAAAGAAAAGAAAAGAAAAGAAAAAGAAAAGAAAAGAAAAGAAAAGAAAAGAAAAGAAAAGAAAAGAAAAGAAAAGAAAAGAAAAGAAAAGAAAAGAAAAGAAAAGAAAAAAAAAAAAAAGAACAAAGCTACTCGGTTTAGTGTTTGATAGGAATGGTTGGACTAGAAGATCCGATGGGTCCCTTCCAACCTGGTTGTTCTGTGATTCTATGATTCTACCCGAAATGTGAGGGGGTGACCCCGACCCTTCCCAAGAGCATCCTTCCCTCCCATCCTCACCCCCTCCCACCGCATCGGGAGGGAAGAGCTGGTTCCCAAAAATTATCGAGCAGAGAGAATTCTGCATCGAGGAGAAGGGGATTTGATGCTTTCAAACCAGACCCCAGGAAAGCTCTCGGAGCGAGACGGTCAGCATTTAATTTATAAAATCATAGAATCGTAGAACGACCAGGCTGGAAGAGACCCACCGCATCATCGAGTCCAACCTTCCCTATCAAAATTGTCCCAAACCGATTCCGATTTCCGCAACTCGGAGTCGCTGCTGTTATCTAAGTGTTGCTTCCAGAGTGGTTTGTTGGGCATATTTTGGAGTGAAACGCGGAATAAAAAAATATATTTTTTTTAAGTTTCCACAAATTTAATGCCCCCTTTTTATGAAAATAACTAAGTGTTAGCTAATAACTAGTTAGTTAATAACAATAACTAAGGCTACAGGACAAGAGATCTACCCCAAAAAAAATAAAGAGGGTAGAGGAGACAGGGAATTATTGAGAGGACACACAGTTTTTTCCTTTCCCTCGTTCGGTTTCGTTTTGCATTTTCTCTCGGATTTTTTAGGCGAGTGTTATCATCATCGTTATGTTTCCGGAGCTTTAATGTTCCTGCTCTGTAAAAACGCTCTGAACCTGCCTCACTCGGTCCTTATAAACGAGCGGCTGTTTGCTTTGAAAAAAAAAAAAAAAAAAAAATAAAAAAAAAGAAAAAGAAAAAAAAAAAAGAAGGTGGGGGGGACTTTTGTACGAGTGATTTTAACCTGCTCCACCTTCAAGTGACCTGCCAAATGCTCCTTCTTGCTTTATAGACATCTGGGAATTCCATACGTGCCTCAAACTCCAATTACACACCTTCTTCTTCAAAGGGCACGTGCTTTGATTTGCCAAGAGCATTAAGCGGAATGAAGGCGAAAGGAGCCGCTGCAGGAGTTAATGTAAAATACATCCCGGGCCGTGTTTACTGCCGGCAGGGAATGGCGTGAGGAAAATAAAACGAGCGCCGGTGGGATGGGGATGGGGATGGGGATAGGGATGGGGATGGGGATGGGGATGGGGACATGAGTGTGGATGTGGATAGGTATGGGGATGTGGATGTGAGTTTGAGTGTGGATGTGGATGAGGAAGGGGATGGGGATGGGGATAGGGATAGGGATGGGGATGGGGATGTGAGTTTGTGGATGGGGAAGGGGATGGGGAAGGGGATGGGGATGTGAGTGTGAGTGGGGATGGGGATAGGGATGTGGATGGGGACAGGGATGTGGGTGGGGATGTGAGTGTGGACGTGGATAGGGATGTGGATGTGGATGCGAGTTTGAGTGTGGATGTGGATGGGGGTGCGGATGGGGAAGGGGATGGGGATGTGAGTGTGAGTGTGAGTGTGGATGGGGATGGGGATGGGGATGGAGATGGGGATGGGGAAGGGGAAGGGGATGGGGATGTGAGTGTGAGTGTGGATAGGTATGGGGATGTGAGTGTGAGTGTGGATAGGGATGGGGATGTGAGTGTGAGTGGGGATAGGGATGGGGATGTGAGTGTGAGTGTGAGTGGGGATGGGGATGAGGGTGGGGCTGGGGAAGGTGATGGGGATGGAGGTGGGGATGGGGATGAGCATGGGGATGTGAATGGGGGTGGGGATGTGAGTGTGTGTGGGGATGGGGATGGGGATGGGGATAGGGATGGAGATGGGGATGAGGATGTGGACGTGAGTGTGAGTGTGGATAGGGATAGGGATGTGAGTGTGGATGAGGATGTGAGTGTGAGTGGGGATGGGGCTGGGGCTGGGGCTGGGGCTGGGAAAGGGGCTGGGGATGGAGATGGGGACGGGTCTGTGCATGTGGATGTGAATGGGGATGTGGACAGGATTATGGATAGGGATGTGGATGTGAGTGGGGATGGGGATGTGAATATGGATGTGAGTGGGGATGGGGATGTGGATGTGCGTGCCTCCTCGCCTCAGCCACCCGGGTCCCGCTACGGCGTGGACTGGACTTACCCTCACGGCTCTCCTCCCAAAGACGCTAACTGCTGCGCTAATTGCCTACCAGGTGAAGGGGGGGGGGAGGGGAGGGGGCATGTGTTGCCGCGGGGAGCAGCCCCGGACCCCCTTCCCGGGATGCGCTGCCGGCAGGTGCAGTGGCTGCCAGCGCCGCAGGTGAGTCCCTCTCCCCCCGAGGTGACTTTTGAGTCACCTCCGTCCTCCTCCCTCCCCCTCCCGAGCCGCACGTTTGGTTGTTTTGCCTAAAATTACAGATGCGGTGGGGAAGGGGTTGGGGGAGGGTTGGGGGGGAAACCGCCTGACATCACGGGAGAAGGCCGGGAACGCGCTTTGAAGGGTTCCCGGGCAGGACTTGAAGTGAAATCGAACGCCTGGAAGGAATTCGATACCGGCCTGGAGAAAGCAGCGGGGGCGGCCCCTGCCAAACCCAGGAATGTGCGAGGGACGGAGCCCTCCGCCCGCTGCCCCGGTACCCGCAGCCCTAGTACCCGCATCCCTGGTACTTGCATCCCTGGTACTCGCATCCCTGGTACCCGCAGCCCTAGTACCCGCAGCCCCGGTACCCACAGCCCTGGTACCCCCATCCTTGGTTCTTCCATCCCTGGTACCCTCATCCCTGGTACTCGCAGGCCTGGTACTCACAGCTCTGGTACCTGCAGCCCCGGTACCCGCATCCCTGGTACTCACAGCCCTGGTACTTGCATCCCTGGTACTCACAGCCCTGGTACCCACATCCCTAGTACCCGCAGCCCCGGTACCCGCATCCCTAGTACCCACAGCCCTAGTACCCACGTCCTTGGTACCCACATCCCTGGTACCCGCATCCCTGGTACCCGCATCCCTAGTACCCACAGCCCTGGTACCCGCATCCCTGGTACCCGCATCCCTAGTACCCACAGCCCTGGTACCCGCATCCCTGGTACCCGCATCCCTGGTACCCGCATCCCTAGTACCCACATCCCTGGTACTCACAGCCCCGGTACCCGCATCCCTGGTACTCACAGCCCCGGTACCCGCATCCCTGGTACTCACAGCCCCGGTACCCGCATCCCTGGTACTCACAGCCCCGGTACCCGCATCCCTGGTACTCACAGCCCCGGTACCGCATCCCTGGTACTCACAGCCCTGGTACTCGCAGCCCTGGTACCCACATCCCTAGTACCCACATCCCTGGTACCCGTGGCAGGGGATGCGGGAGCCGCTCCCCTCGGCCGCGGTGAACAGGATGGCTCATGCTCCAGCCAAAGAAGCAGAATCATCCGAGGCTTCCAAAGGCAGAGCTCGTTTTCTGATTGCAAGAGCATTTAAAATTCCCAGAAAACAAATAATACGCCTATATTTTTTTTTTTTTCCCCCTTCAGTAAGCCCGACGTTCACTTAATCCCTTTTGCTTCTAGGCCTCTGCAGTTCCCAATTCCAACCTGGGAAAGTGCACGTTGGTATTTTTATATCAGGATATTATTATTATTATTATTATTATTATTATTATTATTATTATTATTATTATTATTATTATTATTATTATTATTATTATTATAATTATAATTATTATTATTATTTTAAGGAGCAAAGGTAGCACCGGTTGCTCGGGGAGGGCGGGGATGCGGCTGAAGGGGCTCAGGGGTGGGATGGGGAGATTCAGGGTGACATGATTCTATGATTCTACGATTCTACGAACCCCAGAGAGGGGACCTGGGGACTTTTTCCCACCCGGATCTCTCAGATTTGCTCTAAAGAGCCAACGCAGACCGAACTTGCGGTTTGCCTCCAGGATCAATCCGCTTTGCTTTCAGCAAGTGGAGTCGCTGCGGATTTTTCTGCCTATTTTTAAGGTCGAGCAGGGTTTTTTTTCGGTTTTTTTTTTTTGTTTTTGTTTTTTTTTTTTTTTTTTTTTTTATTTAAATCCACTTTATTCTTCCTTTACATTCCGCAGGTCTCCATCCCTTCTCACGAAACTCGCCTTCCCCTCAGCACCCAGCAGCTCATCTATTTTTTTTTCCCGACCTCTTTTCTCGAACCTGATTTCTCCCACCAAAGGAACCACCGAATTCCTCCCCCCTGCCCCCCACAGCCCCTCCAACCCCTTCAGCCCCACAACCGAACCCCCTTTCTCACGAAACTCGCCTTCCCCTCAGCATCCAGCAGCTCATTTCATTTTTTTTTCCCAACCAGTTTTCTCGGACCTGATTTTTCTCCCACCAAAGGAACCACCGAGCTCCCCCCTCAGCCCCTCAACCCCACAACCAAACCCCCTTTCTCACGAAACTCGCCTTCCCCTCAGCATCCAGCAGTTCATCTAATTTTTTTTTTTCAGAACCTCATTTCTCATCTAATTTTTTTTTCCAACCTGATTTCTCCCGCCATAGGAACCACCGAGCTCCCCCTTAGCCCCAACCTATTTTCTCGACCCTGATTTATCTCCCACCAAAGGAACCTCACCCCCCCAGCCCCTCCAGCCCCTCCAACCCCCTCAGCCCCACAACCGAATCCCCTTTCTCACCAAACTCGCCTTCCCCTCAGCATCCAGCGGCTCATCTAATTTTTTTTTTCTCAACTTGTTTTCTCGAACCTGATTTCTCCCAACTTATTCCCCCCTCCCCAGCCTCTCCAACCCCCTCAGCCCCACAACCGAACCCCCTTTCTCACGAAACTCGCCTTCCCCTCAGCATCCAGCGGCTCATCTAATTTTTTTTTTCCAACCTTTTTTCCCCAACCTGATTTCTCCCACCAAAGGAAGCACCGAATTTCCACCTCCAGCCCCTCCAACCCCTTCATCCCCACAACTAAACCCCCAGCGCGGACACGGCCGTTACCTCCTCCTCCTCCTCTGTCTCCGGGTGGCATCGAAGCGGAGTTTTTCGCGAGGAGTGAGTTGTTCGGGTCCTTCTGGGAGCTCAGGGCTGCTCCCCTTTTCCTCTCCATCCCCTCGACCACCAGAGTCCTCATCCGCCCTCCGGGTCCTGGCTTCATCCGACCCTGCGAACAAGGGCTGCGGCTTCTCTTGCTTGCGAACAACTGCTCCCTGGACTAAAATAATCTAAATATTATCTAAACCACTCACGGTATTCAGTTCATCTCGCCCTTCTCCCAGCGCCAGGCGAGGGGATGCGGACGCGGGGAACAAAAAACCATCCGGGCAATAAAACCAGCTCAACCTGGGCCGCGCAAACAGCCTCTGGTTTCAATAAAAACCGCTCTGCCCTGCGCCCCAGGCGCCGGCTGAACCCCAGCAGCAGGGTCCCCCTCCCCGCGCTGCCTTCCGCACCCCCCCGCGCATCCTCGGCGCCGCTCCCGGGGCTGCCGAGCCGGGACAGAAGTGACAGCCCTGGTGGAATCAGCTGTCCCGTTAGGCTGAGGCTGGAGGGTTTGTTTCGGGTTGTTTTCTTGGTTTTTTTTTTTCTCCTTTCTTTTTTTTTTTTCTTCCTTTCCAACCCCCCCCTTTCTTTTTGATTTCTTTCTTCCCCCCTTTCCTTTCTTTTTTCTTCTATTTCTTTTTTCCCTTTCCTTTCTTTTCCCTTCCTTTTTTCTTTTCTTCTTCCTTTTTTCTTCTTTTTTTCCTTTCCCCCTTTCCTTTCTTTTTTCTTCCTTGTTTTTCTTCTTTCTGTTTCTTCTTTCCTTTTTTCCTTCCTTTTTTCTTTTTCCTTTCTTTTTTCTTTTTTCCTTTCCTTTCTTTTTTCTTTCTTTTTTCTTTCTTTTCTTTTTTCCTTTCTTTTTTCCTTTCTTTTTCCTTTCTTTTTTCCTTTCTTTTTTCTTCCTTTTTTCTTTCTTCTTTCTTTCTTCTTTCTTTCTTCTTTCTTTCTATTTTCTTTCTTTTTCTTTCTTTTTTCTTTCTTTTCTTTTTTCCTTTTTTCTTTCTTTTCTTTTTTCCTTTTTTCTTTCTTTCTTTTTCCTTCTTTTTTCCTTTTCCTTTTCTCTTTCTTTTTTCCTTTCCTTTCTTTTTTCCATTTGAGTAATTTCCCTTCCCACCTTCCTTCCTTTTCTTTTTTCCTTTCTTTATTTTCCTTTCTTCTCTTTTTTCCTTTCCTTTCTTTTTTCCGTTTAAGTAATTTCCCTTCCCATCTTCCTTTCTTTTCTTTTTTCCTTTCTTTTTTCCTTTCTTTTTTATTTCTTTTTTTTTCCTTTCTTTTCTTTTTTCCTTTCCTCTCTTTTTTTCTGTTTGAGTAACTTCCCTTCCCACCTTCCTCCCGAGCCCTCGGACCTAGAGGCTCCTCGCCTCTTCCAGTTGCGCTCTCTCCCCTCACCACGAGCCCCCGAGGAGGGTTTGGTGAGAAGAAACAGAGGCGACGTGAACCCTGTGCTCTGAAAAAAAGGAGACGAGCGTGTCCCTCGGTATTTTGCACAACGAAAACGCCATCGCGAGCCTGTATCTTACACAAAACCCTAGAGAGCAGGGCAGCCAAACATCACTTCCCACTCGCTGGACACTTCACTGTTTCATAGAATCATAGAATCATAGAACAACCAGGTTGGAAGAGACCCATCGGGTCTTCTAGTCCAACCATTCCTATCTAACACTAAACCAAGTCCCTCAAGACCTCATCCACCCGTTCCTTAAACACCTCCAGCGAAGGTGACTCAACCACCTCCCTGGGCAGCCTATTCCAATGCCCAGTGACCCTCTGTGTGAAAAACTTCCTCGTAATCTCCAGCCTAAATCTCCCCTGGCGGAGCTTGAGGCCATTAATTTATAATGATTTCCATCTCACTTTCCATCTCACTTTCTTTTGCTCGTGGACGGACGGATCCATGTTTAAATCAGATCATTTTTTTTCCCTCAGGGATATCAACAAATCTACACTCTCCGGGGGCTTCTGCCTTTCCCCTGAGGGGTTTTTACTGGGAGGAAAAACCAGATTAAAGGGGGAAAAGGACATAGAATCTCTCACCCCCTACTTCAGTGAGCTTTGGAGCGGAATAATAAAGCTGCCTCAATAAATAACGTGTCTGTGTCTGTCAGTAGCCACCTTATTTGCTTTTTTTTCTGCCTGGTTTGTTTATCCTAGTGCCCCCCTCTCTCCTGGGCGTCTTTACAGCTCCACAAGCAGGTATTTTCACAGAATCACAGAACAACCAGGTTGGAAGAGACCCATCGGATCACCGAGTCCAACCATTCCTATCAAACACTAAACCAAGTCCCTCAAGACCTCATCCACCCGTGTCTTAAACACCTCCAGGGAAGGTGAATCAACCATTTTTTATATCCAAATTTTACCTCCAGCCCTAACCCTGAAGTTCTCACAGACACCGGACTCTAAAAGTTATTTAAAATTTCAGTCATATTTATTTATTGCAGAAAAAAATAATATACAATGATATTTACAAAAACGATCATAAAAATAGGAAATGCATTTAGACACCGGATCTATTTGCATTTTAACATGGGTCGTCAATAAATAAATAAAATGGTTTTTTTTTTCTCAGAGGAAAAAATAATAATAATAATAAAAAAAGTTAGGAACTGGGTATATAACAGTTTGAGCCCAGCTTATTCCTCCCTAAAATAAAAAAAAATAAAAAAAAGGTTTTCATCTCTACAGGGATATTTTTTTGTCTGGTTGGTTGGTTTCATTCAAGAATGAAGAAAAGTCCACGATAATTCCTTTCATCAGTGGCTCATAGACCTCTTGGGAATGCATGCAAAAAAAAAAAAAAAAACAAATTAAAAATTTAAAAAAAAAAAGTTAAATTCCAACATTCTTCGTCAAAATAAAAAATAAAAACAAATCAATTGATTCAGACTTCTATCAGAATGCAGAGATGTGTGGATTGTACCGATGCTCAAAGGATAATCACTGTCCAAAGCCCTCGTCTCTGTCTCATTCCTTAAGTGCTCCCCATGCCCTGCTTCCAATCTGGGTATCGCTCTTCCGATTGCCAAGAAATCCTCGGTACATTTTCTTTTTTTTAAGACAAGATTTTTTTTAAAAAAAAAAAAATCGTATCCAACTTCCAGAGTCTCTAGATTGTCCATTTTCTCCTCGTGTGGGAGCAATGCCATCTGCAAAAACCCGGAGAGGGCGGAAAACTCGTTACTGGAGCGAGAGACACGTAGATATCTACCTACCCTCCTCTGTCTCTGGAAATACGGAGCGCGGAGAAGGGGGGGAGAGGGAGGAATGCAGTGACCGAGGGTCAGAAGCGCGTAGGCGGACGGATGCGCTTCGGGATATACGGAGAAGCCACGGGGAGAGACCCAGAAGCGGGGAGAGTCCCAGCAGCGCTTGGGGGAGAAGTGCTCTCGGCCTCCCCATCCTCATCCCCATCCCCATAGTGCTCGGGGGAGAAGAGCTCTTGGCCTCCCCATCCTTATCCCCATCCCCATAGCGTTCGGGGGAGAAGAGCTCTCGGCCTCCCCATCCTCATCCCCATCCCCATAGTGCTCGGGCGAGAAGCGCTCTCGGCCTCCCCATTCCCATCCCCGCAGCGCTCAGGGGGAGAAGCTCTCTCGGTCTCCCTATCCCCATCGTCATCCCCATCCCCAACAGTGCTCGAGAGAGAAGCACTCTCGGCCTCCCCATCCCCATCCTCATCCTCATCCTCATCCTCATCCTCATCCCCGTCCCCGTCCCTGCAGCGATCTGGGGAGAAGCTCTCTCATTCTCACCCACATCCCCATGCCTGCAGAGCTCAGGGGAGAAGTGCTCTCGGCCTCCTCATCTTCATCCCCATCCCCATAGTGCTCGGGGGAGAAGCACTCTCGGCCTCCCCATCCCCATCCCCGCAGTGATCGGGGGAGAAGTTCTCTCGGTCTCACCCGCATCCTCATGCCCACAGAGCTCGGGGGAAGAAGAGCTCTCGGCCTCCCTATCCTTATCCCCATACCCGCAGCACTCGGGGGAGAAGTGCTTTCGGCCTCCCCATCCTCCTCATCCCCATCCCCCCAGCGATCAGGGGAGAAGCTCTCTCGGCCTCACCCGCATCCCCATGCCCGCAGAGCTCGGGGGAGAAGTGCTCTCGGTCTCCCCATCCCCATCCCCATCTTCATCCTCGTCCTTGTCCTCATCCCTATCCCCATCCCCATCCTCGCAGCACTCGAGAGAGAAGCACTCTCAGCCTCCCCATCCTAATCCCCATCCCCATCCCCACAGCACTAGGGGGAGGAAGAGCTCTCGGCCTCCCCATCCCCATCCTTATCCTTGTCCTCATCTTCATCCCCATCTCCATCCTCGCAGTGCTCGGGGGAGAAGCGCTCTCAGTCTCCCCATCCTCTTCCCCATCCTCATCCTCATCCCCATCCCCATCCCCATCCTCGCAGAGTTTGGGGGAAGAAGAGCTCTCAACCTCCTCATCCTCATCCCCATCCCTACAGCGATCGGGGGAGAAGCGCTCTCGGCCTGCCCTGCATCCCCATGCCTGCAGAACTCGAGGGAGAAGTGCTCTTGGTCTCCCCCTCCCCATCCTCATCCCCATCCTCATCCTCATCCCTGCAGCGCTCGAGGGAGAAGCTCTCTCGGCCTCACCCGCATCCCCATGCCTGCAGAACTTGGGGGAGAAACGCTCTCGGCCTCCCCATCCTCATCCCCATCCTCATCCCCATCCCCACAGTGCTCAGGGGAGAAGAGCTCTCGGCCTCCTCATCCTCATCCCCATCCCCATCCCTGCAGCGCTCGGGGAAGTAGCTCTCTCGGCCTCCCCATCCTCATCCCCATCCCCAATAGCGCTCGGGGGAGTAGCTCTCTCGGCCTCCCCTGCATCCCCATCCCTGTTGGCCACGCGTGGGGCTCGGGGGTCTCTCCCCACCTCCCCACTCTGCTCCCCATCACCCCGTTTTCCATCTCCCCAGCCTTACCTAGCGCTCGCGCCGAGGGGGCTGCGGGTGGGGGGCCGCCGCCTGCTAGTGGGACGCGGACATGGACCAGGCTCCCTCCATCCTCCAGACGGAGAAGGCGTAGCTGAGGCGCTCGTGGGCCACATAGCTGCAACTTGCCATCTTGGAGTCCAGCTCGTCGCTCTGGAGGACCTGGTAGAGGAAGTCGATGTACCTGGCGGCCAGCTTGAGGGTCTGGATCTTGCTCAGCTTGTCGGAGGGCAGGGTGGGGATGATCTTGCGGAGGGCGGCGAAGGCTTCGTTGAGCGACTGCGTGCGCTGCCTCTCCCGCACGTTGGCCATGACGCGTTGGGTCTGCAGCTCTTCGTAGGACTGGGGGCTGCCGCCTCCGCTGCTGCTACCCCCTCCTCCTCCTCCTCCTCCTCCTCCTCCGACCCCAGCCCCGCACTTCTTGCCCCGCTTGCCCTGCGCGGGGCTGCGCGGCTCGTCCGCCGCCCCGACGGCTCCCCTGGAGCGCCTCTTGCGCCCTCCGCGCTTCCCAGTTGGCAGCTGCCGGTCGGGCTCTTCTTCGCTGTTGCTCAAGCTGTCGTCGGCGGGGGAGGCTGGCGAGTTCGACTCGTCCTGCTGCTGCATCATCTCGCGGGGGGGAAGACGAGAGAAGCGAGGGGGAGGGCAGGGAGGAGAAGAGGGGGGTACCTAACCCGCCAGCTCCCCCTCGGGCGGCCGCTCCGCTGGCCTGCGTGGAGAAGGAGGAGGAGGAGGAGGGAGGGAGGGAGGGAAGGAAGGAGGGAGGACCTCACTTGGGGAGGAGGGTGGATGGCATCGGGATCCAAGAGGAAAAGGGAAAAAAAAAAAAGAAAAAGGAAAAAAACACCAGAAGTCCGACAAAAAAAAAAAAAAAAGAGGAAAAAAAAGAAAAAAACCACCAAAAGTCCAACAAAAAAAAAAGAAGAAAAAAAAGAAGAAAAAAAGAAGAAAAAAAAGAAAAAAAAGGAAGAAAAAAAAGAAAAAAACACCAAAACTCCAACAAAAAAAAGAAGAAAAAAAAGAAAAAAACACCAAAAGTCCGACAAAAAAAAAAAAAAGAAAAAAAAAGAAGAAAAAAAAGAAGCCAAAAAAAAAAAGAAAAAAACACCAAAAGTCCAACAAAAAAAAAGAATTAAAAAAAAAAGAAAAACCACCAGAACTCCAACAAAAAAAAAAAAAAAAAAGAAGAAAAAAAAATCCCTCCCGATCCCTCCTTGGAGCCCCCTTCGAGGTGTCTGGGATTGGGAGAAAGTTGAAGACTTGGAGGTTCTTATAGCTCCTGCTGGCGGAAAGTTTGGGGGCAGCAGTGTCATTGGCCTGACGTGGAGAGGAGGGACTTTTGCTGAGTTTTATAGGAAAGTTTCCGCTTCCCCCCCCATCCACGCCCTCCTCCGATTATTTTTTTTTTTTTTTCAAGCCATTCACAAGCGATCCGGCCTCTTCCCGCTCCCCCACCCCGTCCCATGCATCCTTACCCCAATCTCTCGGCTTCTTCGCGATTTCTTCCTCAGGCTCCTTCAGTTCTAACTGGTTTTGGAGGTGCTGCAGAGGGTGTCGGAGTGGGAGGTTTTGGGGGTCTCCGTGCCCCCCCTGAGCTCTCACGGAGAGGGCGAGCGGAGAGCTTAGAGCCTGCGCTAGGGAGACAGGAGTTGGGGGGGGGACACGACACCCACATCTTTCGGGGTTCTCCAGTCGCAGCCAAAGGGAGGGAGAGGGGGACAGGACAAGAGGGAATGGCCTCAAGCTCTGTCAGGGGAGATTTAGGCTAGAGATTAGGAGGAAGTTTTTCACAGAAAGGGTCACTGGGCAGCAGCAGAGGCTGCCCAGGGAGGTGGTTGATTCACCTTCCCTGGAGGTGTTTAACGGATGGGTGGATGAGATGCTGAGGGACATGGTTTAGTGTTTGATAGGAATGGTTGGACTGGATGAGCCGACGGGTCTCTTCCAACCTGGTGGTTCTATGATTCTATGATTACATGCAAGGCATCACCCAGGGACATCCTAACTCTGTCCCTCTCCCGTCACCGAAGGCGTCTGGGGTTTGGCTTTTCCCCAGGAGCTGGAAGAAGGGGGATGGAGCAGCCTCGTCCTGTCAGGGTTGCACTCCAAGAAAACAATCTCCAGAGGGGGAAGTCAAGCGCTGGCTTCATCCAAGCCTCATCAGTCCCTGAGCTCGTCTGAAGAGAAAACCGGGGAGCATCCACGCCCCTGCAGCCCCTAGCCTGGCACTGCGGGAGAGGAGAGGCTGTGCAGACTCCCCCTGCCCTCACCCCCTGCCCAACTACCCTTCAAATCATAGAATCATAGAATCACCAGGTTGGAAGAGACCCACCGGATCATCGAGTCCAACCATTCCTATCAAACACTAAACCATGTCCCTCAGGACCTTGTCTACCTGTCCCTTAAACATCTCCAGGGAAGGTGAATCAACCACCTCCCTGGGCAGCCTATTCCAATGCCCAATGACCCTTTCTGTGAAAAACTTCCTCCTATCAAATACAAAATATACTGTTAAAGATCGATGGTCTGTGCAGGTATTATGCACATAGAATCATAGAATCACCAGGTTGGAAGAAACCCACCGGATCATCGAGTCCAACCATTCCTATCAGTCGCCCTCCCTCAAGGACCCCGAGTCCAGCGCTTTCTGGGGACTGTGCTTATTTATTTTAAATTATCTTTTGTGCTCGCAGCCCAAGCTATTTCTCCCCGTCCTCCGCCTTCCCTGGAGATATTTAAGGCACGGATAGACGAGGTCCTGAGGGACATGGTTTAGAGTTTGATAGGAATGGTTGGACTCGATGATCTGGTGGGTCTCTTCCAACCTGGTGATTCTATGATTCTATGATTCTATGATTCTTGGTGCCTCCATCCCCCCTCACTGGCAGCACGGAGCAGGTGGTCTGTCTTAACAGCTTGTGAGATTCAAGGGGGGGAACGTCTGAGAGGGAAAGCTGGAAATTGCCATCCATTAATTAATAAATGGGGCGATGCCCCTTTCGCTGCTCCCTTAGAGCAGCCACTCGCCTGGGGCCAAGAAGGGGAACAGGACAGCGGAGAAATGATGAATCCCTAGGATGGCAAAGATGAGGCTTTTGGAAAAGTGCTGCTTTGGGGATAAGAGACCTCTCTCATGGTAAGAGCCCTCTCTTCACGGGTAAGAGCTCTCACACACTGGTCTGGAGATTCTCTGTCCTGCAGGCAGAGGCTTCCCAGCCAGGGTACTTGGAGGGCCAGGATGCTCCAGCTGCTGCTCCACTACCACCCCTGCTGAGCTTCCCTCCTCGGGTCTTCCATCCCATGCTGAGAGAAAGCAGCAGTCTGCTGTTCACTAAACCTTCTCTTTGGGGATACAGGCAGGAACAGGACCAGGGGAGGAAACGGTGACTGACTTAGCAGGAGAGGGGAGGCACACAGAGCCATGCTAAGCAAGCACAGCTCCCCCAACTCTCAGTTTGCCCCTGCTGAGCGTTACGTGACCTGCAGGCCTCTCCTCTCACCTTGACATCACAGCTCATGTGGGGAGCTTTGGGGGTTCCCTTGTGTTGGCAGCAGTTTCTGCCCCCAGGGTAAGAACTGGCTCTTCCTTCACCTCTTATCAATAATTTTGGCTTTGCTCACAGCCCCAGTGCTCCTCTAGGTTGTTGAGCAGTGTCATTACACAGCACAGGTTCAAAAGAGTGATGCTGAGCATCTGTAGGCAGCTCTGTGGGTTTCCTTCCTTCCTTCCTTCCTTCCTTCCTTCCTTCCTTCCTTCCTTCCTTCCTTCCTTCCTTCCTTCCTTCCTTCCTTCCTTCCTTCCTTCCTTCCTTCCTTCCTTCCTTCCTTCCTTCCTTCCTTCCTTCCTTCCTTCCTTCCTTCCTTCCTTCCTTCCTTCCCTCCCTTCCCTCCCTTCCTTCCTTCCCTCCCTCCCTCCCTTCCCTCCCTCCCTCCCTTCCTTCCTTCCCTCCCTTCCTTCCTTCCCTCCCTTCCTTCCTTCCCTCCTTCCCCTTTCAGTCTTCTTAAAGAAAACACATTGAAGTGCCAAACCAAACCTGAGGAACTATTTCCTTGCCACCTTTCAGGTTCCTGGATGGTGGAACATCATATCATGAAAATCAAGGAAAGTGATCTACTGTCTGAAAGGAGGGAGGAGCCATCTCTCCCCATGTTTTTGGTGCTATTTCTGGGTCAGCTGAACTTTGGGATTCAGGACAGCTCTGCTGCCAGGAGGCAGAGGAGAGTGGGTGGCAGAGGCAAGGGCAGGTGGAGAGGGAGCGTTACATGGTTTGGAAAACCAGAAAATATAGGTGGGGGTGAGCTTGAGGAGAGAGGAGATGGCAGATAGTTGAGTTTAGGGTTGGTAACTCTCCATGAAATCTGCAGGAAAAGCAACCAGCAGTAGCTAGCAGAACACGTGTGGTGCTACTTGGGACACGCACGCTGCTGTATGAGCTCTGGCTACACAGACAACCCGATCGTCTTTGGTTTGGTTTTTGATCTGTCTCTGACTCGTAGCTCACGTGGTCTGGAGCAAAGGAAACTCAGCCGAAGCTGTTAGTGCCAAGACCCACCACACATGTGCGGAGGAGAGGAGAGCTGATAGCAGTCTGGCCTGGTGGACCCGTCACTGGGCTGCTGTGGGAGCCTACCTGGGTCCCCCAGCCCTGCTGTGCAGAGTTTAAACAAAATCATTTCAGCACTGGTTTATGTTGCATTGCACAGTTCTGGTTGGGGTAGAGGTGGAGAATTTCTATCCCACATTAAAACAGTAATCATCACGTGGTTCATAAAACACTAAGCCATCTGTTTCGAGTCTCCAAAAGCCACTAAGATAGACCTGCAGATCACTCTGGAGCATGGGGTGAAGGATGTTGTGCCCTGTTAAGCACAGGCATGGTGAGGATTCCTCTGGGTCCTTAGGTAGGTTCTCTACCCTGCTTTGCTCTTTGAAGGTGAATAAGAAAAGCTACAAGCAGTTCTAGGGCCTTTCTATCTAGGGATATTTCTGGGTCTACTCCTGCAGGCTTCCCTGGGCCTCAGCTCAGGAAAACATGTGCTGTGGGATCAGTCTTTACATGGGGCACTGCCAGGACTGTCACCAGCAGATCCAGGGAGGTTCTTCTCCCTCTAGACTCTGCCCTGGTGAGGCCATTCCTTGAATCCTGTGTTCAGTTGTGGGCCCCTCACCACAAGAAGGATGTTGAGGCTCTGGAGAGAGTCCAGAGAAGAGCAACGAAGCTGGTGAAGGGGCTGGAGATCAGGCCTTATGAGGAGCGGCTGAGAGAGCTGGGGGTGTTTATCCTGGAGAAGAGGAGGCTGAGGGGAGACTTCATTGCTCTCTGCAACTGCCTGAAAGGAGGTTGTGGAGAGGAGGGAGCTGGGCTCTTCTCCCAAGTTACAGGGAGCTTTTAAGGGGAGTAGGCCAACAGTTTGATTCTTTCTTTGATTTTTGTTTAAGAGTAAATGAAAATTCTTGGTTTGTCTGCCTGTTTACCAGTCAACACAGAAGTTTAAGAGGTAATGTGCACTTGATCTAGTGGTTACAACTAAAGCGTTGCCCACCGATATGTTGTGTGCATACACACAGGATACAACTGGATTGCAATAGGCTAATGAGTGTTTCCCATATGATGTGCACATACATACATCATAATTCAGCTCTTAAAGGCCGTTCACTGTGGTAAAACAGCCACTTCTTTCACTGGTGGGAATTTCTTAGGATATCCAGCAATGTAACTATTACATACATTCAGAGAAAGGTTCCCTGATTGCCTCATGAGGAACGGCTGAGAGAGCTGGGGGTGTTTATCCTGGAGAAGAGGAGACTGAGGGGAGACCTCATTGCTCTCTATAACTACCTGAAAGGAGGTTGTAGAGAGGAGGGAGCTGGGCTCTTCTCCCAAGTGGCAGGGGACAGGATGAGAGGGAATGGCCTCAAGCACTGCCAGGGGAGATTTAGGCTGGAGATTAGGAGGAAGTTTTTCATGGAAAGGGTCATTGGGCATTGGAATAGGCTGCCAAGGGTGGTGGTGGATTCACCTTCCCTGGAGGGGTTTAAGGTGTGGGTGGACGAGGTGCTGACGTACATGGGTTAGTGACTGGTGGGAATGGTTGGACTCGATGATCTGGTGGATCTCTTCCATCGTGGCGATTCTGTGATTCTATGATTCAGTCCAGTGTTCCCTCAGACACTGCACCTTCTCTTTCAAAGCCCGATGAAGTCAGCTGAAGGTTTCCCACTAATTTTCCCTGTCTGGGTATTTTAATTCCTACAAATGCTAGGCTGGAGTCTCCTTGACTCCTATAGGATCCATTCTTCAGCTTCTTCCTGCAGGTGAGGCAGGCTCGGCCCCGGGCGGTGGGTGCACTGCTGCCGGGCGGCCACAGGAGGGCGCGATTCCCCCGGTCCCGCTCGGCCGGTGTGGGGCTCGGCTCCTGCGGCAGCACCAGCCCCTTCACCGAGCTCCATGGGCGAGAGACGCCACCTGCCCGCTCCTGGGGCTGTCTGCACCAATTCCTCTAAATCTGCCGTATTTCAGCGAGACCACACTGTCTTTTTTTTTTTTTTTTTTTTTTTTTTTTTGTTACCTAGGGGAAGCGAGGACTTGCCATAGGGGGATTACGAGTGTTTGCAGATGACACTAAGCTGGGTGGAAGTGTGGATCTGCTGGAGGGTAGGGGGCTCTAAAGGCATCTGATCAGGCTGGATCCGTGGGCTGAGTCCAATGAGATGAGGTTTAACAAGACCAAATGGCGAATCCTGCACTTGGGGCACAACAACCCTGAGCAGCTACAGACAGGGATAAGTCTGCCTAGAAAGCTGCCTGGAGGAGAAGGACTTGGGGGTGTTGGTTGACAGCGACTGAACATGAGCCAACAGTGTGCCCAGGTGGCCAAGAAGGCCAATGGCATCTTGGTTTGTATCAGAAACGGTGTGACCAGCAGATCCAGGGAGGTTATTCTCCCACTGGACTTGGCACTGGTGACACTGCTCCTTGAATCCTGTGTGCAGTTGTGGGCCCCTCACCACAAGAAGGATGTTGAGGCTCTGGAGCGAGTCCAGAGAAGAGCAACGAGGCTGGTGAAGGGGCTGGAGAACAGGCCTTATGAGGAACGTCTGAGAGAGCTGGGGGTGTTTATCCTGGAGAAGAGGAGGGGAGACCTCATTGCTCTCTATAACTCCCTGGAAGGAGGTTGTGGAGAGGAGGGAACTGGGTTCTTCTCCCAAGTGACAGGGGACAGGACGAGAGGGAATGGCCTCAAGCTCTGCCAGGGGAGATTTAGGATGAAAATTAGGAAAATTATTTTTTTTCACAGAAAGGGTCATTTGGCATATGAATAGGCTGCCCAGGGAGGTGGTTGATTCACCTTCCCTGGAGGTGTTTAAGGGGCGGGTGGACGAGGTTCTGAGGGACATAGTTTTGTGTTTGATAGGAATGGTTGAACTCGATGATCCAGTGGGTCTTTTCCAACCTGGTGATTCTATGATTCTGTGATTCTATGCCATATTATCAAACCAGTCATTCTACACAGGAGACAGGCATCACAATAAATTAAGAGAAACTGTTGACAAAGGCTTTTAGTGATAGGACTAGAGACGATGGGTATAATCTGGAGAAGGCAGATTTAGACTAGACATAAGGAAGAATTTTTTCACTATGAGGGCAGTGAGGCCCTGGCACAGGTTGCCCAGGGAAGCTGTGGCTGCCCCATCCCTGGAGGTTTTCAAGGCCAGGTTGGATGGGGCTTTGAGCAGCCTGTTCTGGTGGGAGGTGTCCCTACCCATGATAGGGGGTTTCGAACTAGATGATCTTTAAGGTCCTTTCCAACCCAAAGTATTCTATGATTCTATGATTCTGTGATTCTATCATCTGAAATTATTTGCAACACACACTTTAATATAATACACACATATATTTTATTTGTATATGTTTTATTCAGCTCCAAAAATTATTCATGGCAGTGGATGGAGCTTTTTAAGCAAAACGTGAGTACCTCAGTGGAAGCCTGTGTGGTATTCTCTTCACCCTAGAGAAGACCAGACCTTCCCATCGTAAGAGATCAACATATCTAATACTGTGGTGGAGCTCTACCCCTAATTATGGCTCTGGGTCTTGTTTGTGTGGTTTCATGTCTAAATCTGAAAAGACTGCTTAGTAAAACAAGCTTATCTGCACTCCAGGGGATAATAGCTATTTATATTAATAATGGAGTTTATTTACTATTTCAGCTCCTTTGATTTTTTTATTTTTTTTTACTTTTCCATCTCTTCCATCTTTCCTAAACTATGTAAATATATCTTTTTTCTGTACTTTTCCGGCTCCCACACATTACTTGAATCTATATATCCAATCTTGCAGTATACTCGGCCAATGGAAATTCCATAAAACTTGAGACCTTTGAACCACAAATTCTGCCTTTGCTTCCAAGGTGGGGGAGGGCACATCTTGGGCACAGATGATGGATAAAGTGTTCCACAAAGCCTTCGTCCTAGAAATGGACTCAAACTCTCTCTGCAGCTCATGTAATTTCAGTCAGAATCCTGGAGTCAGATTTTCAGAAGGGAAGTAGGCTTTTCCCCCATTAACCATGTCTGCAACCTGGGGAAGAGCCTCCTGTGCTTTCTATTCTTTGTGGTCTCCTTCAGACTTAGAGCTGTTCTTGGAGTCTCGGAGAAGTAGATAAAAATAGGAGTCATGTAAGAAACAATCATATCACACAGAATCACACACAGAATCACCAGGTTGGAAGAGACCTATTGGATCATTGAGTCCAACCATTCCTATCAAACACTAACCCATGTCCTTCAGGACCTCATCTACCTGCTCCTTAAACACCTCCAGGGAAGGCGAATCAACCACCTCCCTGGGCAGCCTATTCCAATGCCCAATGACCCTTTGTGTGAACAACTTCCTCCTAATCTCTAACCTAAATCTCCCCTGGCAGAGCTTGAGACCATTCCCTCTCGTCCTGTCCCCTGTCACTTGGGAGAAGAGCCCAGTTCCCTCCTCTCCACAACCTCCTTTCAGGTAGTTATAGAGAGCAATGAGGTCTCCCCTCAGCCTCCTCTTCTCCAGGATAAACACCCCCAGCTCTCTCAGCCGTTCCTCAGAAGGCCTGTTCTCCAGACCCCTCACCAGCCTCGTTGCTCTTCTCTGGACTCGCTCCAGAGCCTCAACATCCTTCTTGTGCTGAGGGGCCCAGAACTGCACACAGTATTCAGGGAGCGGCCTCACCAGTGCGGAGTCATGACTCACAAGAGCCCCAAAGGAGTTCATCAAAGAGTGTAATAGGCTCTCCTTTACCACTGAGGTAGGCAGAAAAGTCTGGTGTGAGGGAAAGGGCCTGGAAGGTGGACCTAACGTACACATATACTCTCCTAGGCAAATGGAAATTGTTTTCTTTTTTTTTTTTTTGGTTGGTAGCTGTCTGAATGCCAGGTCTGCAAGTGGGAACCCATCTGCCTCCTCCCACTGTCAGATCACACGGAGGCTGACCTTAATGATGCAGAGGAGGGGAGCCTGGAGGAGGAAGGTTCACAGAGGTGAACACTCAACTCATTCTTTTCACAGTTACCTTACCTCTAAGGACACCAGCCTAGAAGTAGAAGAATTTTTGAGCAAGCAGGGTTTTATTTCCATCTCTACCAGGTTGCATTTCATTTCTGAAGAGGCAGTCAGAGTGTAATCAAAATCTATGTATTCTTTCTTAGTGGGGAGATTACAATTATTTTGTGCTGTGGACTATCTGCTATGATGCTAACGATCTAGTGAATCATAGAATCACCAGGGTAGAAAACATCCCCAGGATCATCGAGTCCAACCATCCCCATCAAACACTAAACCATGTACCTCAGTGCCTTGTCCACCTGTCCCTTAAACCCCTCCAGGGAAAGTGACTCAAGCCCCTCCCTGGGCAACCTCTGCCACTGCCCAGTGTACACAATTACCTCTCATTTTACATTTCATTTTCTTACCTCTAGAAAATATCATGATGATCAGTCAGGGCACTTTGCTCACCAGAGATTTATCTGTCCTTAAGTCCACATGCTAGTTTCAATTTCTAACCAACTGTCATGCAGAAGATCACACAATCAAGCTTATCTAGAGCACAAATCTTTGTTACCAACCTCCTAGAGCAGTTTTCCTGAAGATTTAATAGTTTATTAATATGTTAAAGTAAGTCAACACATATTCACCTCTCATACATATATGCATGCATCTGTCTGTCTGTGTACTCTGACCTCTAGACAAGCATCTGTCTCTATGCTCTACTGTAAAATACCATATTGCTTCTGTCTCAAAAAATATCTTCCACAAACATATTCTCGTGCCAAAATCTACTATCTGACCTTGCAGCACTAAAAATAGTTCATGTCAGAAGCAGAGAAATATTAATTTCTCATTTTAGAACATTCGTTCTTTCATTCATTAAGGATTTGGTCACAAAATCCTTTGATGTCAAAAGGGAAAGTTTCAGTGGGCTTTGGATCAAGCCTTAAAATCAGTCAATTAAACTTTAAATAAAACAAAAATGAAAACAGGTCCAGCTTGAGAGTATTGATGAATAAAAAGAAATATTTAAGAGAGGCTGCCTTTAGAGTAAAGGGTCAGTCATTGTTCCTTAATTAATTCCTTTGTGGAATTTTCCATAATAAAGAAATAATCCTTTGCATGAAGGTTGGAATTTGTTTTCGGTCTTCAAAGCATCCATCGCTTCACGGTAGAATTGTTGTTAAAGTGTGATGACCTAGGAAGCACAAAGATGATTTGAGCTCAGTGGTGTATCTGTGGGCAGGACCCTAAGCAGTAAGATATGGCTCAAATTTTAAAAATCAGAGCAGAGGTTTAATTGCAATATAACTCTCCTGACCACAGTATGTTCAGGTTCATGCCTCAATTAATATACTATAAGTTTATGAAATTTTCTAATATCTGTTCTAATGTCATTCTTTACTGCTACATGCTTTGCAAATGGGCTAATGCAGCTCTTGGTGACAGCAGATATAGTTTATTTAAAGGAGAGGATGTGTAGTGGAATATAGGAAGGACTATCATAGAATCATAGAATCACCAGGTTGGAAGAGACCCATTGGATCATTGAGTCCAACCATTCCTATCAAACACTAACCCCTGTCCCTTAGCACCTTGCCTGCCTGTCCCTTAAACACCAAAACGCTGAAGTTTACACCTTCAACTGGTAATTCTTTTCTGTACAACACTATGTAGTATTTAACAGTGTACTTTTTAATTAAATATAAAAACAAGCTGAAGTTTCACAGTGTTTACCACGCTGCTTCCTTGTCTGCGTTGTACCAGAGGTTTGGGAAATTTGACTGATGTATGTCTGCAGGAATTTTTGCTGAATGGGGATTATTTGACAGTAAATTGGTCATCATTCCTTTCAAAGAGATAGAAGTTTGATCAATCACATTGCAGTGACTTACAGTCATGTGCTATCTATAATGACATTTATGATCTATTTTGGTTATCCCCAGATGGCCTCAACCTAGTTATTATCAGCCAATATGTTAAACATTTGGTCAGTGGAGAACCTTTAGTGTCTTGGAAAGACTCGTGAAGTTGTCTTCTGGCCAGATTCCATTCTGGGTAACTACAACTTTATCTGCATTCAGCGAACGTAATTGAGTGGCTGTGGTGTGGCGTGCTGTCATTTGGCTTAATTTCAATCAAGTAAGATAATTTTCTGTATTTTCTTTCCTATTTCACTCTGTCATGTTGCTGTACAAAGTGAAACAGCTGCTACATTCTCCTTCTCCAAGACACATCCCAGACTGGGCTGCCTCTTTTGAGAGGACAATGCAGCTTCTAGTTTTGCAACACCAAATCCTTCCATCTGTGGTTTCATGTAGTTAGTTCATTGCAGGGACTAATTGTCTGGTCTAGATGTCAAACTAGCTGATTTGTTAGTGTAGCTGGCAGGTTAACTGTCTAAGTCTTACCATTTCTGCACAGTATTCGCCGTGGGTAGTAAATGTCATCCAAAAAAAAAAAGAAGAAAAACAACTGCGTTTAAAGATTAGACGCACTGTTGGGAAATTAAGTTTTTAACGTGAAATTTGATGTATAATGGGAGGTACTTCATAATTGCTCACATCTGGGGTAAGGGGTCTACTCAAAGGCATGAAGACACGAGGGGAAAAGGCGATACAATCACTCAGCTATCACTACAAGAAACAGTCCTTCACAGTGCGGCTCAGATTGGGTTCCACTTGGCTGCAGAGCAGCTCTCTTGGAGAAGGACTTGGGGGTCTTGGTGGACAACAGACTCAACGTGAGTAACCGGCATGCTGCAGCAGCAAAGAAGGTCAGCAGGTTGCTGGGGTGCATCAAGAAGTGTATTAACAGCAGAGAAAAAGAAGTCATTATTATAAAGATGTTCTGGGACCCTCACCACAAGAAGGATGTTAAGGCTCTGGAGTGAGTCCAGAGAAGAGCAAGAAAGCTGGGGAAGGGGCTGGAGAACAGGCCTTATGAGGAACGTCTGAGAGAGTTGGAGGTGTTTATCCTGGAGAAGAGGAGGCTGAGGGGAGACCTCATTACTCTCTACAACTACCTGAAAGGAAGTTGTGGAGAGGAGGGAACTGGGCCCTTCTCCCAAGCGACAGGGGACGAGAGGGAATGGCCTCAAGCTCCATCAGGGGAGATTTAGGCTAGAGATTAGGAGGAAATTTTTCACACAAAGGGTCATTAGGCAATGGAATGGTCTGCCCAGGGAGGTGGTTGGTTCACCTTCCCTGGAGGTGTTTAAGGGACAGGTGGATGAGGTCCTGAGGGACATGGTTTAGTGTTTGATAGAAATGGTTGGACTCAGTGGTCCAGTGGGTCTCTTCCAACCTGGTGATTCTATGATTCTATGAATTTCCATATAGACTACTTGTCATTTGAGAAGTTGTCATTGGATGCTTTCAGCAAAGGAAAAGACTTTCAGAATAAGGTCTCCTCTTTTCACCTCTGAGATCACAGTGTGTCTTTGGGTTGATATTGGGTGTTCTGTAGTAGGGAAGTGATGCAGAAAGCCTCCTGATAAATAATGCTAGTGACCCATACTTTCATCAGAAGTGTGTTTTGGGAGGAAAGGCCAAATTGAAATAGGAGTTATCAGAAATTTTCACTTTGCATGCAAATCTCAACTACCCATTATGCCTTTTTAGCTTGCAGGCAAAACCCCCTGACTTTAAACCTCAGAATCCTGTCCAGTCAAAGCTTTGGCTTGTGCACTGGAGTCATCAAAGGATTTGTTTAATGAGACAGTGAAGATTTGTGTTTTTACTGCTCTCATGAAGACTATGAGAAATATCTTTTTTTTTTTCAGACAATGTGCTTGTATATTTTGAATATGAGGAGTACCATATGTGTTCAACATACCTCTGGTAGAACTCGTTTTTCTCCAAGAGCAAATCCCATGCTTTTAACATCATGGAACTTCCTCAGTATATTGTAGCTCAGTCTATTGGAATGGCAGTTGTGGTCTGAGAGGAGATACTGTAATCATTCAGTTCCTGGATGTGTGGAACATATAACTGTGAGAGCAGAGTTATGCTGTCATAAACCCACTCATGGAGTAAAGAAATGGGCATGTGCGTATCTCCACATTTAATATCTTGGGATTGGTAAAGGTGTTTTCAGCAACAGGACTTGAACTCTTTCTTACCAAAGCAGTTCAAACACAGTTATCAGTACTTCAGTGTAAGCTCCATTTGCTTACGATTAAAATTTGGGTTCTCAGTGTCAAGGAGGTGACACCTGATGAGGACCTCTACTATCAGTTTATTCATATTTGGCAACATCAAGATATCTGGCTTAGACGTTGTCTGAAATGAATTCCACACGTCTTCAAGTAAGGCACGGAAAGAACTGAGATAGCCCTTCGTTTCACAGTCTCTCAATCATATTTTACATTTTTTTCCTTTATTTTTCCTTTTTTTTTTTTTATTTCCACTACTATTATTCATCATCCTTGAACTCCGCTTGCATGTGGTGGTTTGCAGAGTTACAAGAGTCAAGGATGTGGCAGAGTTACTGCAGTATTGTGCTGTATTATGAAAATATTTTAAAAAATAGATTAAAACATCCTTCTGCATGGTCACTGAATTATCTTTTTTTTTTTGTTGTTTCCGATGTGCTAATATTAACAACAAAAATGTGAACTACTTAAAAGTATAAGCACTTCCAAATGTCTCAGATGATATTTCTGAGCCCTAAATCTCCGATTCAGTTCAAAGTTATTTAAGAATAATTTAAAAATTATTCCTGTACTCTGGAAATTCCCTGCCAGTTCAATGGTTTAGTTACGTACATTATTCATGGAAGTTTAAATGGCCAAAATCGGGTCCAAGAGCACCTTGAAACATCTGAAACACTTCAGCATTTGGATAATTATGTACTTTGGGGGCCAACCCACATTTCTCTTCGGAAAGTGTTTCCTCTTTATGGCTGCAGACAGCAGATGGATCATATGATCTCTGCATTTGGCAAGATGGCATAATTCTGGCCGACTGTCAGTGAAGTGAAGGGAGCTGATTTCAGATCCTCATTAAGAAAATATACAACTACCAAGAGTGGACTGAATGGCAGAATGTGATCACTGGCGCCAGCTCTAATAGAAAATGTAACACACTGTTGTAACATGAAATCTGATGTGCTGTGGCTGGATCTAGTTCCATGGGATTTTGTGTTCATTTTTCAAGCAAATGTTTTTTTTAAAAGCAGACATTCTTTGTATTGCAAGGGCTCTCTCTTTACCAGAAGAGAGAGGAGCAGAGCAGTGGAGGGGTTAAAAGCAAATTTTTTTTTTAGCCTAGAGAAGAGGAGGCTGAGAGGAGACCTTATTACTCTCTACAACTACCTGAAAGGAGGTTGTGGAGAGGAGGGAGCTAGGCTCTTCTCCCAAGTGACAGGGAACAGGACAAGAGGGAATGGCCTCAAGCTCCGCCAGGAGCCAAGTTGTTCTATGATTCTATGATTCCAACCTGATGATTCTGTGATTCTCTGATTGTAAATGCAGAGCCCCTGGGCTCTCTTGGAGACTCCTCCCTCCCCAGGTGTTGCTGCTTTGCCCTCTCCAAGGGATCCCTTTATCTTCCTGGCAAAGACCAACAGCCTCTAGCTGTGCCCAGCTGGGCTGTGGGCAAGGGATGCATCTCCTGGCATCACTGCTCCCCTGGCATCACCTCACCGGTGAGTCCCCGTGGCACACCCTGCATCCCACGGGAGCGTGGCAGGGGGGGAGAAAGGCTGGGGGGCCTGGTGGCCCCCCAGCCAGGTAGGCAGGTAGGGATGATTGGGAGGGTCAGTGACTGCTCCAATTTCACCTATCAGTAGGGCTGACCCCTCTGTGTGCCCTCGGGCTGCGAGGAGTCTCGCTCTGTGGTGGGTGATGGTTGGTGGTGGGACAGAAACCCTTTGGATTGGGACTTCTTGCTTGGTGAACTGGGGGTCCCCATTGTGTGCCTGCTGAGGGACATGGGTTGGTGGGAATGGTTGGACTCGACGATCCAGTGGGTCTTTTCCAACCTGCTGATTCTATGATTTTTTTTTTCTATGATATAATTCTGTTCACAGTGATTTCAGTTCTACAATTGTCAAGACTCTACGGTCATACTACTTTTAAGCCAATAGGAAGCTCATAGAGTGATGTGCTCACTCATTCTGTGGCACCTTGAAAAATTAGCTATGGTGTTAAAATTAAATTGGTTTATGTTTTTATAAAACCTACTTTGAGAATAAATTATTTTCCCTCCTATTTCACAGAATCATAGAATCACCAGGTTGGAAGAGACACACTGGATCACTGAGTCCAACCATTCCTGTCAAGCACTAAACCACTTAGCACCTCTCTTAACCCTCTTCTCCTACAAATGCAGATATGAGTTTTACTGAATTTGGAAGGTCATGACGTCATGCTTCTTTACACAAATTTAAAACCAGATTCATAATACATCATATGATCAATCCAGACATAAAACTTCCCTCTAACAAGACTCATTAACTATTCAACAGCAAAATTGTATCTGAATTAGTATCTGACACTTCCACATCAATTGTACAAGTATATTGAAGGAAAAGACTGTTGAACTTGAGTATAACTAGCCTCCAGTTCATCAAAACCTTTGTGGACAGCAATAAGTATTAAGCAGAAAGTAACTTATGGTAATTAGATTTAGGCTGCTACTTAAAGAAAGTTGTGACTCAACACTAATAACTAATTTTACCTTCCATGATTAGTGAAAGCTGATTAGAATTAAGTATGTTTTCTGCTTGCTCTGGCATGATTACAGTCTTGAGTTAGTTTTGCTGCAGCTACAAATTCCTCTTCAACAGTTATGCTCATCAACACTGTGAGTATTCCACTAGTCGTATATTATTAAGAGTCACCAGGTTGGAAGAGACCCATCGGATCATCACGTCCAACGGTTCCTATCAAACACTAAACCATGTCCCTCAGGACCTCATCCCTTAAACACCTCCAGGGAAGGTGAACCAACCCTCTCCCTGGGCAGCCTGTTCCAATGCCCAATGACCCTTTCTCTGAAAACCTTCCTCCTAATGTCTAACCTGAATCTCCCCTGGTGGAGCTTGAGGCCACTCCCTCTTGTCCTGTCCCCTGTCTGTTGGGAGAAGAGCCCAGCTCCCTCCTCTCTACAACCTTCTCTCAGGTAGTTGTAGAGAGCAATGAGGTCTCCTCTCAGCCTCCTTTTTGAGAAAACTCAACTGATTATATTAAGCAACTTCTTTAGGGAAGATGATTCTTAATGCACTACATAAAGATTATAGTTGGCATATCTATCCATCCTCACAACTTTTCTGGTGTATATATATAATAGGAAAAGCTTAGCAGTCAGCATTGCAGGTTGGTAATATTCAAACCTAACAACAACAAATTCTTGTGAAAATGGAGACTCAGGGTGCACAGCAGTCACATTTTAAGCCTTGGTATCTTGGTTGTCTCTTATTTAAAAATCCCCAAAAGGTCCATGTTCATTGGAAGGACCAAAAGGGCTATGTAGAAAATCTCTTTGAGAAGCATCACTGAACAGAAGAAGGAGCAGAAAAGTAAATAAATACTCTTTTCTATCACTTTTGTTTAGTACCCCCACAACTTCAAAACAAAATTTATTTTGAAGTTTGTAAAAGAAAAAAAAAAAAAGTGTTGTTGAACTAAGATTTCACTTATCAAATTTCATGCTGGAGGGAATTTTTATAGCTGAGTTATAAACCCTTGACACTAGGGTGTTTATAATGGAAATGCTGAGAAATGCGATAATAAACACCAATCATGAGGCCGTAGTAGCTGGTCAGAGTGTGGGTGCAGGAGTTTGCAGTGGTATCATAACATTTTGTTCTGTTTCCAGCACTAATTTGCTTAAACCTGCTTTAAGGTTGAGCAGCTGTAAAACAAGTTCAGTCTTACCACAGATTGAAAAAACCGTTTGCTTATTTATACTTCCCTTAGAAAGCTTGGAAATGTCTCTCAAATATGATTTCATTTAGACTTATTTTTTGGTTTATGTGTCTGAATACTAATTGCAATATGAGAACTTCAAAGGAACTCAACTTTCTACCCGAAGACCTCCTTCAGTAGGCAAAGAGTATATAAACAAACCGCCTCAGGACAAGAGCTAAAAATGGGCTATGATCAAACAGTTCTAAGGCTTTAAAAAAAACCCCCTTATTATCTTTTCCCAAAAGTAATTGATACTGTCAGTTTTTGTTCTTAATGCAGTGATAATGGTGTGATTCTTTGGAGAGACCAAAGAGCAGGGTTGGCCTCAGCCTTGGTGGCAGGAGGGTTTCTGAGCAAGGGAAAGACCTTTCATAGAATCATAGAACAACCAGGTTGGAAGAGACCCACCAGATCATCGAGTCCAACCATTTGTATCAAACACTAAACCATGTCCCTCAGTACCTCATTCACTCACACCTTAAACCCCTCCAGGGAAGGGGAGTCAACCACCTCCCTGGGCAGCCTGTTCCAGTGCCTAATGACCCTTTCTGTGAAGAATTTTTTCCTTATGTCCAGCCTGAACATCCCCTGGCAGTTTGAGGTCATTCCCTCTTGTCCTGTCCCCTGGCACTTGGGAGAAGAGCCCAGCTCCCTCCTCTCCACAACCTCCTTTCAGGGAGTTGGAGAGAGCAATGAGGTCTCCCCTCAGCCTCCTCTTCTCCAGGATAAACACCCCCAGCTCTCTCAGCCTTTCCTCATAAGGCCTGTTCTCCAGCCCCTTCACCAGCCTCGTTGCTCTTCTCTGGACTCGCTCCAGAGCCTCAACATCCTTCTTGTGGTGAGGGGTCCAGAACTGAACACAGGATTCGAGGAGCAGCCTCACCAGTGCTGAGTCCAGAGGGAGAATAACCTCCCTGGACCTGCTGGTTACACTGTTTCTGATCCAAGCCAAGATGCCATTGGCCTTCTTGGCCACCTGGGCCACTGCTGGCTCATGGGCAGTCACTGTCAACCAACACCCCCAGATCCTTCTCCTCCAGGCAGCTTTCTAGACAGACTTCTCCTAGTCTGTAGCTCTGCATAGGGTTGTTGTGCCCCAAGTGCAGGAAATCTTAGTCTCTCTGAATAATATCTCACTGAAGCCAGCAGTAGTTTTGCACTTGTTTCATTAGGACCACAGTTTCACTGGCTTCCCAAGTCTGACATGCTGATTTATTGCACTGTAACTGCACAGACTAAGATGCAACTACCTTGGATTGAGGCAGAAAGGACCCCACAGCCTTGTTATTTCAAGGATATGGGATTACACTCCAGAAAAGGGCTTGTTTATAGTCTTAAGATGAGCTTCCAGGACTTTAGGACATCCACATGGGCCGTGTGATGGGTTAGTATGGTAACTGGTTCCATTGATCTCTTCGTGGGTATAAGGCTATGCTTTGGTTTTAACACAGATGTCTAAGAAAAATGTGCACCTAGACTACCATTCCAGTAAATCTTTGCCTGTTTGCAAAAGGCATGGAATATATAAAGATTTAAAGCCCCCTTCATCAGGTTCTCAGCTTCTATAAATCAATATGTGGCCAAGAGGCTCCTCCAACGTCTTTGATGCAACACGAGGTGTATTTCAATACTTTATCTGCTCTGTTTGCATATTGTGTACATTGGCTTACACTGCAACTGCATTTTGAAAATCTAATGTTATTTTTAGAATCAATGGCTCACATAAGAATGTTACTACTGTTCTATGCTGCTGCTGCTGAAATTTTTTCAGTGATCTGCTAAAAATCAGGATTCACAATGCAAGATCCAGATTTTGATTTATATTTAAAGCATTTAAACATTTCTTCTGCTTCTTTCTAGCCTTTAACATAAGTATGGAAAAACCTGGAATCTTGAACAAATTCCAGTATTTTGTTATTAAACCAAGGAGAGAAAAACAATGACTTTTGAATTATGTGTTACAGGCATGTTTACATTATGAATCTCTTAATTGAAGACTCTGTGTGCTGAAGAGTTCTAATTTTATCCAGCAATGATGTGAGCAATAAAAAGTAGGAAAAGATACATATTGATGCCATGGAAAGCACAGCTGCGTAGAGAGTGAATTGAATTGTATCTTTCATTGTCCTTAAAGGATTTGTCTTCATCATTTTGCTTGAGACAGTTGTAACAGCAAAATGCATCTGGGTCATGTGAACAGTTGTTGATTTTGGAACATTATTCATTCTTAGTTCCTTTTCTCATCTTATTTTTAGCAAAAAAACCTCCACCCCCCAACAAAAGCATCTGAAGAGGTGAAACACCCCAGTTTCTAGAGAGAATCCAGCTGCGTTAACTATCCAGCTGCCTCTTGGTAAAAAAAAAAGCGTCCTGACAACTGGAGAGCAGATGCAATGTGCGGAGTCAGGGAGGTCAACAAAAACGAGTGGAAAAAGAAACCAAGAAAACAAGTGAAAAGAAAAAGAATATTAGAGTATTAATGCAGCGTATTAGATCACTCATGATAACATTAAAGTGAATGGGATGAGAAAAAGATGAATCACCACAAGAGCTGCCAAAACACTAGATGAGAAATCAAAGAGAGGTTAGAGCGATGTTCAGATTTTAGCCATACTAGCCCAAATCCAAGGTAAATCTTGATTTCCCTAATATAACAACAATTTAGTGTAGTGGAGATAAAAGCCGCCTTGTGAAGTTACACAGAACCACTGCCCTGGATGGGACGTGCTCCTGAGTTTAACCCAGGCGGGCTGATCCCTTCACAAGCTGCTTGTTGCCCACCGGCTGCAAATAAGAGGAGAAATCCAAGTGTTTTCCCAGCAGCAATGAGGGAAAGTGCCAGCGGCTGCGAGAGAGCAGGAAAGGCAGAGACACATCAGGAAGGGATGGAGGAGCTTCTGGGGGAAGCCTCACATGCCCCTGGCTCCACTCCCAGCCTGACCACTGCGGCACCCCTGGCCTCTCACCCCTGGTAGCGAGCAGCTGCATTAGTAGATGATGCTGTAAGAAAACCACAATCCAAATCCCTCAGTGGACTCTGTCCCCATCCCTAGCGTGCAGCCCTAGGGAACTGGATAGACCTGATGCTTTATTGGCCGTGTGACACACGGCGTGGACTTGGCAGTCTGGCTTTCAAAGAAAAGGGACTTGTTTATTATTATTATTATTCTTTTTTAAAAGGAGAAAGTGCTAGCGAAAAATGTACACACCAAGATTTTTGTAGTCCCTGGCTGGCAGCTGGGAAGGCAACTGCACCCACTGCAAACCCACTGTGCAAACAGATCGTCTCTGCTGTCTGGCCAAAGTAAGAGATTAAAAACTTTTAAAGCAAGTAGGTGACGCAACAACAACCAAAAGGCCCCGAAGGGTCCTTTCTCTACCCTTTCCTTTACAACAAGTATATAAGCAAATCATAGAATACCCAGGTTGGAAGAGACCCATCGGATCATTGAGTCCAACCATTCCTATCAAGCACTAAACCATGTGCCTCAGCACCTCATCCACCCGTCCCTTAAACCCCTCCAGGGAAGGTGACTCAACCCCCACTCTGGGCAGCCTCTGCCAGTGCCCAATGACATTTTCCATGAATTTTTTTTTCCTAATGTTCAGCCTGAACCTCCACTGGCAGAGCCTGAGGCCATTAACTTTCCCAAGTAGTGTTTTCCAACATTTCCAGGAGTTACAGAGCTTATTCCTTTCGTCTGATCCAGACTACCTTTGCTGCAATTCTCACTTGACTTTTCTTTTTTTTCCTAAAGGAGAAGTCCACACGAGTTCCCATCCAAAAGGTTTGGAGAGAAGGAGGCAAGAGCTTTTAAAGAATTGAGATGCAATTCCTTCTCTCTCTTCTGTTAGTTGCAATTTCTGCTTTACTACTTCTATTTATATTACTCTCACTTTCTGTACCTGTGCTTTATTACTCACGGAATCTTGCCCCGACTGTATCCACCTACACAACCACTAACATGCAAATCAACACAGCCCTGTTCATACAATATAGAAAGTTTATAATTTTTACAGGGGGGAAAAAAGTCTCAAGAACAGGGATAAGCAGAAACATCAAACTGCTATGAATAACTCCCTGGACACAGCAAACCTCTCCATCTCTCTGCTTCTCCCCAGCCCCCACCGCGCGCTTGTCCAAACGCTCCTCATTTTGCATCCTACACCTAATATGGTCCCGGCTGCAGCGTGAGGAGCCGAAGCAGGAGCTTTCTGAGGAAGGAGGCATCCGGGGCCACCTGCTCGGTGCTAAGGGTGCTGCCTGGCCCCCTCCTGGGGCTCCTTAGCTCGCCTCCTGCCTCCAGCCATCCAGGAGCTCAGTCATGAAGGAAATGTAGACTATGGCCAGGCGCAGTGTTTCTATTCGGGAGAGTCTCTTCTCATAGGCGAAGGTGGGAACCTTCTTCCTCAGCCGGTCAAATGCCTCATTGAGGTTGAACATCCTCTTCCTCTCCCGTATGTTGGCAGCCTGGCGCTGGGCGTAGGTGATAATCCGCTTTCTCCTGGGTCTGTCCAGGAGGGAAATGCTCTGCATCCTTTCTTCCTCCTCCTCATACTCTTCAGGATCTCCGTCTCTGAAGTCAGCCAGAGGTAGCCCCTCGGCCATCCCCTCCTGGAGCGACAGGTCTCTGTCCCCGAAGGAAGACCCAGAGGTAACCTCGCAGAGCTCCAGGCTCGACCTGGCCAAAGGGGGACTCTGGGGAGCTCCCAGAGAGAGATCAACCACGAAATCCAGCACAGAGGCGTCCAGCAGCCCCTCTGGGCAGGGCGCTCGCAGGGCTCTGCCCTGCAGCTCATCCAGCAGCCCTGGGTGCTGCTGGGCTGGGAAAAGGCTGGCTGACATCTTACTTCAGAGAGGGCTTAAACCAGTCCCCCATCCCCAGCGGTGTTAATATTTATAACCCTCCAGATAACAGGATTAGCAGGACTAGAAAGAGCAGCTGTGAAATTTCTCGCCATGATGCTGATGAGAGGAGACAGGCAGCCCCCTCAGGGACGCGTGGATGCTCCTGAGAGAGGAGTCCCCAGTGAGTCAATCCCGTCACAGTGATCAAGGACAGTTCCTTCTTGGCAAAACCCTCCGCTCTTACCTGCTGAGCACTTTTGTCTCTTCTTACACACCCACAACCAAACGATTTTCAACCTCTTTAAAACCTGCAGCGGTAGAACTGGGTCTCCGCTGGGCTTGTTTTCCTGGTTTCTGTCGGGATCTCTGAACCCTGAGAGCCAGCCTGACAATTGATGTCAGGCAAGTGCATGTGTGCTTTTAATGATGTCTTGAAGAGAGGACCTGCACGCAGAGGGTCACCAGGGAATGTTTACCCTGTATCCCAGCACACTAGATGCTGAATGACAGGACCTCCATTAGCCTAAGTAAGCATTGTAGGGGACCCGATATTGCATTCCCAGTAGTAACTGTTGGAATTGCCTCTCCATTGCCCCTAAGTCCCCTTCAACAATGTTTAAACATTTTCCCAGCATGGCAGTAAAAGCCTGCTTTGTAAAGCTCGTTTCGGTTCAGGCAATCTCAAAGCACCTGCTTTGAAATTCTTTCCTTCTGCGCATGAGACGAGGGTAGGCGAGTCCTAGTCAGGGCAGTGACCACTCTTACACCTTTGACAGAGGCTTGACTTGACTGCTTGCACCAACAATGCCGGATACACACCACAAAATACCATGAAATGCGTACAAACACACCCAACACCACTGAATACCTTTCTTTGATCAAGGTTTCCTTGGGGATGGACACTGAGGACTGTTTCGCTTTTGTGCTGGGAGGCTGGAAGAGGTTAGGGATTGTGTCTTCACCCTTCCATATCACAGACTGTCTCTAAATCACCAGCTCGGCCAATGGTAATCCCTAGCAGGGTTAGACACAGCCTGGTTGAATCAGATCAATTCTCTTTGGTGCATGAGTTGCGTGCACAGCTCATTTCCAAGCGCCCAGCCATTCTTCTTGCTCTGCCTCCTTCTTAAAGCCTGATCTTCTACTTTGTCACGCAGTCGCCACTCTCGCTTTGAGGCCAACCAGCCTTTAACTTCTAAGGGAATTTGAAAGCCCATTAGACCAAAGGAGGCGGGTGGGGGCGGTTGGTGGATCCTTCTCCTCGAAAAACATCATAGAATCATAGAACAACCAGGTTGGAAGAGACCCATCAGATCATCGAGTCCAACCATTCCTATCAAACACTAAGCCATGTCCCTCAGGACCTCATCTACCCGTGCCTTACACACCTCCAGGAAAGGTGAATCAACCACCTCCCTGGGCAGCCTATTCCAATGCCCAATGACCCTTTCCGTGAAAAAGTTCCTCCTAATCTCTAGCCTAAATCTCCCCTGGTGGAGCTTGAGGCCATTCCCTCTTGTCCTGTCCCCTGGGAGAAGAGCCCAGCTCCCTCCTCTCCACAACCTCCTTTCAGGTAGTTGTAGGGAGTAATGAGGTCTCCTCTCAGCCTCGTCTTCTCTAGGCTAAACAACCCCAGCTCTCTCAGCCACTCCTCTTAGGCCCTGTTCTCCAGCCCTTTCACCAGCTTCATTGTTTATCTACAGGACAGCAAACGCTTCCCTCCGCAGACTGGGATGTGCCCATCATTTACAACGCAGTGAGCGAACTGCGTGTCCTCTTTTCCTGGGAGAGATGATGAAGGGATCCCCCCACCACTCCCCAAAGCCTCTGGTTCTGCTGCAGGAGGGCGTGAGGTGAGTGGGTGCAGGTACCGTGGACAGCTCCGCACAGGACCTGCTGGACAGGCCAACCCCCCCAAGCCTTCCCCTGCGACCCGCAACCAGCCCATATACCCTGGCAGCTCCAGAGCTCATCACTGGTTAATATCATGGCTGAGAGCAAAGAGCGACGCTTTGCTGCCATTCTTCATCACACCAAGAGGTTTCTAGGAGAAGTCTGGCTGGAGAGCTGCCTGGAGGAGAATGGCCAATGGCATCTTGGCTTGAATCAGAAACGGTGTGATCAGCAGGTCCAGGTTGGTTCTTCTCCCTCTGGACTCGGCACTGGTGAGACCGCTCCTTGAATCCTGTGTTCAGTTGTGGCCTACTTACCACAAGAAGGATGTTGAGGCACTGGAGAGAGTCCAGAGAAGGGCAACGAAGCTGGTGAAGGGGCTAGAGAACAGGCCTTCTGAGGAACAGATGAGAGAGCTGGGGTGTTTATCCTGGAGAAGAGGAGGCTGAGGGGAGACCTCATTGCTCTGTCCAGCTACCTGAGAGGAGGGAGCTGGGCTCTTCTCCCAGTGACAGGGGACAGGACAAGAGGGAATGGCCTCAAGCTCTGCCAGGGGAGGTTCAGGCACATATTGGGCACTGTCAGAGGCTGCCCAGGGAGGGGGTTTGTTCATCTTCCCTGGAGGGGTTTAAGGGACAGGTGGACAAGACACTGAGGTACATGGTTTAGTGTTTGATAGGAATGGTTGGACTCGATGATCCAGTGGGTCTCTTCCAACCTGGTGATTCTATGATTGAAACATCTGGTGAACAAACTTACTAGACAACGAGGAGCTGGAAAACACCTGTTAAGAGGAACGCTCAATACAGACCAACTAAACATATCTGTATGTAGAAGATCTCTAAATGTTAAGTGTCACATGAAAACGGTTGGTGAATGAAAGGCCAGATAAATACTTCTGATCTATCTGCAAAGGAATATAAATTATTTGGGCTCCCTTTAGCTGAGGTGGTAAATATTTCATTTAAAGTTGTGGAGGTATAAATTAAGGACAGACAACAGCAAAGATGTGTCACCACAGGGTGTAAAATTATCAGGAAAATAGAAATACTTCAGCTCATGAAAGAAATGGAGAAATGTGAATTCACTAAAATGCAAGTATAAGCATGTACATAATACACCTGCAAAATGTGTGAAAGTTTACACTTGTGAAAGAGTAAACTGAAGAGCATTAGGTTCAATTATTTGCACTGGATTACAAAAGTACATTACTTATATTTTAATACAATAGTTCCGAGCTTTTTATTCAATGATTGGTTCCCCAAAAGGTAAAATACTTTTTTTGTGTTCTTAGGTACTCATACAGCAGCAGCATCACTCAATTCAAGTGTGATGAGAACTTGATATTATCAAGCACTTAAGTGATTTATTGGCTTGTAGCTCTGGTTCCTTTTTAAAATGAAGTAATGAATGTAAAAGGCAGGAGGCTGTGTAGAGTGCTCACTGCTAACAAGCAAGCAACTTAAAAAAAAATAAAAGCAATCAGCCAAACCATTAACGACCTAAAAAACCTAATCTCTCTTAATGAATCATAGAATCATAGAATAACCAGGTTGGAAGAGACCCCCCAGATCATCGAGTCCAACGAACTTGATGAAACAGAAAAAAAGAAAAAAACACAAAACCAAAAAAAAACAGTTCAAACCCTTTGTGACTTGCTTACAAAACTATTCAACTGATTGGAATATAATTTCAGCATTTGGATTGTCATATTGGAATTCGCGTCTATTCAGTCACAGAAAACAGAGACTAAGCATCTGGAATGCTACATTCAAAGAAAAATCAGCATAGAATTGTCCTAATGACTAGATGATACATTACATAAATGTGGAGTGAAAACTCACTAATTTGTAATGTACAGGAGAAAATATTACATCATGTATTTTTCTCTTTCCTTCTGTTGCACAGAATTCCTCCCCGAACTGCAGTTTTTACAATATACGGAGTAATCCATATTCACACAGTTTGGATTTCACAGGACTGTAATTATTCTAATTCTAAATGCTTGTGTTGTTGTTTTTAATCTTTTAGATGCATCAAATCTTGCATTTTTGTCAGTTTTTCGCAAAACTTTGATACAAGATTACGCATCTTAAAAAAATCGCATGCCTTTACGATAAGTCTGAGAGGAATTTATATCCTTGAGGCTTTCCTCTGTGCTATCTTTTGACATCAAAAAGGTGAAATTATAAATAGATTCTGTTTCCTTCAGATGGCTTTTTACTTTTTTTTCTTTCCAGATACTGTAATTTAATTTTAAAGTTCACTTTCAAAATAAACAATGAATGAATGCATTGTCAGAGCTAATGCTTTCTTTTCACTCAAAATAAAAGCAGACATTTGGTTTGAGAAATTACTATTTTTTAATTGCCTACCTAATTACTGGCTTTGTAGGATTTCAAAATGGCATTTATTTACCAATTAGAAAAATATGTTGCTGATGCAAATAAATTTTTTTGCAGAAAGAATCGTAGAATCATAGAATCACCAGATTGGAAGAGACCCACTGGATCATCAAGTCCAACCGTGTATGTTTATACCATTTGTTGTCTTTTATATTTCATATTTATAGGAGTGGTTGGACTCGATGATCTGGTGAGGTTCTTCCAACCTGATTATTCTATGATTCTATGATTCTATTTGTCATTTGCATCCACTTACAGTCAATGCTGTATATTCAAAGTGCTATAAATACAACAAACATTCTTATTGCATTGTGCTTGCTATTATATTTAATATAAAAATCAGTTTATTCCTTCAATATTCAAGTGGATACTGCTCGTATTATGATCATAGGCATGATTGTATATATGATATTCGTTTGAGCTCTAATGTTTCTGCTGCTCGCCATTGTTCACAGCCTATCGATATAAAACAAGTTCTATCTATCCTTCCACCCAGATGGTTGACGTTACATGTGATTGCCTGAAAGCTCTGATATGAAATGCCGATGGCTTACTGGATTACCCTGTCCCCACATGTTTCAAATTAATAATAAAAAAGAAAGAAAGGAAAAAAAAAGAACCGGTACAATCTCGCTACAAAAGAACAAGAGTTTATTGTAGAACAGGATTGCAGATGTGGAAAGGTGATCAGAAGAAGGCTGCACTATTTTTGTTTCATTTTGCATCTGGAATGCCAAAGGATCTTTAAGGCACTAGGAGCCCATACTAGACAGTCTTGGCTTTTTGATTAAGTTAATATTCAGAAAAAAACCGATTCATTTTTGTAAACCCCGTGCCATTCATCATCATATTGTCATTTATGTAATCAGAAAATGATTTACAAAGTCAGAATTATTTTTCTAATTTCTGAAACAATTTTAAGACATCAAAGACTTTCAGACATAAACATCAAAGGGTAGCCCAAATCAGAGATTTCTGGCTAAGACAGTTTAGTTCATTTAATATCCTCTGGTTTTCAAAGGATTAAATTACAGCATATAAAATTCTTGGAATCTGTCTAAGGAAGCTGTACTGTATATTTATTATTTATTGCAATATGGCTTTTTTTTTTTTTTTGTGGGGCAAAGGACTTTGTGGTACAGAAGACGCTGTATTTTCGATTTATCAAACTAGCAGCAAATTCTTGTGAAATATTAGATGTACAGTGATCTAATCCTACAGGGAATGGAGAGATGTGTTAACTGAGGAAATATTTGCTCATGAGCTCAGGATGAAGTGCAGTTCTTTCCTTGTAATCAGCCTGTTATTGAGGGATGCTTATATTAATTTAATAAGAATATTCCGGGGAAAAGTAAGACCAATAAAGAATGAAATTACTTCTTCACACGAGGAATAATTTCAGCTGCTCTAGTTTATGGAAAACAGTAGACTAGGTTTCTAGTATAGGCTGAGAATGTAATTCAGAAATGCTTTTCATTATTTCCATGAATTAGAGCAGTGACACCACAGAAGCTTCTGGTATGGATGCTGGGCACTGGCACGCATGACAAGTTCTAGCCAGAGAACTTAGAAGGAACAACAATGTAAATTGATCTAGTCAAGAAATGAATCAGTAGAGGCACAGGAGGTTTTTCTGTGCACAAGTGAAAATATAGTTTGATCCACTATCCATCCAAGAAAGGCAGAATATCAAGGATTGCCTTTTAGTAAGCAAGGTAGGTAGAAATGTGTCTGGCTTACCAAATATCAAAGAGGGTACTGCAAGGGAGAATAGTTCCATGAAATGCAAGGTCTCTACAGAGCCTGTTCTCATAGACTAAATAACTAAACTTCTAAATGCTCATAGAAACATAGAATAACCAGATTGGAAGAGACCCACTGGATCATCAAGTCCAACCATTCCCATCAAACACTAAACCATGTCCCTCAGCACCTCATCAACCAGCACCTTAAACACCTCCAGGGAAGGTGAATCAACCACCTCCCTGGGCAGCCTCTGACAGTGCCCAATGACCCTTTCTCTGAAAATTTTTTTCCTAATATCCAGCCTGAACCTCCCCTGGTGGAGTTTGAGGTCATTCCCTCTCATCCTGTCCCCTGTTCCTTGGGAGAAGAGCTCAGCTCCCTCCTCTCCACAACCTCCTTTTAGGTAGTTGGAGAGAGCAATGAGGTCTCTCCTCAGCCTCCTCTTCTCCAGGATAAACACCCCCAGCTCTCTCAGATGTTCCTCAGAAGGCCTGTTCTCCAGCCCCTTCACCAGCTTCGTTGCTCTTCTCTGGACTCACTCCAGAACCTCAACATCCTTCTTGAGGTGAGAAGAGAGAAGAGAAACAGGTATTTAAGAGCGAGATAGCTACATCCTCTCTACAACTAATCCAGATGAGACAACTAGGGTTAACGTTTTCAGACTAGGAATCGCTCTGGCTCTGCCCTCCTGACATATTTGTAAGATGTGGATCGTGACACATTGTGCAGAGCAGGTAACTTGTAGTCAGCTGATTCCAGCAATTTTGTCAGTGGCTGCATTTGATGTGCTTTAACTTGTGTTTGGGTTAGAATTGCCTCAAGAGAAGAGGGTAAGAAGGGGACAAGGCTCCTCTCTGCATCCATTAGGATTGGATTAAGCCCAGGAAAGACAATCACGGCTCTCGAAACTTTCAGGGCTGAATTTAAAGAGCAGCCAAAGAGGAAGCCTAGGAACAAAAGCTTAATTGCATCAGGCTTATGAAGATGAACTTAAGTATGGGCTGGGATTTTCCTTTCATTGCTACCATATAACTGTAAGAAAGAAGCTAGAAACTTTGATATGTAATGAAGTTAAGAAAATTGTAGAGGCAGGATTACGATCTCCTTGCATTTGAATAAATTCTTGTCCCAGTGTTAATGCAGGGAGCTTTATTGAGGGATTTGTTCTGTTCCAGTATGCATTTCTGTCTGCATGTCCTCGGATGAGTTGTGTATCTGTTGAAAGGGTTGTGGTTCTGTGAGGATTCTTTGAAAAAGAGGTTGTAATTTTGGAGGACTGGAATTTCGTAAAAAACTTTGGCTGGATTCAGAAAGGACATTCAGACTTCTAAATAAACAAATTCTGATCACATTGCTATTTGTTGTTCCTCAGAATATTATCCAAGGAGAACAAGAAGCTTTAACTGGTTTTATGCTTCCTGAGACAAGGGCCATATTTTAATGTGGTTCGTTCAGTACCTCTAAGTGGCCAAGCTCAAGTTCTGCCTTCAGGCATTGCTAAAATAAAAATGTTACATTAAAAATCATGCAATATTTGCCCTGCTCTAGTGAATAAGAGCAAGTATTATTTTAGGATTAAAAGCCAAGTATTTTCACCTCCCAGTAGCATCCCCAGAAGGGCCATAGAACTTAGGCACCTGCAGTGTAGTTTCTCTCTGTCTTTCTCTCTCTCTCTCTCTCTTACACACACACACTCTCTCTCTCTTTTTTAGTCTCTCTCTCTGTCTTTCTTTCTCAGCTTCCAGGCCACATTCCTTTCTTTAGGACCCTTGCAGCTGACATGCTCCCATATATTCCCTATATGACCTAGGTAGTATGGCTCTTTCGGGCATACTTGGCATCTCTATCCTTTCCCTTAGCTTTGATTCTGTACATCAGTGTATTTGCACACTCCTACCTGCTCCAGAGGTGCTTTTCATTACAATATAAGTGATTTCATTCACTCATCATGGGCATATGGTCCTGCAGAGACCAGGGGGGACCAGATGGGATGGGATGCTGCCCCTCACAGAACCTGGGTGGGATGGGTTGGGATGGGATGGATAGAAGGGGAGAGGATGGGATGGGATAGGATGCATAGAAGTGGAGAGAGGAAATAGCCTCAAGCTCAGCCAGGGGAGGTTTAGGCTGAACATTAGGAAAAAAAAATTCACAGAAGGATCATTGGGCGCTGGCAGAGGCTGTCCAGGGAGGGGATTGAGTCACCTTCCCTGGAGGTGTTTAAGGGACAGGTGGATGAATTACTGAGGGGCATGGATTAGTGATTGGTGGGAATGGTTGGACTCGATGATCCAGTGGATGTCTTCCAACCCGGTTATTCTGTGATTCCATGATATGGACACTGATTCTCTTGTCCAAACTATCATTTATAAAGACTCGCTGATGTGTTCTACAAGATTTCCATTTATTTCAGTTCTGATTTTATTTAAATATTTTATTTATTTTTATTAAATTATTGTCAAACCCAGATGCAGCGACATCCCTTATCAATCAGGTAGCGGCAAGAACATGGCTTTGCCTAAAAATACTGACAAGACTAATAAAATGCATTTGTACAGAATCACAGAATCATGGAATCACCAGGTTGGAAGAGACCCACCAGATCATCGAGTCCAGCCATTCCTATCAAAATTTGGAGAATGTAGAATTTAAAGCTGAAGTGTGTTTGTATTCATAGTAATTATATTTTTAAATATTAACAGTTCCAGTTCTTTTTCACCAGCTCTAAGAACCAGCATATGTTCTCACCTGTGTTGTACCCCTTCCTATCAATTGCTCAGGTGGTAAATCCTCCAAGAATGTGGTGTCACAGCATTACTGTTTCACTGAGTAAGAAGACTGGCAATGGATCCAATCAGGTATTTTTATTTAAAGAGATCTGGATGCAGCGAGAATTTGAGACTGAACAGAATTCTGCCATATGATTTAGTTCTTCGTTCTTATTTCCAGCCCCATATTAAATACTTTTGTTTGTCTTATAAGACAGAAAAATGTTGTAAAATTTTGGGTTGGAGTTAGTTTAAATTCTGCATAGCAATTTTTTGGAGCTCCCTGGTCAGGAAGATAAAGAAATAAAGTAAGAAAACCAGTTGTTCATAAAAGACTTCACATATAACTGTGTCATCTCAAAAAAGCAGCTTAAAACAGTCCATTCTATGGATTGTGCTGTCAGTAGATTTTTTTACAGAAGACTGTAAGGAGAATTTTGATAGGTGAGTTGCTGCTACAGTTGTTTGGATCTTTCATATCTTTGTGGAAGAAGAGATAGAAGAATCTCTAGAAGCAGCTCCTTGGTCAAGGCATGATCTCTCAAGGGCTGAACCCAAGTAGAAGAGACATGGACTGAGTAAAGATGGTCAACATGAGATCCCTCTAATACAATGGCAAGTCTGAAACCCTGAGGGCTGAAGGGTTAAGACTGTTCTATATTAAAGTTTCCCCATGCATCTTCATTTTTCCTGTGCAGTTATTTAGGCCAATTTAAAAATGTGGAATGTGGCTGTTTATCGAAAAGAAAACACGGGTAGTTGGACTACTGGATTTATTTATTTAATTTGGGCTTAACTCATCTGTAAGACGATTCTTTACAGTGTAAAGAGATTTGAATGCTCTTCATTAAGTGACCTTAATGAATAAATAGCTTACGTAGCTATTCAAAGAGCATTGTGAAGTATATGAACGGTATCAATGTGCTGGTGAATTATTGAGTGGTAGGGAGGTCCTGCATGGTATGTGTGTTCCCTGTCCCTAGTGACTTTAGTGAGCATTAAAGGTCTCTTGGGATATGAATAGAAACGCCTGGAACTAAACCTACATGTACTACATAAACTCTTCTGCTGATAGAAATTTGCATGTGGCAGCTTTCATCTCCTGAATTATTGGTCTGATAGATTGAGTCCTCATGGCTCAGACCTACATACAAAGCCTGGAATAATAAAATCAGTGCTTCTTAAGGGAATAAACAGACTCCACATGTTTCGTTAAAATAGTTATGTAAAGATTGAATTATATTTTAAGAAATTCATTCTAGTTCGTCTTTGCTGGTATGAACTCTTTAAAATATGGTCCTTTTGAAGATGCCTTGGCTACTCTAGTACATGCCAGATGTTCACCACAGCTCTCCTTCTAATTTCTCTTATTCCAGATAGGTTAACAAACAAAAGTGATGGATATGCATGATGATAATGTTAAGTTTCATATTTCAGTAGTCAGGCTGTTCACCCTTCATGTCTTGAAATTCCTGGGAATTTAAACCTGGCCCCCAAAAGATGTATGCTCTTAACTTTTGGACTTCCTTTTAGATCATGTATCATGTAAACACAAAATTCATTATATCATTGCTCGTAAAGACTGTTCCAAATTGCAAAACCTTTAACTAACAGAAAGGATTAACCAATCCTTTCTGCTTCTATTATTTTCTTGTCTCAACGGCTCTGCAGGGATTGCTGCGGTCTCATTATTTGTGAGACATGATACAGTATGGAACATGATGAAAAAAAGGTAAGGAGGCCCTTGATAATTGCCCTAGGCAATGCTATCTATGTCTCAGACAGTTCATATGGTAATTGTGTTTATGTGAGCTCACCATGGAGCTATAAATCTCATCTCTCGGAATGGAAGGGGGTTTTGAGGTGTTTTGGGCTCTCTTTTTTTCCTGCTGCTTCCGTTATGATATTGTATCCATGTAAATAAAAGGGGTTTGCTAGCAAAAGTGGTGCTTGCAAAAGGACCACAACGAAGATGTAACCTCCTAGCTAGTTGTGACATAAAATATATGCTTATAATTCTGAGACAAGTAAGTAATCTTTAATAGTCTACCACATAAAACAAATTGATACTTGAACCTCAGCAGTTTCAAGATTTCAGAAGATGAGCACAATTCTTTTCAATAGACACCTCTATGATTTTTTTTTTCAGACTGATATATATAAACTTGGAAATTGAAATGTGTTCCTGACATAGGAACAATATTGGTTTAGAAACCTATACATCTTTATAATATAAAGTATCTGGGGAAATCAGCATGGGACTCCAACCATTTGGAAATCTGACTAAGTTTGGAATAAGTGCTTCCCTTGTTTCTGTAAATAATGGAAAAGATATTTCTCTGCACGTCAGCTGCACTCTAATTACAGACTATGATACTAAGAAATAAGATAATGAAGGAGAGGGTCAGCCATAACACTTTCTGGTGAGCCAATACTGTTATTTTTTCCCCAAAATATGACTGACATCCATCCTTTAACCCTCCCAACCCATAACCTTTATGTATATTGGCACAGTGGCCCTGTAACTATATGGAGCACCATATTCTTGTTGCTAAGCACTGGGAGAGAGTGAGCCACGGGAATATTTAGCTGTAATTTGTACTGAATTCTTTGAGGCTTTCCTTCAGCATGAACAAGCAGTGGAACTTTTAACTCATCCATTGGCATTATCGATGAAGCTGTGTTTGGCTTTTTGAATGTGTGGAGACTGTACTTGCTGAGTGATGGCTAAATAAGAGAACCACTGGACTGTCATTTATCCAGAGAAGAGAAACAAAGCTGGTGAAGGGGCTGGAGAACAGGCCTTATGAGGAGAGCTGGGGGTGTTTATCCTGGAGAAGAGGAGACTGAGGGGAGACCTCATTGCTCTCTCCAACTCCCTGAAAGGAGGTTGTGGAGAAGAGGAAGCTGGGCTCTTCTCCCTAGTGACAGGGAACAGGACAAGAGGAAATGGCCTCAAACTCCACCAAGGGAGGTTCAGGCTTGACATAAAGAAAAAAAAATTTACAGAAAGGTTCATTGGGCACTGGAACAGGCTACCCAGGGAGAGGGTTGAGTCACCTTCCCTGGAGGTGTTTAAGGCACATGTGGATGAAGTGCTGAGCGACGTGGGTTACTGTTTGATGAGAATGGTTGGACTCGATGATCCAGTGGGTATCTTCCAACCTGGTGATTCTCTGATTCACTAGATCTTTAGCATCATAGCAGATAGTCCACAGCACAAAATAATTGTATGATTGTATGATTCTATGTTCCTATGATTCTATCATTTGCATGTGCAGGTGTTCAACCAGTACATGCAAACATTGTAGGAAAGTGAGTATGAGGAACCCCTTCCCAACAGAAGGCAACATCTGAGAGAGCTGGGGGTGTTTAGCCTAGAGAAGAGGAGGCTGAGAGGAGACCTCATTGCTCTCTCCAACTACCTGAAAGGAGGTTGTGGAGAGGAGGGAGCTGGCCTCTTCTCCCAAGGGAGAGGGGACAGGACAAGAGGGAATGGTCTCAAGCTCTGCCAGGGGCAGTTCAGGCTGGACATTAGGAGGAAGTTTTTCACAGAAATGTTCATTGGGCATTGTCAGAAACTGCCCAGGGAGGGCGTTGATTCACCTTGCCTGGAGGTGTTTAAGGCACGGGTAGGTGAGATGCTTAGGGACATGGTTTAGTGTTTGATAGGAATGGTTGGACTTGATGATCCAGTGGGTCTCTTCCATCCTGGTGATTCTATGATTCTATGACTATTATAAGTTAGATGGTAACAGACACATAAAACACTAGATACTTGCTTGAGTAAGCACAGCTTCACAGTAGTAAGTTAGAAAATCTTTTTCTCTAAAACATAAGCAGCAGCAGTTTGAAGCTTGTTTTTCCCAAGATAAATTATAGGTTGTCAGTAAAATCCGCAAGCTTTTAATTCTGTTTTGCTTCAGTATGGTTTTGTTTACTTTTCTGGAGATGACAAGCTTGTTATTGGCTTCCAAATCAACTCCTCATAATTTTCAGACTTGAAACATCATAGTGCATTTTAGGTTTTCTTTTATTTGCCTTTGTATACCAAAGTCTTCATGTGTTATTTGTGTTTGATAGTCAATTTTTTTTTTCCTAGAACCACAAATTAGAAAAGTAAAATTCTCACATTCTCATGTATTGCCAGGCACAGGGTCTTTAAGAAAAATAGCACATATTTTGAGACTCAAGGGGCAATCCCAGTGGTTAGTGAATTTAACCAGGAAATCCAGGTTATGCTTTCTTAGTGAAGACAGTCTTAAAGAATTTATATGCAGAAGACATTGGCAGAAAGTATTAGTAGTGAATGTACCCCTTGGTGATTAGCACTGTAAGGGACACAACATAAATACATGTCCACTCACACAGATCAGTGTACAAGGTATCTGGGCTCTTCTCCCAAGTGACAGGACACAGGGAATGGCCTCAAGCTCTGCCAGGGGAGGTTTAGGCTCAACATAAGGAAAATAATTCTTCACAGAAAGGGTCATTGGGCATTGGAACAGGCTGCCCAGGGAGGGGGTTGATTTGCCTTCCCTGGAGGCATTTAAGGCACAGGTGGATGAGGTGTTAAGGGACATGGTTTAGAGCTTGGTGGGAATGGTTGGACTTGATGATCTGGTGGGTCTCTTCCAACCTGGTGATTCTATGATTATATGATTTGCACTTCACAGCAAAAAGCATACGTGGAGATCACCTTTGCTCTGATAGGCAAAGGATACATACAATGTTTGTAGTCATTTAAGCAACGGGATTCCCATCACTTCCAGAACTGAAGATTACGAACTTTTTCACTATTTCACAGAATCATAGAATCACCAGGAGCAAGGGAGGAATTCAAGGCCCAAATACTACAAATGTGAAATATTCAGGATGGAATCTAAACCAGAAGAGCTCAAGAAATTCAGAGATTAGATTTTTTTCATCCTTTGGCCCCTTCCTTGATCTCCTCTCAATGGTATTCTTGCATCTTTCTTCCCACACCACCCTTATCTTGGGTCCCTTGTGAATATGAATTAAGATAGGACTTTATGATAGGGAAATTCCTGGATGTCAATTTACATGTGCAATCTGATAACTTACTGAAATCAGTGTAGGAAACATGTCTGTACTTCTCGTCTAATTAACTCATATCTGTAAGATAAACATTGGTCATTGCCTAGTGCTAAATGGTCATGTAATCAAAGCCTCTATCATAATTCTGAGACACAAGGGACAAAGATAAGGGTCCGATGTAAAGTGGACCACAGAAAGAAACACGATTAGTCTTTTTGCATCTCAGGTCTATTCCTGCAGTGTGTTTTCATGAGCTAAACCTGTCAGTAAAATGAAGAGTTTGCACAAGGAAAGATCTGTCTATTTATATGTTAGTCAGCAAAGCCAAAACCATTTTGGGACTGAGGATGTAATCAAGGAGCTCGATGAAGAGCAGTTAGTGCTGAGCTTTCCAAACAGCAAGACAGGAGTTAAGAAACAGGGAATTTTGTGTCTGGTGATGAGAAGAATACACAGTCCACTGCAGATCTTGAGCAATGTGGTTGCTTTACCCAGCTCCATATTGTTCCAGTGTTTGTTTTTTCCATTTCCTCTGAATTATTTAGATTTTATTTTTGCAATTATCTGCCTTTTGTTTTACCTGAAGTAATTAGACAAAAATACCACAGAGAGATGTGATGAGGATGAACGATTGTATGGCATTCTGAAGATCAAGATTAGCTTGTGAATAATATGTGGCAAAGCTTCAGTTGGCTGATATTTATCCATAGACACGTCCACCAATTATGAATTAGGTTCTACTTGAATTGAAATCATAATGGCTTTGTTTGGTTTTTGCTTTCAGCTCCAGTGGAAATAAGATCATGTGCCTTATGTCCAAATCAAGACTGTTCCAGTCCAGGTCTGTGTGAAAATAAAATACAGTATTTCACATAGTGTGATTACTTTACCCCCTCCCCCAGGCTGAAATATGTTACATGACAAAGGAAATGCTTTAAAACTTTTGGAAAGCAAGCTATGAAGTGAATTGAGTTACACTGTACTGTAGTAGGCTGGACTGTAGGCATCATAGGTAATTAAATCCAACATGAGATGTTTATTACAGAGCGAACACAGTGATCTGATCTAGCTGACTTAAAAGCTGATACCAGTGCTTGCTTCATCTTTTTAGTTGTTGGCTCATGTATGTAAATATTCAATGCTTTGAACAGTAAGACCAGTAAATTATCTTCCACCATGTTGGTTCTACTTTTTTAAATATTGTCTTTATGCAATGAGACATTTCTTACCATTATATCGGTGATTTAAAAAGTCCTCCCCCTTCATAGAATCATAGAATCATAGAACAACCAGGTTGAAAGAGACCCACCGGATCGATCATTGAGTCCAACCATTCCTATCGAACACTAAACCATGTCCCTCAGCACCTCGTCCACGTGTACCTTAAACACCTCCAGGGAAGGTGAGTCAACCATCTCCCTGGGCAGCCTGTTCCAGTGCCCAGTGACCCTTGACCATGTTCTCATTTATTTTGCAAACCTAAAGCTACTCTGCTTACGTGAGATGTGAGGTCCTGGTTTGGTACTGTAAGTAGATTTGACCTGGTTCTTCTTTCTTCTCCTACCTGCCTGAGGCATGTGAATTAACACAACATGTTCAGTAGATTGACTTGTGAAAGCAACTCCTTTATATTCTTTCTGTCAATTAAATATTGAGGTCTAGTCAACTGTCCTGTGAAACCACCACCCCATGTCAAATTTCATGGTGGAGAAAATTAAAACGGCCAATAGTATGGTCCCATTGACATTTGTGGCTAAGGATCCATATTTATTGAAAAGAGCTTTCCTGATATTTGCAGAATCATAGAATAGTTTGCGATGGAAGGGACCTTAAAAATCATCTTGTTCAAATCTCCCCTGCAATGAGCAGGGACAGCTTCAACTAGATTGGGTTCCTCAGAGCCCTGTCCAGACTGACCTGGAATGCTTCCAGGGTGCAGAATTTTCATAACAAGACATTATGCTTTTCTATACTACCCCATGGTTACCCTAAGTGTAATAAATAGGAATTTGTGTTGCTGGAGTTGTGCTTGATTAAGATAAATTTAAGGCAAAACCAAAGATAGCCTCTGCCTAGAACAAAAAAAAAAAAAAAAAAAAAAGAGACTCTAACATGCATGAGTTAGTAGATTAAATTTAGAATCTCTTGCTGCCTGCAGCTGTCTGTCTTGCTCCTTTGATAGATGCTGCAGCTTTTGAGACAAGAATGTGAATCAGTTCTTGGACCCCTGCAATTTCCAGCCCAGCCTGACTTCAACTTTATCTTTATATACTAGTTTGAAAATTTACAATAGTTCAAAAACTGAATTACAAGAAGAGCAGATGTTCTTTGTTCATCAACAGCAATATCCATCCAGCAGGTAAGGAGAACAGCAGGAAAACTTCAGCTGCATGAGTTTATTCTGGTGCATTGCACGCTGAGGGGGGTTGACTCTGCTCTGATTAAAGTTATACAGTTCTAAATGCAGATGTCGTTTGCAGTGCTTCTGACGCTGACCCTTTCTAACTTTGAGGACTGTAGGTTGGATTCTCAGGAGAGAAGCATTGGCAGGGTTCTAACGAGGCTGAAATAATGTCATGCATAGATAATACTATTTTCTTAATTTTTTCTTCAAGTAACTGTCGTAAGAATAATCTATTATAACAGTTACAGATCATCTAATATGGTAATATACGTTATAGAGTCATATTAAACTCTGAGTCTAGGTAAATAATGAACAGTGTTTTATGTTCCTAGGAAACTAATTTTCCATGTTACTATGCTGTAATATCAGCACTCAAGATGTGTCCAAGTCCTGTCTTCATAACTAATAACTTTTTCAGACCTAAGTTATAGCAATGTTGCCAAAAGGCAAATAGCACTTGGTAACACTTTTGCATTCAAACACAACGTATTAAAAAAAAAAAATTCTCTGTCCCAGAAATGCAGATTATGAAGTTGTGGTTACTGTGATTTTCATGTATAGTAACAGAGGCAACAAAAAGATGTCATTGTGAGCTACTGAAAGATCTCAGTATTTATGGATCCTTTCAGTCACATAGCACCGTAATAGGAAAAAATCACAGAATCCATTTCCAAGATAGGTCCTATCAAATCTGGGACTACCAGGTTTTTAATCTTTTCCTACCTCATTTCTTGGTGTGGCTCAAAAGATATAATTCTCGACGCAAAGAGAGGCAACTCTGACTGTGCCGAAGCTCTCTTTAAACAAAAAGATGCCAAGATTTTGTGAAAGAACTCAAGACTATCAGTGTCTTAGTCTCTGGGGACTCGACTAGATGAAATTAAAATCTCCTCTAGGTTTTATGTTGAACTTTGAAATAAAGAAAATCCTATAATCGCCGGCTGCCTTGGAAAGCCAAAAAGTCCCTCTCCAAACTAACTATGAAAAATGAATTTTAGATGTTGCTGATGTGATAAACCCAGATTAATGTATATTCTGAGGACATAATAAGATAACGTTAGGTACTGTAGCCTTTTGGAGAATCAAAGTATCTTAAAGTCACCTATGTTCCACCCGGTAACGCAGCTTTAAATTATTAATTAGTCATTTACAAAGGCATTTATCTGTCTCTTGGTGGCCGTTGCTACTTCAGCTTCCCTTATTTTCCTAACAGGAAAGGAAACAAAACGCTGCATTCCAGGCGTTTCTATGGTGAGGCAAGAAACTGCAGCTGTAGACCTGAAGCAAAAGGGTGAGGTAATTTTAGGCCCCAGAGACTTGGTAAACATTAACTGTAAAAAAAGAAAGTTAAAATAAAGTCACCAAAAAAATACTCCATTATATTGATGAGTCAATTTTACAATGGCCAAAAAATGTTATCTTGAGATTAGCTGTGTCTTGTAAAAAATTTTATGGGGTTTCTTGTGTTTATATGACAGCAGTCATTTCACCTCCCTGCCCCCTATACTTGCACCCCCTCAGGATTTAAATACTTGGTTTCAAGTTCAAATTGGCTTAGTCTTGACCTCTCTACATTGAAGTTTCTGTCCAGAACCAAAGAGTTAAGGCAAACAGCAGTGAATCACAGAATCATAGAACAACCAGGTTGGAAGAGACCCACCAAATCATCAAGTCCAACCATTCCTATCAAACACTAAACCATGTCCCTCAGCACCTTGCCCACCTGTGCCTTAAACACCTCCAGGGAAGGTGAATCAGCCACCTCCCTGGGCAGCCTCTGCCAGTGACCAATGACCCTTTCTGTGAAAATATTTTTCCTAATGTCCAGCCTGAACATCCCTTGGTGGAGCTTGAGGTCATTCCCTCTTGTCCTGTCTCCTGTCACTTGGGAGAAGAGGCCAGCTCCCTCCTCTCCACAACCTCCTTTCAGGGAATTGTAGAGAGCAATGAGGTCTCCTCTCAGCCTCCTCTTCTCCGGGCTAAACACCCCCAGCTCTCTCAACCAATCCTCATAAGGCCTGTTCTCCAGCCCTTTCACCAGCTACAGGATTTTAGAGTAGGAAATAAGGACTTTGTACAAAGCACTGTTCATTTTGGAATGTTCCTGCTTGCCTCTTTAGGCAAATATACTGCTCTAGTCAAGCACAGCAAAAGGGGCATTAGGTGGGTAATATAAATCACTTGAAAAACAGGAAATGGGTAAACTCAAATCTGAATTATGTTGTCTCATATACACTAAGGTTTAGTTTCATGTCCTCTATTTCTAGCTGTCTAGAAGTTAACTGCCTGGTCAAAGGTAGTCATCAAACCCTCCTCAGTCATTAGCAGAGAAAGACAGCTGCTTCCAGAAGAAGATTTTCCTCTCTGATATTAAATGCCTATTTTTATGGCCATGGATTTTCTTGTCTTTCTTCGTACGCTGCTGTGGGAGAATAGATAATTGATTTTGGTTTAGGCTAAAAAACTAAAGCGAAGCATGGTAAGATGAGACTGATAAGCAATTAAGTAGGACAGACAACCCCACTGGGGAATATGGTGAATCTATGGCCAGTAAAGCCAGTCAAGACTCCTTCCACCAATTTCAGTGACAGCTGAATCAGACTCCTGATGCTTGGCTGGAATAGTTTGTAGCCTGGAGTCTTACAGCAAACCAATTCTCCCCTCTCCCCAACACAGTCATAATGAAAAGTAAACTTTCATTTTAGAATGAATTCTTAGTTATTGTTTCTTGGCTCATCTACGTGTCTAGGAAGTTTAGTTTTAGATCTCGTGACATTTCTTTCTCCCTATGTGCCACAGTGACACAGATGCCAAGTTGATAAAATACACAAATCCCCATTTCCTGTGCTCAGCTCTGAGAAAGGAATGATGAAACCCCTTCTACCCTTCTGTCTTTGAAGTCAGTGATGGCAAATAAATATAGTGAAGAAATGCTACTGATGAATATGTCAATAAAAGTTCCACTGGTAGGGGGTGGGGAATTAAACATTACGTGTTTTAAATGAATCAGCAAATGACATGTTAAGGTTATATGTTTTATATGAAGCTGGGGAAGAGGCTGGAGAACAGGCCTTGTGAGGAAGGGCTGAGAGAGCTGGGGGTATTTAGCCTGGAGAAGAGGAGGCTGAGGGGAGACCTCATTGCTCTCTACAACTACCTGAAAGGAGGTTGTGGAGAGGAGGGAGCTGGGCTCTTCTCCCAAGGGACAGGGGACAGGATGAGAGGGAATGGCCTCAAGCTCCACCAGGGTAGGTTTAGGCTGGAGATTAGGAGGAGGTTTTTCACGCAGAGGGTCATTGGGCATTGGAATAGGCTGCCCTGGGAGGTGGTTGAGTCACCTTCCCTGGAGGTGTTTAAGGCACGGGTAGACGAGGACATAGTTTAGTGTTTGATAGGAATGATTGGACTTGATGATCTGGTGGGTCTCTTCCAACCTGGTTGTTCTATGATTCTACAATTCTACGAAAGACATCATCTTGAAAAGAGACAAGATTGACACCCCTATCTAGAGTTCATTCCACAATTTCTGGTAGTCATAGAATTAATTCTCTTAGCACTCAATTTTTTTTTCTTTATTTGTAAAGGCAGACAGAAGGTTTATTCACATTCCAGATATTCTTCTCTTGTCAGAAGACAGGTCCTTCTCTCTGTTTCACTCTCTTGGGGTGAGCAGTCAGAAGCAATGGAGTTCTTTATTATAAAGATCTTTACAAAGAAGTAGTCTTCTGATGAATTTTAGTTATCTTCCAGCTACTTGGAAGGAACCTGAAAGAAGAGTCTTCAGGTTTTCTTACTCTGCTAATTCATAACTTCCGTGTCTCTGTATTAGTGCAAATTGAGCGATTGTATTTCGCAGTCACTCAGCCTCTTTACTCTTCTTGCCACCAGCAAACATGAAAGAACTTTATCCTTTCCTCAGGAAGATAACAAAACAGAAACATACCTATGAGGAAATATGATCACTTTTTCTAACAGAACACTATAGATAAAGAACCTGAAATATGTCACACGTCCAGGCAATATTTCTGCAGGGTTTTAAGTAATGACTAGCCTGAAAGTCTCCTCTGTTACAAATATTTCAACACATAAGGATATCTCAATGAAACCTTAAACATGGTTTTGGTGGAAAGTGAATCATTATGGGGTACATGAGTGAATGAGAGATAAAATCTAAAGAAAACCTATTTGCTGAAATAGTGAAGTCATAGAATTGTAGAACAACCAGGTTGGAAGAGACCCACCAGATCATCGAGTCCAACCGTTCCTATCAAATTGTCATTGTTATATAAAGAAGTGCACATTGAATATTTTATTTATGCCGGACAAAAAACTTATAAATCTACTAGCAAACCCCAGACTGCAGATTTGCAAACATGAACTCCAAAGCAACCCTGAACCTACAAAAAACTGCTTTACCGTTCAAATCTGACAGAGTTCTATGAATAATGAAGCACATATATACCGGGAAGTCTTCTGGGACTTTATGAAACAGTGAATCAGTCTCCTGCCAAATTTGCTTTCCAGCAATGCCAGAGTTGCATTTAAACTCTGTGGTCTGCTGCTCAGGGTAATTATTTGCCTTTGAGCTTGTAGCTTATATTGGAAAGCAATAAAAGTCAAGCAATCTGACTGTGCAGGATTTTTAATTATCAGTATACATACTACTCACTTATTTAAAAAAAAAAGATAAAACTAAGTATGCAAGCACTGAAAAACATGATTAACTCTCTTCCTTATAAACACTGATTATCACAAATTCCGCTGTCACATTTCCATCCAAACGATTTTATATTAAATAAAACAAATTTTTATTGAATACATTTTATTGGATGCATTTTACTGAATCCTTTTTTTTTATTAATTAAAACAAAATGCACAAGATACATCCACAGCACAGGGAATTGCTGGTGGAACGGTGCAGCTGCTGAACTTAGGAAATTGAGACAAAAATGGTAAAAATGTGTTGTAAGGAGTAATCAGAATTTTATGGCTATTTTAAACAATGCCATGGATGTAATGTCATAGGGAACAGCAGGGAACCGCGTGGAGCTTGCCGTGATTGCAGTCCCACAACATGACCCTCCTGAGCCAACTTTGTCAACATTGACGTAAAATGAGCTAGAGAAAAAAAAAAAAGGACTCACTGATTCAGCGTGGGGAATGGATGATGGATGTCTGTGCAGTCAGAACTGCTGTGGCTGAGCCAGTAAGAATGTGCAGGATGCAACCTTTTATCTTCTATTATAACCACTGCTTTGAAATATTCATACCCTGCAACTCAAAGGCTCTTTTCTTTTATGGAATAATAGACTCATAGAATCACTAGGTTGGAAGAGACCCACTGGATCATCGAGTCCTACCATTCCTATCAAAATGCTGTTAATTATGCTGTTAAGTAATCCCAAGGAACTACTTGCAAATTAAAAAAAAAAACCCCAAAACAACAAAAACAAAGCAAAAACCCCCAATTTTTTTAAATAAATAGAACTGTTATTACAGAATTTGTCAACACTTCCACAGATGTTGAGTAGCCATTGCTAATAAGCTCTTATATAGTATATTTCCCACTCATTAACTTCTTTCTCTGATTTTCTCAGTGCGTAATGAGTGAATGTGTGTGCACGTGCACACAAACGTGGTACCCTGAATGCAGTTATGTTTTCCATTTAGATTCCTCTTACCCTTTTAGCAGTGAGGCTGGGAAATATTATATTACAGAGAAAATTTTACTCCTAATAAAAGTAACTCCTTCTGTGACTGCCTTCTGTGTACATTTTTGGACCACCATGTGATTTAATGAATTTCCACTCTTACTTGTAATGGAACACCGTGAGGCAGCATGTGAGGGTCCCAACACTGACAAGACCCTATTCCTCCTCAAGAATACATAGGGCTGCATTATGTTATTACATGCTTCTGATAATGTCCTAGAAAGAAGAACAATACATGCTACAGAAAGTGTTCAGAAACTTCTACTCTGCCATCTGCTGCGGCCAGGAGTGTTCACTGAACCTTAGCTACACCATTTTAGAACTACCTCACTGTTTCCTTTTCTTATTTATGTTCCTTCCAATCTGTCCCTTAAAATATTCACATACTATTTCCTGATGAATAGATGGAGTTCATAGTAACCTGAAGTTCATATAACCTGAAAGGAGGTTATAGAAAGGAAGGTAATGGCCACTTCTCCCAAATGACAGGGGACAGGATGAGAGGGAATGGCCTGAAGCTCCACCAGGGGAGATTTAGGCTGGACATTAGGAAAAAAAAATCATGGAAAGGGTCATTGCGCGCTGGCAGAGGCCACCCAGGGATGTGCTTGATTCACCTTCCCTGGAGGAGTTTAAGGGACGGGTGGACGAGGTGCTGAGGGACGTGGTTTAGTGTTTGACAGGAATGGTTGGACTAGATGATCTGGTGGGTCTCTTCCAACCTGGTTGTTCTAAGATTCTATGATTCTAAGAATGAAGTTAATGTTTGAGGTCAAGTAAAGAGACATCAGCGGCTAAGGGTTGGTAACCAACCATTCCTATTTTGCATTGTCTATTTCTAGGGGCAAGTTGTGAATTGAGTAATAAGAATTCTGACTGACAACATTTAGTACATTAATCTCTCTTATAGACTTGTCTCTATTCCCAAAATGAGTGAGATCAGAAATCTCCAGGCCATTAGAATTCAACCACTAACATTGCATAGTTTTTTATCATTTTCTAGTAACTGTGGGAAATGGTACTGGGTTATTGTTATTTCTGAGACAAGGCAGCTGCTGTATGTGTTTAGAAGACATCTCACTTGTAAAATGCCTGAGATCTGCTGATATAAAGAAGTTCTGAAGCAGGTTGCTGTAATGTTGGAAATATTGTCAAAACAAGTCTGTGACCATAATTATGTGTTTGCTCGGTAATGATGGGCCACTCATCTCAAGGAATGCCATTGCAAGTGGGAACATTATACAGACAACAAGGTTCAACAGCCATGAGCGTGTAAGCATGAGCCCTTCTTGTTTTATTTATGAGCTGAAAATAGGTCCTAAGGTTTTCCATTGTCAAGTGGCTACCACAAATGTTACAACACGTTTGCCAACACAGTCTTGAAGCTATACCTCTGACGGGCTATTGTTGCCAGGAGGATGCCACAAAAACTTCAGCTCTTCTTAAATAAGTTTTCCAGCGTTTCTGGCTCGCATTCATAAACAACAATGACTCAAGCTGAGCTCAGGCTCTGATTGCAGCCTGCTATTACAAAACTGTGTGTTAGCAGGCATATTCTTGGATATTCCTGCACTCATCTGTCAATCAAAAGCCTATAACAGAAGAAGCGATGATGGAAAATACAAAAAATGTTCAGTTAGAAAAAGCCAACTTCTGGCTAGCCTAGAAATGAAAGGCTACATTTTATTTTTTTCTGACTTTGGGCTTCCTTTTCACATACTTTTTAAAAATTAAGACTTCCATTGTTGTTTCCACAACAGAAAACTCTATTCGTCAGGAGGAGAAGTACAAAGTGTTTCAGTTTTATCTCTTAAGCTTTGGGGAATTCAAGTTGGCATCACCTCTGCTGGGAGAGATAACATTAAGAGCCTGTCTAGTCTTGGAGGAAGTTTTGAAAGTCTCAAAGAGAAGAAGTGGACACATGTTCCTCCTCCCTTTGCAGCTCTCTCTTTGACAAAGGGGCTGGAGAACAGGCCTTATGAGGAATGGCTGAGAGAGCTGAGAGGAGACCTCATTGCTCTCTACAGCTATCTGAAAGGAGGTTGTGGAGAGGAGGGAGCTGGGCTCTTCTCCCAAGTGACAGGGGACAGGACAAGAGGGAATGGTCTCAAGCTTCACCAGGGGAGGTTTAGGCTGGATATTAGGAAAAAAATTCACATAAAGTGTCATTGGGCAGTGTCAGAGACTGCCCGGGGAGGTGGTTGATTCACCTTCCCTGGAGGTGTTTAAGGCACAGGTGGTTGAGGTGCTGAGGGACATGGGTTAGTGTTTGATAGGAATGGTTGGACTTGATGATCTGGTGGGTCTCTTCCAACCTGGTTAAGGTTCTAGGTCACGTAAAGAGACATCAATGGCTAAGGACTGGTAACGGTGCTGGAAGGAAAAGTTGCTTTGGTTTGGGTCTGGTGCTGGGAACGAACTCTACAACGAAATAACGCAAATGCCTGGGACCTATGATAAATTGCATTGTTACAGATGCTTGACCTTGAAAGAATGTATTAGGTTTGAATCCTGTTTGGATTTGGTTCTTATGCTAGATTTGTGGGATTCACCTTTCCGGTTTAATGCACAGAAGTGTGTGAAATGGCAGAGATTAAGTTTAGAGTAAGTATCATGTTTTCATTTGCAATGTCCAGTGGCTAAAGTTGGGTCTGGAATATAATGATGGACTGAATTTCTGCTTGATGACCTTAGAACTTTCTGTCTAGGTTATTTCTGACACTGGCCAAGGTTAATTTGCTGAGGGAAAGGCTAAAGTTAGGGTAAAGTTTCAGGGTAAATGTTACAATGATACAGTATGAAGATCAGATTTAGATTTTAACAAAGCCTAAGTCTGCTTCACGATCTTCAATAAGAACAAAGTTGGAACATTACTGAGTGCTTTTGTAAATCCAACCGTTAACATATTCTGACAAGACACTTTACATGTGTCATTAGCAAATGTGTCATGCAATTAGCAAATTTCCTGTGTCATTATAGATAATGTAAATTTTTAGATTAGATTCTCAAGACTGAATAGCATGATTACACCACATTTTGGATATTTCAATAGGAAGGGAGCTGTACAAGAACCTAGTATTTTTGCTATTCAATTTTATCTTTGACTTTCTACTTTGACACAGTATCATTCATTCATTCATTCCTCTCTCCCCAAAGAAGTCTCGAGCTGTCTCACATTCATTTATACTTTAAGATATTCCACAAATTTATTGTACTTTGAATGATGTATTTCTGCTCCAAGCCTTCTTTCACTCCTAAGTTATATTAAACTTCTGCCCCTAGTATTTGAACTGTTCTTTAATAATGGTATGATTCTGTTTCTGAATGCCAGTTTCAATTATTCCCTGTGTATATCCAGAGTGAGCTTGTGATCCGTATTGAAATGTTTTTATTATTTGTCCAATATGTCCAAACCCCCTAATTCCGGGCCTTATCTGTGCAATATATTTGCTCTGACATACACATTTCCCCTTGAACTCCATGTGAAAATCAAAGTTAACTCTTAATTTTTCTTCTGTACACTTTGAAATCTCTAGGCATATCTGGCATGCTTTAAAGCGATGGAAATAATGAAGTTTCATGTGTTGTACATAGTCTTAAACATGACTTATAGGCTATGCTTAATGAAACCCTTAGCAAGTTTGCAGATGACACTAAGCTGGGTGGAAGTGTGGACCTGCTGGAGGCTCGGAAGGCTCCAAAGGGATCTGAACAGGCTGGACCGCTGGGCTAAGACCAATGGGATGAGGTTTAACACGGCTAAATGGCAGGTCCTGCACTTGGGACACAACAACCCTGTGCAGAGCTACAGACTGGGAGAAGTCTGTCTAGAAAGCTGCCTGGAGGAGAGGGACCTGGGGGTGTTGGTTGACAGCCAACTGAACATGATCCAGCAGTGTGCCCAGGTGGCCAAAAAGGCCAATGGCATCTTGGCTTGGATCAGAAACGGTGTGACCAGCAGGTCCAGGGAGGTTATTCTCCCTCTGTACTCAGCACTGGTGAGACTGCTCCTTGAATCCTGTGTTCAGTTGTGGGCTCCTCACCACAAGAAGGATGCTAAGGCTCTGGAGCGAGTCCAGAGAAGAGCAACGAAGCTGGTGAAGGGTCTGGAGAACAGGCCTTATGAGAAACGGCTGAGAGAGTTGGGGGTGTTTATCCTGGAGAAGAGGAGGCTGAGGGGAGACCTCATTGCTCTGTACAACTCCCTGAAAGGAGGTTGTGGAGAGGAGGGAACTGACCTCTTCTCCCAAGTAACAGGGGACAGGATGAGAGGGAATGGCCTCAAGCTCCGCCAGGGGAGATTTAGACTAGAGACTGGGAGGAAATTTTTCATGGAAAGGGTCATTGGGCATTGGAATAGGCTGCCCAGGGATGTGGTTGGTTCACCTTCCCTGGTGGTGTTTAAGGTGTGGGTGAATGAGGTGCTGAGGGACATGGTTTAGTGTTTGATAGGAATGTTTGGACTCGATGATCCAGTGGGTCTCTTCCAACCTGGTTGATCTATAATCCTGTGATTCTATGAAACAGCCTTCCAGAATGGATAAAACAATTGATGAGTGAAAAAAAACCACATTAAAATTCTATGGAATAAAAGGTGCTGTGGGGTTAAAAGGTACTAGCATGACTGGTTTTGTATTATAAACAACAGTCACCTCTAAAATTATCTGAGGAATTCTGCATCTCCATTCTGATCTCAACATACAAACTCCTTCTTAGGATCACACTGTCTTTAGCTGATGAAAAAAGTTGTTGAGTTTCTCCTTTACACAACAATATTAATCAGGGCATCAGTAAATCTTCTCAAATTCTTTTATACATTTCCCACCTTGGACTATCTTCAGTCCAATTACTTAAACCATATGGTATGCTGTCATTTTAAACAATGAATAAAAAGTTTTAGAGAAAAGAAGGTATGTGTAAATCTTCACAGAAATGTCTAGTGTCAATCTCTTCCCTGTTGAATTCTGTAGGAGTTTTATCTTTACGGACAGTATTCTGAGAGCTTTGCGGAAATACTTCATCCCTCAAACCTTAAGAATGATTTAGCTCAGTTTGGACTAGAAATACATTCAGAATTAATTTGCTCCAATGCACTTCTTAAACTTTTTTTTAGACTAGGATGAATTCTGGCAAATTACCATTTCCTTTCTAGGAGCAAACAATGAAACCACTGTAGAGTTAAGCTGTGAACTAAGAGTCCAGCACAGACAAAATACTATTGCTGCTGATGTTTGCTTCCAAGTTTTTATTACTAGTATTGTCAAGAGTGTTTGAAAGTCCTTTACATCAGGAACTCTGAAAGCAGAATTTAACAGCTTCATTAGAGCTCACTTTTCACATAAAATTAAGACCAAGAAGCCATAGATGTGCACTATTTGTGGTCAATAAGAAGGTTCTTTGAACCATGTAAACCCGAGTCATGTGACAGGCTATTTTCAGTAGTGGTGTGGATGCCTGTTTCTAAGGAGAGTTCGTTGGATACCCAGTTTCTTGTGAGCTTTTCCTCCTCAGGAGCTCCAGAGCAGTCTTTGAAAAGCACTCTTTACCTGGCTCTCTGCTTGAAAGTCTTGTGGATATCAATACTATAAATTAATCATAGAATCATAGAATCACTAGGTTGGAAAGGACCCATCAGATCATCGAGTCCAACCATTCCTATCAATCACTAAACCATGTCCCTCAGCACCTTGTCCACCCATCCCCTAAACCCCTTGAGGGAAGGTGAATCAACCCCCTCCCTGGGCAGCCTGTTCCAGTGCCCAGTGACCCTTTCCGGGAAATGTTTTTTCCTGATGTCCAGCCTAAACCTCCCCTGGTGGAGCTAGAGGTCATTCCCTCTCATCCTGTCATAGGGCAAATGGGTTTAGGGCAAAACATTTGGGGAAGAGGAATCCCTCAGGCAGCTGGTATTCCTTTTCACTTTATAAATCAATGTGTTTTGTTTAATGGTGCTGCTTAGCTAGCTCCTCGAGAATCATGTGGTGGGACACAAGGCTGACATCTGTGATATTTGGTGTTATGGAATGAAACCAAAACTACTGAGAGAGCTGGGGTTATTTATCCTGGAGAAAAGGAGGCTGAGGGGAAACCTCATTGCTCTCTACAGCTATCTGAAAGGAGGTTGTGGAGAGGAGGGAGCTGGGCTCGTCTCCCAAGTGACAGGGGACAGGATGAGAGGGAATGGCCTCAAACTCTGCCAGGGGAGATTTAGGTTAGAGATTAGGAGGAAGTTTTTCACAGAAAGGGTTATTGGGCATTGGAATAGGCTGCCCAGGGAGGTGGTAGATTCACCTTCCCTGGAGGTGTTTAAGGGACGGGTAGATGAGGTGCTGAGGGACATGGTCTAGTGTTTGATAGGAATGGTTGGACTCGATGATCCGATGGGTCTCTTCCAACCTGGTGATTCTATGATTCTATGATTCTGTTTCCAAACTGCAGTTGGATTCTGTCAGTAGTTGTCCCTTAACGTCCTTCTCCGAGACTGTAGCTGGAGAACTGGCAACAAGTCAAGGGCACAGCCTGCAAGGTTTGCACTACGTAGCTGAAAATGAGCCTCCAATCTGAGTGCTGAAACTCTGCTTCTTGTGAATACTTGTTTCTCATAACATTTGGCCATAAAATCTAATTTCTCAGCAAGAAAAAAACAAACCAAAAAACACTCTATAGTTTGGAACTTCCCTCTCTTGTTATGAAACTGCAGTAGGCTTATTTGCTTCTCATTATATACCTGACATGTTTTTACTAATAGCGTATATTTTGCACCAGTAGTTGAGAAAAATAATTTAGTAGCTTAGTGGGAATAAAATAGTAATAAAGGAAAAGAAAATGGAGAAGCTGCTTGCTGGCGGAACACACCACTATTATTAATTGTTAGCCATGTGACCTGCAACCTTTTGATTTACCAGCACAGTCCACTCCCTTGTAAATTCTAGCTGGCTTTCCCATACATTATTATCTGGATTCCATGCAACCACTTCCCTTTCTGATTTTCCAGAGATGGAGTATAAAGTTTCTCCAAATGCCAATAAACCGTGAAATCCTATCCCACTCTTTAGATTTGCTTTGTGTAGTCATCTCCTAAAATAAGAACCAGCAAAAGTTTTAAATATTGCCGTCTTCTATTTTTACCTTCATTCAATAGTCACTACTCTTCATAAACATCACAGTTTTTGTTTCAACATCTGTATGGTTTGGGTTTTTTAAAATGTTGGCTCTAATACTGAGAAAAAACATAAGTATTTCCTTACTTCTTTTAAAAAAGAAAGGGATTACATGAGCGTGTTCCACTTCCTCATCTTGATTTTGCTTACTGTAGATAAAACATAGAGGTCTATAGGTGAATGAAGTTTGAGTAAAATCATAGAATCATAGAATCACCAGGTTGGAAGAGAGCCACCGGTTCATCGAGTCCAACCATTCCTATCAAACACTAAACCATGTCCTCGTCTACCCATGCCTTAAACCCCTCCAGGGAAGATGAATCAACCCCCTCCCTGGGCAGCCTCTGACACTGCCCAACGACCCTTTCTGTGAAGAATTTTTTTCCTAATGTCCAGCCTGAACCTCCCCTGGTGGAGCTTGAGGCCATTCCCTCTCATCCTGTCCCCTGTAACCTGGGAGAAGAGCCCAGCTCCCTCCTCTCTACAACCTCCTTTCAGGCAGTTTTAGAGAGCAATGAGGTCTCCCCTCAGCCTCCTCTTCTCCAGGCTAAATACCCCCAGTTCTCTCAACTGTTCCTCATAAGACCTGTTCTCCATCCCCTTCACCATCTTTGTTAAGCAAACCACATTTAGCATCTCATTTTGTAGATACAAATAACTCAAACATAATGTGCAAATATTTACCTCTAGATGTTTTTGCTTTTCTGCTTGCAATGTCCTCTACTTTTCGCATGCATATTCACATTTCATAATGCAGACACTGTGGTTGACTGAAGCAATGAAAACATGGGTTATTTTCTCATCCACTTTGTTGACAAGTAGGTGTAGGGGAGGAGAGAAAGGCTGAGTGTGGGTGGGTGGTTTGCAGCAGACTTCATCATCCTTAATTTATTCTTTGGGAGGAAAGCCTTTTGCAGGACACCGGCAAGAGCCTGAACATACTTTCGCAGCATTACATCATTCTCATTAAATTATTTCATTTTCTTGGAAGGCTAGTCAGGTTAACACTTGGACTCACGTAGCTGGAAGAATAAAAACATTCATGAATCTAGAAGCCGTGGCAGCAGCAAAAGGTCACGTCTCATGAGGGCTGGCAGAGGGAAGCCAGTGAGACTGCAACAGAGATAAGTTTAACTCTAATTAACAGGTGTTAAGGTAAGAAATGAAAAACACCTCATCATGTTTTATGGGTTAGTCCTTATACCTGCCTAGAGAGAGATTACTCCTGCCTCCCTGGGAGGCGACTGGGACTGGTTACTTCAGCTTGGAATGGATCTGAACTCTGCTTTGCTCTAGAAGAGACATGGCTATGTCCTCAGAAGTGGTGTCACCAAGTTATTGTAGTCTTTTAGGACAGATAGAGAGGTAGGTAATCACTAAACTAAATTAAAAAAAAAAAAAAAGGCTTATGCTCTAGGTGCTTATGTCCCTTTGTGCTTTGAAACAGAAGCATGCCTGAATGCATTTTGCAAGACATGAAATGATTTCTTAAAGTTACTTAACTGAAAAAAATATCAGAGGCTACAGTTCAGGCACTTTTGAAGATTTACACAGCCCAGAAGCCATCTGCAAATACTCCTAATACTTCCTGAACTTCTCAACTCAGTAAAGTAACTCCTGCAATTGCTACTGTTCTCATGGTAAGCAACACAAATTCCCACTTTTTTTCCCATTATTCCCACTGCCTATTACTCTTGTTTCAGGCACTTAGCTATTGTGCATTATTTATCTTTCTTTAAAACTGCAACAATGACCAATTGTCAGCGTTTGGTGCCAGAAGTTGTCAACTGGTTGTTCTATTTGTCATAGTTTCAGCTCCTCAAACCTTGACCAGAGTTGGATTCTTATCCTCTAATTCTATTCTTTTAAAATTTATTATTAAATTAATTATCTAAACTGATTCTCTGATCACTTGTAGGGAGAAATAAGCTCCTTCTTAGAAAAAATTCTCCCATTTTAGGAAAGGTATTTGAAGACATGCAGGATCAATCCCCATCCATATCTATCTACTTACTCTCATGGATTACAGAGGGAAGATGAATGACCATCTAATTCAACAGTTAATTTTCAGGTAGCTAAAATGAGATGTGATCAGTCTCAAGCTCATCCAACAGGGCATGGCAACAGGAGGCAAAAATTAAAACATTGGTAGGTGCCATGGGGGAAGAAGTTTTGGGAATGTGCAAATGGGACAGATTTTAATATAAACCAGTATACGGGAAGCAACAGTCAAGCGGAGGGGAGTTAGGTGGTGTGCAGCCAACTCTGCTCCTGCGTTTCAGAGGGGAGATTGTAAAACACAGAATTATAGAATCATAGAATAACCAGGTTGGAAGAGACCCACTGGATCATCGAGTCCAACCATTCCCATCAAACACTAAACCATGTCCCTCAGCACCTCATCCACCCATCCCTTAAACACCTCCAGGGAAGGTGAATCAACCACCACCCTGGGCAACATCTACCAGTGCCCAGTGACTCTTCCTGTGAAAAACTTCCTCCTAATCTCCAGCCTGACTCTCCTCTGGTGGAGCTTGAGGCCATTCCCTCTTGTCCTGTCCCCTGTCCCTTGGAAGAAGAGCCCAGCTCCCTCCTCTCCATAACCTCCTTTCAGGTAGTTGTAGAGAGCAATGAGGTCTCCCCTCAGCCTCCTTTTCTCCAGGCTAAACACCCCCAGTTCTCTCAACTGTTCCTCATAAGACCTGTTCTCCATCCCCTTCACCATCTTTGTTAAGCAAACCACATTTAGCCCTTCCTCACAGGGCCTGTAAATATCTATGACCATCTCCCAGGTCTTTGGAAACCTTAGACAATTAGGATTAAGATAGTCAGAGAATTTAGCCGGATGATTTCAGAGGGGTTTGGACAGCTTGCAAAGTTACTTTTCATCTACTGTAGCCACTTCAAATTTGGCTGGTCTCCAGAGCATCTATGTTCTATGCTTTCCAGATGGGACGACCAGGAATGAAGGACTTACTGGTCGCTGGACTGGCTACTCAGTGTGATCAGGGAAAATCTGGAAGGCAGGTCTTCTTTGTTGTCTGGCATGCTGGTAGCCTCACACTTTGCTCGGGGCTTGGAAACAGAGTAGTCAGTGACAGGTCTAGTCTGGCTTTGGGGACATTACAAAACCTCTATTCACTGGGAGCTGCTGTTCAGAAGTGCCCAGTGAGTCACGGCTCTACTCTGTTAAACAGACAGAACCTGACTCCAGGAAAGTGCCTTCTTTTTTTTTTTATTCCTTTCAGTTTAGTTTGGTTTTTTCTGCCCTTTTCTATCACTATTTATGCAGAGCTAGATAAATGCCTGCAGGGCTCTGCAAAGACATTCTACTTGGTTCTGCACCATGGGAGTCTGAGTAGTCTCAAATTCAGAAAACAAAGATTAGAGTAGACTCTTTCACCATAGCAGGTGCAGCAAGCAGAACAATTTACACTTCAATTCAACATATCTTAGCACAACCTTACACTAATGATGATCCTTTTCTTTCTTTTTTTTGAACAGAGCACAAAAATAATAAAATCAGAAATGAGCGATTTCTGACAAAAGCTGTATTATTTTTGCTGCATATAGAAAAGATGTAAAAAATGAAGACATTTTACTTCCAAAGGCAAAGAGCCAAACTTTCAGACATAGAGGAGATGAAGGCAAATGAAGCTAAACCAAGCAAAAATCTGAATCTTGTTTCTTTCTCTTCCCTTCATTGCTTCAGAATTTCAATTTATACAGAGATCCCATCTTTTCTACTAATAAAAGGATGGCACATGTAATCTAAGTTGTTTTTCTAAACACAGGTAAACACAGAGGAATTGGGTTATTTGAAAAACTGAATTTAATGTATTACTTTCTTAGATATTTCCAGCACTGGTTTAAATTAAGCTCTTCTGAATAAACCTACCCAAAACTCTTCGTTGCACTGGATGTGAAGAGAGGATACTAGGGAAAATTCAACCAAACAAAGGATCTACTGCAAATTGAGGTTGTTTATCTAAATATTTGAAAACTGTTAAAAAAACCCAAAGAACCTAGTGAAGTAAGTTGTAAATTAGAGCCAAGAGATTCCCCATGGCAAACTAACTGCTAATTTGAAGTTAGACAGTGTTGTGGTGAGTTTAACGACAGGGCTAGAACTATTGAGTCTATGGCAAAGAGTCCCAAGTCCAAAGACAGACAAACTTTGTTTGATTATAATAATTACATCATGGTCATTAGAATTTAAACCACCTAACCCAAACACAGACACCATATCTTCATTTGATAGCTACAGTCTAGGCAAAAGTAGGAAAGGGCATTGTATATGGATTAGCCCAGCTGGAATGAAAACAGACTTCTTTTTGAACCTGTCTGGCATTGAAAATGAAAGCTTGAGAATCAGTCTGTAGACTGGAGTTATAAAACCAGAGGCCTTTGATTTTTAAGGCTCTGCATAGTGTTCTGACCAGTCTTTGGTTTGCAGGAAAGCCACCTCAGCACCCGGGTATGAGGCATCCTTGCATGCCGTCTGTCACCGCGCAAGATGTTGAGTTTATCTGTGGGAACACATGGAGACTAGCAATGTCCTCCTTTGTGCTCCGCTTCTACAGTTCTCTCCCAGTTCATGAGTCATGGTCAGCTGCACGCTAAAAATAACTTCTTAGCACTGTTTGGACTCATAGTCATAGAATAGAATCATAGAATCATCGAATAACCAGGTTGGAAGAGACCCACTGGATCATTGAGTCCAACCGTTCCTATCAAACAATAAACCGTGTCCCTCGGCACCTCATCTATCTGTCCCTTAAACACCTCCAGGGAAGTTGAATCAACCACCTTCCTGGGCAACCTCTGCCAGTGACACTTTATGTGAAGAATTTTTTTCCTTATGTCCAGCATAAACCTCCCCTGGTGGAGCATGAGGCCATTCCCTCTTGTCCTGTCCCCTGGGAGAAGAGCCCAGCTCCCTCCTCTCTACAACCTCCTTTCAGGGAGTTGTAGAGAGAAACGAGGTCTCCCCTCAACCTCCTCTTCTCCAGGATAAACACCCCCAGCTCTCTCAGCTATTCCTCACAGGTCCTGTTCTCCAACCCCTACACCAGCTTCGTTGCTCTTCTCTGGACTCACTCCAGAGCCTCAACATCCTTCTTGTGCCGAGGGGCCCAGAACTGAACATAGGATTCAAGGAGTGGCCTCACCAGTGCTGAGTACAGAGGGAGAAGAACGTCCCTGGACCTGCTGGTCACACCATTTCTGATACAAGCCAGGATACCCTTTTTGACCACCTGGGCCACTGCTGGCTCATGTTCAGTCACTGTCACCCAACACCCCCAGGTCCTTCTCCTCCAGGCAGCTTTCTAGACAGACTTCTCCCAGTCTGTAACTGCATAGGGTTGTTGTGCCCCCATGCTGATGTTGTGATGAAATGACTGTTGCCCCCAAAATGAGCTTGTGTTCTTGGTGTCCCAATACACATAGAGAAGAGAGAAAGTGCTCTAGTCATACCTGGTCTTTCAAACAAAAAGGGAATCTTGGCATTGAAAGCTCCCCTCCCTTTTTTATTTTCCAAGTTAAAAATTCTTATATTCATGGAAATAAACACTTGAAATCCTCCTTGCATTTCTGTCTAATAAATCTGTATGTAATAAATTCTAATAATCAAGGTTGTTCCCATCCACACTTAAAATATTTTAGCTCAAAGACAGTGCATATAAATCAAAATAATGGCATAGATTTTTCTAGGCAGGAAGACAAAGAAGTACAGGCTAAAAGACAGGAAAGTCTTCAGAGTATTGTCTTTGCCTACTCTCAGAGTACACACAGTTATTATAGTACCTTTATCATTAATAACTTGTGAAACCCACACTTGGAGTGGCCATATCCAGGTTGTTACAAAATCGATGTGTGGCAAAGAATTGTGCTCTGAAATGGAGGGAATGGTTGGACTCAATGATCTGGTGGGTCTCTTCCTACCTGGTGATTCTATAATTCTATGAAATTCCTCACTACAAACAAATAATAGGACAGTGCGTTTCTCAGAGTTTCCTAAACAGTGAACAGTCTCTTCCCAAAGAGACTACAGCCCAGCGGTCCAGCCGGATTACATATCTTTGCAGAGCCTCCCTACCCTCCAGCAGATCCACACTTCCACCCAGCTTAGTGTCATCTGCAACCTTGCTAAGGTAAAAGTAATGGAAAAAAATTATTAGTAAAAGTGTGGAAAAGAGAATTCTGAAATAGCCACCAGAACTAGAGACAAAATGGTCATTGCACTAATTGCACTTGATCATCTTTCTCAAATCTAAAGAATTTGCTACTAGAGAAGCATTCAAAAGGCAAAACTTTTCATGTTAAACTTCAGAAGCTATAGGGGTATAACACACTCATCTTTCATAAACATTAAAGGATATGAAATCATGTAGTTAATTTTACCCTTCCTTCCTTCCTTCCTTCCTTCCTTCCTTCCTTCCTTCCTTCCTTCCTTCCTTCCTTCCTTCCTTCCTTCCTTCCTTCCTTCCTTCCTTCCTTCCTTCCTTCCTTCCTTCCTTCCTTCCTTCCTTCCTTCCTTCCTTCCTTCCTTCCTTCCTTCCTTCCTTCCTTCCTTCCTTCCTTCCTTCCTTCCTTCCTTCCTTCCTTCCTTCCTTCCTTCCTTCCTTCCTTCCTTCCCTCCTTCCCTCCTTCCCTCCTTCCCTCCCTCCTTCCCTCCCTCCTTCCCTCCCTCCTTCTCTTCCCTCCTTCTCTTCCCTCCTTCCTTCTTTCTCTTCCCTCCTTCCTTCCTTCCTTCCTTTCCCTCCCTCCTTCCTTCCTTTCCCTCCCTCCTTCATTCCTTTCCTTCCCTCCCCTCCTTCCTTTTCTGAACATGCTACTTTACTGTTAAAATTTTGTATACCATTCCATCTGGGAATTCCAGGTGACAAACCAGCAGCAGACACACAACTCTAAGCCTTCTGGTGACAGTACCAGAAAGAAGAGAGCAATTTGGAGAGAAGCTAGTCCACATTTCACAAGCCTTTGCCTTTCAAATATAAATGTATTTCACATCATTGTCTCATCATTGTTTCACATCATTTCACATTGGGATAAAAGCAAAGCAAAACAAGAGACAGTTGGTCTGGAGTAGTTCATTCTCTGTTGAGGTGCTGAGGAACATGGTTTAGTGTTTGATAGGAACAGTTGAACTTATCATCAAATGGTGTGGAATGAGTTTCACCTGAAGGACATCCCTAACTCCCTACTGGCAAGACCCAATCGCAAGTAAATCTTATCCAAGGCTTAGGAGCCCAATACTTGTTGGATCCACATCATTAAAATAGCGGTTGAGTGAGAAGTGGGTGGAATGCTGGAGTAATCAGTTTATTTAGTGTTTGATAGGAATGGTTGGACCCAATGATCCAGTGGGTCTCTTCCAGCCTGGTTGTTCTATGATTCTATGACTGGGCTACTGGGATTTTCCTTTCAATACACTCTTGTCCCACCCTTTTCACTCTCCCTTTCCTCGCTGCACTGGAGCATAGTTTTACCAGAAGGGCTGAAGGTGTGAGATAGGTAATACCTGACTTAAATCCTTAGTGAACTCTCAGACTAGTGATAAGATAGTGCTGGTGAGCAGGAGTCTGGATCAGTCTCTGAGCCTCAGTTTTGTGTGGATTTAGGCAGTCAAATCCTGGTTTTGTTTAATCTTGTGTCCCTAAATAACTGCCAATTCATTTATTAAAGACAAAATCTCAGGTAATAATTGTCTGATTTCCATGTTGCTTCATGTTTTCATGCCATGAAACACAGCAGCCCAAATAATTCATGTATAACTTTCTGATGTAACTGGAACTGTGTCTTGCATGTCACTCCTACTTGAGTATTTCAAAATACAATCAAATAAACAGAATCATAGAATCATAGAACAACCAGGTTGGAAGAGACCCATCGGATCATCTAGTCCAACCATTCCTATCAAACACTAAATCAAGTCCCTCAGGACCTCATCCACCTGTGCCTTATAGAACCTTATTTTTTTTAAAGAAAAGATTTTAAATTTAAAAGATGTGAAAATACAGAGGAAATATAACTGGTATTTGTAGAGAACACAGCTGGTCACTAGTAAACCAGCCAAGACGAGAGAGGGGACCAGTCCACAAATCTCACTCATGAATCAGTCACTACTTCTGTTTGGGAACTTTTCTTCTTCTGGGAGGCATCATCTCTTCTGAGATGAGTTTTTGTCTTCTATTTGAGATGGCATGTACAAAATCAGATGGCTGCCAACCACAACAATAGAAACAGAGGTAACGAAGAATATTTTAAAACTTAAGTCATCATTCCAGTTAAGTAATTACATGCCTAATAAGAGAAGTGAAATCATGACTCCACCGATTTTGTACTTTCCTAAACTTCTAACCTCTACAGTGACACAAGACCCTTAAAAACTAGCTATAAACATTAGAATATATGTTAAGTCTGAAACCTAGCAACAACCTAAGACATCTATGTGAGAAACATCACTTCCTAGATGTGCCTGTTTATCTCCACTGGTTGTAGATGGAGCTTAGATAATTAACTTTCAGAAGATATCTTGTTTCTGGGGGACACAATGACCTAAATCGGATCCAAAGTCCTTGATACGAATCTGAAAAGCTTTTGCATGTACCTCTGTAAAAACTGTATGAGCTTTGCACAGTTAACATAATAGTTTATCTAAGGCTATCACAAGCATATTTATAAATCTGCATATTCAGCAAGCTCAGTTCACAGAGAATAAGAAACAATTAAAAGCCTGAAATATCTGTCTGTACAAGAAAAGAGGCACATGCTGGTATGAGTCATAATACGGTGGCAAAACTCAGGAACAGAAACATTTCCATCCCTTCCCACAAATGTTAAATCCATGTGGTCATGCGAAAAGAAAAGAAATGAAAAACAAAGAACCTCGGAATGAAATGTGCTACTTGGGCAAAAATGGCAAAGCGTTTTCATCTAGAGAAAAATTGAGTTTGTGAAGATTTCTGTGTTAGTTGTTATCTTGTTTTGTGTGTAATGTATCAGTTGTAACCCTATTGATTATTCAGCATTACCTCATGTGCAATCAAAATTTCAAATCACAATAAGGAGGCTCTAAAATAAAAAAAAAAAAAAAAAAAAAAAAGAAGACAATGAATGTGAATGAAAAAAATGAATGTGGACAAAACCTTGTCCACAAGATTGTCTTGGATGCTTTTGCAGGAGAATATGGGGCTGGAGAGTAGTACAAATTATAAACTCTATAATATCTCTATAACCTATATCCAGTGCAGTATAGCCTAACGTGCAATGCAGCAGAATATACAGAAATAACTGCCTTCTTTAGCAGTACTGGCACTGTTTAGATTCATGCTGTACTCAGGCGTCCAGTTAATGCAGCATAAAAATTTGTTCAAACAAACTCATTTCCATATCATACCCTTTTTCATGACCAAACGTGATGCTCTTTCTTTTGCCTGATGGTGAATTAAACAGATTTCCCCAGATTTCTCTTCTGTATTATAAAATCAACAAGTTATATTTTCTGTTGCTAAGGCCTTGTAATAGCTTTGTAGCTTTCATCTTCCCTAATGCTAAAATAAATTCCTCCAGAGCTAGACTCTTCTCCAGGGAATCCTAAATTACAAAAATTTCAAGTCTGGGTATTTTAGGAGGTGCCAAAGAAAGCTAATGACATTGAGGGACAGTTAATACAGTAACTGCAGGTTAGAAATTCTTGCTCGGAATTCCTGTTCTGGCTCATGAACTGAAATCTACATTGTTCAATGAGTAAACAGAAAAAGAAGAAGCAATAACATGAAAAAGCGTTAATTACTTCACAATGCCATGCTACAAAGACAAGTATAGTAAACTTTTCAGCAGTGTACTGAATGCATTAGCAACACAGCCAGGAAAGGAGTAGGCTTTTGAAAACTTTCTACCCAGATAGTCTTCATGTCCGTGCTTATTTACTCAAAGTACAATCTCTTTTTTCTGGTGCTATTATGCACAGCATCACTCCACTAGCAGGAAAGGCAGGCAATGGAGACCATAGTTGTCTTTAGGGGCTTATAGTTCTGCCAGTTGTTTTCCTTCTGTGAAAAGGTTTTTCTGCACATTTCTAGCTATATGGCAGAGTCTAATGGCAATAGAAAGGAGATGTAATTACAGAATCATAGAATCACCAGGTTGGAAGAGACCTACTGGATTATCAAGTCCAACCATTCCCACCAATCCCTAAACAACGTCCCTCAGCACCTCATCCACATATGCCTTAAACATCTCCAGGGAAGGTGAATCAACCACCTACCTGAGCAACCTGTTCCAGTGCCTAACGATCCTTTCTGCGAAGAATTTTTCCCTTGTGTCGAGCCTGAATCTCCCCTGGTGGAACTTGAGACCTTTCCCTCTTGTCCTGTCCCCTGTCACTTGGGAGAAGAGGCCAGCTCCCTCCTCTCTACAACCTCCTTTCAGGTAGTCGTAGAGAGCAATGAGGTCTCCCCTCAGCCTCCTCTTCTCCAGGCTAAACACCCCCAGCTCTCTCAGCCGAGCCTCATAAGACTTGTTCTCCAGCCCCTTCACCAGCTTAGAAACATATTTTAATGTTTCAAAACAAACTTAGATTTCTGGGGCTCAATGGCAAACTTAAGAATTTTTTGACAACACACGTGACACCGAGACACTGATTAGAACAAAAGTACAAGCTGTAGATTTGCAGGAAAAAAATACCAACTACAAAATCTTTCACTTTAACATTGCAAGTTGTGTTTTTTTACCCCCTGCATTCATCACAGCCTTAAAATTGCAGTACCAGCCTTGTGTGAAACTCGACATTCTTACACGACACAGGGTTCATTTTGCTGTATGTAGGTTTGCACCTTCTCATTTCCCTGCTCAGGTTTCCGACCTGAAAGGTCTCAAGCTCTCCAGTCACAGCATGGTATGGGTCATGCTTCTGGCTACCCCATCAGAATAACTGCTTTCTTTAATGAGAGAAAAAGAACAATGAATGAATGACTGTGTTGCTGGCACATGCTCAGAAATAGGGGGTGGTTGCTGGGCATTTTTGGGTTTTTTTCAACACATAATGGAGTATCTGGTGATAAGCAGGATCGTGAATCCATGAGTAATGCTAGACTGAATATAATTTATTTATTTATTTATTTATTTTATTTAGAGATTAGGAGGAAGTTTTTCATGGAAAGGGTCATTGGGCATTGGAATAGGCTGCCCAGGGAGGTGGTTGATTCACCTTCTCTGGAGGTGTTTAAGGGACGGGAAGATAAGGTCCTGAGAGACATGGTTTAGTGTTTGATAGGAACGGTTGGACCTATTGATCCGATGGGTCTCTTCCAACCTGGTTGTTCTATGATTCTATGATTTGTGCATGAATTTGCAAATCTATTTTTATTTTGTTTCGGGAGATGTAGCAAAGGTGAGATACACACAAAAGCAGACAGTCATAGTTTAGAGGCATTCAGTTTACACACACTATGCTGTGACCAGGTATAAGTTGCACACAGATTTAATTCAGTAGAAAAAAACCTGCTGTATTGTCCTTCCTTTCAGGTTTCAGGCAGTGGAATAAAGAAACGTGGCTGGTCACATTTAGCCAAACTGTAGTTTGACAAGAACAGGGAAGTAAGAGCAGGCTGATGGTGTTCAACAGAGACTTCCCAGAGGAACTTTTCCTCCCTTTACCTTACTGTTCTCTGCATTACATTGCATTTTAAAGTGGGATGCCATGCTAATTTTTCAACTTCAAACATTTCAAACATTTTCAAACTTAAAACATTTTGATAGGAATGGTTGGACTTGATGATCTGGTGAGTCTCTTCCAACCTGGTTGTTCTATGGTTCTATGATTTCTTTCTCCAGACTGTTTCATCACACCACATATTAAATACATATTGAAAAGCTTTACTGTTAGACAAAAGGCCAATAAGCAAAAGCATGGGCATGGTTTAGAGATTGGTGGGAATGGTTGGACTCGATGATTGGGTGGGTCTCTTCCAACCTAGTGATTCTATGATTCTATGAAATAAGCATTTCTTCATTTGTTAGTTCCCTAACACAATCTATTAATGAAACCCAGATGCAAGTGAAACACAGTGGATTGCTATTTTGTCACTTGCTTAAGAGGTTTCATAGAATCATACAATCACCAGGTTGGAAGAGACCCATCCAATCATCGAGTCCAACCATTCCTATCAAACACTAAACCATGTCCCTCAGCACCTCATCCACCCATCCCTTAAACACCTCCAGGGAAGGTGAATCAACCACCTCCCTGGGCAGCCTCTGCCACTGCCCAATGACCCTTTCTGTGAAAAACTTCCTCCTAGTGTCCAGCCTAAATCTCCTCTGGTGGAGCTTGAGGCCATTCCCTCTTGTCCTGTCCCCTGTCACCTGGGAGAAGATCCCAGCTTCCTCCTCTCCACAACCTCCTCTCAGGTAGTTGTAGAGAGCAATGAGGTCTCCTCTCAGCCTCCTCTTCTCCAGGATAAACACCCCCAGCTATCTCAGCCATTCCTCTTGTTCTCCAGCCCCTTCCCCAGCTTCATTGCTCTTCTCTGAACTCACTCCAGAGCCTCAACATCCTTCTTGTGCTGAGGGGCCCAGAACTGGACACAGGATTCGAGGAGAGGTCTCACTAGTGCCAAGTCCAGAGGGAGAATAACCTCCCTGGCCCTGCTGGTCACACCATTTCTGATACAAGCCAGGATGCCATTGGCCTTCTTCGTCTCCTGTGACATACTGTAATTCCTCCCTTCATCAGAAGTCTCATGGCTACATTTCTCTTCAACATGTGGGCAGCTAATGACTTTTCTGTAACATTGAGTGCAAGTGCTGCAAAAGCAACCTTCATCTCTGGTGTAGGGCTTCAGCCCAGGGACAGTGTATTGAGGGACCCAGTGCCTTAGGTTTTGATATTCTTCATGGCTGTTGGTATATATGGATGGCAGAAATCTGGGCCAGCCCTCTTCCAACAGGATCTTTCTGCCCAGGGAGGAGGTTGACTCGCCTTCCCTGGAGGTGTTTAAGGTGCAGGTGGATGAGATGCTGAGGGACATGGGTTAGAGATTGATAGGAATAGTTGGACTCGATCTGGTGGGTCTCTTCCAACCTGGTGATTCTATGATTCTCCTTTCTCTTAAACACTTTGCATACAAGGCAAAGTAAACATACAGGGTGTACTACACAGTGTAGCCATTCTCTCATAGAGCATGGACATAATAATTATGTCCTTATAGTTATGTCTTCATTTTTCTACTGTGGTAATGAGAGAATTTGCTTTGAATTTTGCAGAGAAGGGGCATCAGAGCAATTGCCAATAATTGCATCAATGAAATAATAGCTGAGATCATGCCTATTGCCTCTCTCATCTGATTCCAACTTCCAAACGCCCTTAAAAAATGCATAATAAATCTGACTGATACTTTAAACGAGTGCTGGTATGCACTTCTTGGGTGATACTTGAATGGTATTATATGTCCTTGCCAAACCTGCTGGTTTAGGCTACCACCAACTGTTGTAACCCACAAACAAGGTTTTGGAGTAGGCAGTACTTAAAAATTATCTTCCTTGTCTCTCAAACTGTCCTTTGTCTGGCTGATTTGGCAGGGATTTCTATTAAAACCTTGCTTTATCTTTCATCCTTTAAATATCCTTTGGAATAATGAGTAGAGGAAAAGCAATTTTGCTTCTAATATCTCTGCAGTTTCCCTAGCTGTACTTTCCAAAAGCTCGAGGTTACAGCCAGAGTTGAAGGCTGACATTTTCCTTTGAAACTCAGACTACCAGATAGTCGAAAAGACCCCAGAGCCTATTTGTCAGTGTAACGTGGCTGTACTCTGGCACAGATAACTCAGAATAAATTACTCGAAGTAACCCTGCCAGGAAAAAATGAAAATCAGGTTGAAACCAAAATGATAACTTCATTGTCAAATGTGCCTTAAAAGAGAGACTTTGTGGCAACAACCTCTGTGAGTGACAGTTCAGGAAATTTGTGCTGGTAAAGAATGAAGTCTTTAATTTTTGCACTCTTATGTGTCCTTGAGTGTGGAAATAAGAAACATCATATAAGCAAAGGAAAATATTTCAAGGAAAAGAGCTTGGAGAAGGGGGGAAGTTATTTAAAATGTAACTATTATATGGCTTTATAGCATCTACAGCTGAGAAAAAAGCTTTCAGTAAACCTATATTTCATTGTACTTACATCAGTTAATACATGACATTAATTATAGAGGATTGGGGTTTTTTAACTGGCACCGTTTTATGAAAGGTACTAAATAAACATACATTAAATTCCAGCTTTGTGCTTCCAATGTTACTAACTTGGGTTTCATTGAGGTCACTGTGTCATTTGGATGAACATTGGAAAAATAAAAAAAAAAAAGAAAAGAAGTAAGAAGTCCTCAAACCCTAAGCTTTTGAAAAGAAGACCTTTCCCACCTTTTGAAAAATATCTCCTGGCCATTTTGAGCAGTGGTGATCTGGAGAGAAAACAGATTAGAATGTTTGATAATGGAGGAAGGAAATATTATTATCACAGCTTGAAATCTGTTAACAGGGCCTTCCAAATGGGGCAAGCATTAAAGTCAAATAGAAACTCAATTACAGGAAGATTTTCAACTTGTCAAAAATAATTGCATTAATGTCAGCAATTCTGAAGGTCTAAAACAAGGAAAGTATTGTACAGTGTCTCTAGAAAGAAAGATTAAAGGAATGCATAGCGTCGTTTTAGCAAAAGGTCCAAAAATGCTAACATTTATTTTGGTTTTAGTCCTGGGGCCAAAGGCAACACTGCTGCATAAAACTGAAACACCGATCTATAACTTTCTGACAGATGTTACATCACACAAAGAACGTGCAATAGTCGGTAAGAGGAACCATTTATCTGCTTTGCTCTGAACCAGAACTTGTAGTAAATACCACGCAGAGGGCAAAGATTCAAGGAGTTTGAAGGAGGTGGAGCTCTGAAATATGGGCTGGGCTCTGCTTCAGTGTTTATCTCTCTTGCAGGGAGGTGTTGTGTCTTCTGCATTTGCACCTAAAATCTGTAGCAGACTGAAATTTGTTTAAGACAGTCCTTTGAACTATTATAGAAAACCCCTTACTGATTTAAATGAGACATGTACTTACCTCCAACTACATTTTTGATTATGTTCCGTACATGTTGCAACTCTCAAAGGCAAACTCTGCTTTTTCTTGAGTCATAATCAAGCCATAGGAAAGGAGCTTTCTTGGGTGGAACTGAGGAGATTATGTTCTTCATCTTTTATTTTTAAAGAGTTCATAGCCTAACAACATGTGTGACTTCTCCCTGCTATGAAACAAAGAATGTCTTCTTTAAGACCTCGTGTTGCAACCCAAACTGAACAGTCCAGATATACCAGGGAGTTACACCTTGATATAGAGGTATTGTCCAAGACCATAACTTGAAAAGTATTGAGGCTTTATTATAGAATCATAGAATCACTAGGTTGGAAGAGACCCACCAGATCACTGAGTCCAACTATTCCCACCAAACGCTAAACCATGTTCCTCAGTACCTCATCCACCCATCCCTTAAACACCTCCAGGGAAGGTGACTCAACCACCTCCCTGGGCAGCCTCTGACAGTGCCTTAATGACCCTTTCTGTGAAGAATTTTTTCCTAATGTCAAGCCTGAACCTCCCCTGGTGGAGTTTGAGGCCATTCCCTCTCGTCCTGTCACCTGTCACTTGGGAGAAGAGCCCAGCTCCCTCCTCTCCACAACCTCCTTTCAGGGAGTTGCAGAGAGCAATGAGGTCTCCCCTCAACCTCCTCTTCTCCAGGATCAACACCCCAGCTCTCTCAGACGTTCCTCAGAAGGCCTGTTCTCCAACCCCTTCATCAGCTTCCTTGCTTTTCTCTGGACTTGCTCCAGAACCTCAACATCCTTCTTGTGCTGAGGAGCCCACAACTGAACACAGGATTTGAGGAGCAGTCTCACCAGTGCTGAGTACAGAGGGAGAAGAACCTCCCTGGACCTGCTGGTCACACTGTTTCTGATCCAAGCCAGGATGCCATTGGTCTTCTTGGCTACCTGGGGCACTGTTGGCTCATGTTCAGTCCCTGTCAACCAGCACCCCCAGGCAACCAACACCTCCTTCTCCTCCAGGCAGTTGCAGATCAAAGTTTGCCTCCCTTATTGTTAGGCAATAGTTAATATATCTAAGGTTTTTTGCCTTAAGCACCCCTAACACCCAAGGGTGAGAGAGCTCTCCTGTGATCTAGTTGTAGGTGTCTGACTATGTCTGTTGACTTTGAAGAGAATATGATGAGCCTGGGCACTGACATTAAGCACCTAAGGTGATAGCTTAAAGTTACGATGAAACCAGTGCTGAGCAGGATTTTGAAAAACAGCTAGTTTCAGCTGAGCTAATTTGAAAATCTTCTCAGGTATCTAATTGCATGGCAAATGTTTAAATATATTTCGAAAGCTTGATGAGAGGTGTTGGTTTTGGGTTTATTCTTCAATTTTATCTGTGCACAAAATTCTGTTTGCTTTTACTTCTCTGCAAGAACAGCTTCATGAGTGTTTGGAGGTTGTACCAGCCTAGAAAAATCTTTAAAAACATAATATCTGATTTTATTATTTTAAAAGCCTGGATATCACTTATGTTATTGCTGTCTTCAGTCTTCTTCTGGAAGGCTAACTGAAAATGAATAGTTTCACAATACAAGAAAGGCATTTATTCTCTATCCTCTGAATTCCCAGCTAAGGTTGAGACACTGTTTATAGTACTGTCTTCATGAGCAGTTCCTGTGTTCACTCTGAGCTGGAGGGACACACCAGGGTAAAATAGAAAAAACAAAGGATCAGTATCAGAATTTTTCTTTTCTTTAGCTCTGTGCTGTGCTGCAAAACTTCACACACAAACCCCTGCAATGTACAAAAGTGTTTTCCTCCTTCGTTTTCCTTTTCTTCTTCTTTCTTGAGGTGTAATTCCAGAACTCTGTTGTGAGTAGGACCTCTAACTGGCTAGTACCTAAATTCTGATAAAATTAAAGGGAATTAGATCTGTATAAACAAGCACCTAGTGAGCTTTTCAGAAGTTCTTAGAGGGGTTAGGGATTTTTAAAGATTTCACTACAGGTCTGTTTGTCTCCTGATGTATTTTCTTAAAGGTGTAAGTGATTTGCGCAAGGATTAAATGCTCTCAAATTAATTGTTTTGAGCGATTGATATGATTAATATCAATCATATGATTAAACTTAATGAATCTATTGAAATCTCTCTCCTCCACTTTTTTGGTTGTATGATTATGCCACATGACTGGACTCAGTGGTCTTGAATGGCTTTTCCAATGAAATAATTTTATCATAGAATCATAGAATCATAGAACAATCAGGTTGGAAGAGACCCATCGGATCATCGAGTCCAACCATTCCTATCAAACACTAATTCTATGAGTCTGTCATTCTGACTGGAATGGCTTCTTTAAAAAAAAACCAAACTGGGACGTGGAAATTGTACAAATGTTAATTTTCCTTTAATCTTCACAAGCTATTGAAGTTGCACAGCATTAACACTCAATACCTCATAGCAGTATTTTAACAACTGAAATGACATCCACACTGTAGGAGCCAGAAATCTGCTAATAGCCAAGGTCAGTAACACTTTCCCAGGGCCAGACCGAATACTTTCCCAATCAGTGCATTTCCTAAAATTATTTCATGGACCAGTGATGAGAAAGAAATGTTCGAACTCTGGTATTGTTTGTTTAAGAGTTATAACAGGTTCTCTCCTAGTATCCCTCCTCTTGAGGAAATCTGTTCTCATTTCCTTACACCAGAACTGTTTCCAAACGCTGTGCTTTGTAACAAGAGCACAGAATTTTTTTTTAATAAACAAAATAAATGTACACACCAGAAACACTCTGAATTCGTGCTAGCTATTTATTTTATTCACATCACAGAGAGATTTTCAGATTACCTTCTCAAAGCTGCATGCAGCTGGATTTCTATGCCAGGGATGTGGAAACCAGGCTGAGGGTTGCTGGCCTGGGATTCATAGAATCATAGAACAACCAGGTTGGAAGGGACCCATCGGATCTTCTAGTCCAACCATTCCTATCAAACACTAAACCAAGTCCCTCAGCACCTCATCCATCCATCCTTAAACACCTCCAGGAAAGGCGAATCAACCACCTCCCTGGGCAGCCTATTCCAATGCCCAATAACCCTTTCTGTGAAAAACTTCCTCCTAATCTCTAGCTTAAATCTCCCCTGGTGGAGCTTGAGGTCGTTCCCTCTTGTCCTGTCTCCTGTCACTTGGGAGAAGAGGCCAGCTCCCTCCTCTCTACAACCTCCCTTCAGGTAGTTGTAGAGAGTAATGAGGTCGAGAAATCATGTGTTAGCTTGTACTGTAATTTCCTTGGGCTGTCCTATTTCAAGCCAGGGTTTCAACCAAATGATTCTATGATTCAATGATTCTATGACAATTCTGCATCAGAAGCAATACTTTACCCTGATGATACAATCAGCTCTTCATTTGAAATGCACAGGTTACCTTTAAATGGTAGAGCTGGAGAGCATAATTCACCCAGACAGGGGACAAAGCCACCATGTCACAGCTCCCTTGAACTCACGTGCCTGGATTTCTTTTCTTTAGGAACTAGGTCATAAAAAAAAAATGGGAATGGACTGCACTTCATTTTTTCCCTGGCATGAAAATCCAGTGCAGTGAGGAGGTGCATCAATACGCAGGATGTAAAGAGCAATTGCAGATCCAGGAGCTCATTACCTCTGGAAAAAATCATAAAATCATAGAACAACCATGTTGGAAGAGACACACTGGATCATTGAGTCCAACCATTCCCACCAATCTCTAAACCATGTCCCTCAGCACCTCATCCACACATGCCTGAAACACCTCCAGCGAAGGTGAATCAACCCCCTCCCTGGGCAGACTGTTCCATTGCCTAATGACCCTTTCAGTGAAGAAATTTTTCCTAATGTCCAGCTTACATCTCCCCTGGTGGAGCTTGAGACCTTTCCCTCTCGTTCTGTCCCCTGCCACTTGGGAGAAGAGCCCAGCTCCCTCCTCTCCACAACCTCCATTCAGGTAGTCGTAGAGAGCAATGAGGTCTCCCCTCAGCCTCCTCTTCTTCAGGCTAAACAGCCCCAGCTCTCTCAGCCGTTCCTCATAAGACTTGTTCTCCATCCCCTTCACCACCTTTGTCGCTCTTAATGGGCATGTGTGGAATTGCAGGATTTTTCCTCTTGGTGGGTAATGATGTGATTGAAGTTTGGGCCTAAAACATGTCATATAAGCCCGTTTTTTCCCAAAGAAGCCTACCTTAGAGACAGGCATTAGGCACTTTTCTTCTATGAATGTTTACCCTTTCTTTTTATGTCACTGAACTTTCAGAAACCTCAACTGCACCAGGAAGCAGAAGTAAGCATGAAGTTCACAAAGAAGTTCAAACTGAGTTTGAAACCTCAGAGGATTTTTTAGGGAAGACACTGGCCACTTATTTTCTGTTTCAGTCTGTTACAGCCACTTAGCTCTTCCACTCACAGGGGTTTGCATTGGTGACTCTTCATTATTGTTGTCTGGACAAATCACATGCAATATAGTCAGTGAGGCTGTAATCAGTTACCAGTACATGATTGAACATATTAACAGAACTGTAAGATTCAATGTTTTTCCTATTTTAAAACGTTCAAGTGAGTGAGTTCCATAGAAAACTGAGTGGAAGGCTGTTTTCTGTCTTCCCTTAGTGTAAGAGAGACATTCCAGTTCATTACCAGACTACAATTTAGCAAGAACTCATTCAAAACATTGATAACGGATTAAATAGTTTTGAGCAGAAAATCATAAAGAATCTCCTCCTACTGACTAAAATTTATAGCTGTGGCTAACATAGTAGCTTAGCAGTTCACATATGGCTTATGTCAATGGCAGAAACCATGTTATTTTCTAAATCACGTTGATTTGTTATGTGGTACTGAAAGATCTTAAACAGAATCATTGGCTATAAATTACAGAATCTAGTCTTCTGCATTCTTATCTGTGTTTCAGATCCGTCAAAATGAGCCTGAGAGTCAAGTCTTCTGTGTACACAATGCTACTAGTCAAAGAATAAGAACTAAGACCGTTCAATTTCCTCCTTTTTTGGAGTCAAGCCAGGCTGACATTTTCCTTTCTGTTAGTTTTGGCAAAGAGGGAAGAGAGGGAAAACTTTACTGCTCTGTTACTGATGGTTTTTTTATTTTGTTTTTATTAAAAATGTTGAAACATGGGCCCTCTGTCAAAATTATTTTATTATTGAAAGCTGGGTGGGGTGAATGAACTGGCATCAGTTCAGAAAACCATTAATGGTACTGATAACGGAGAATCCTATTCAGCCTCCACAGCGCTGCAATACTTAATTGCAATAAATTTCACTGAAAACTGGTGACTGATGTGCACAGTTAATGAATCGGTAAAGATTCAAAGGTTAATCTGCTGGGAGGTAACAAACTCTGCCCATCTGATACTGTAACCAAAATATGATATTTGTTAGTTACATGATGATATTTTTTGGGCATACAACAGAAAAAATGAGTTTTTATTGGCTGCAGATTTGTTAGGTCTCCAAGACCAAAACACAGAAAAAGCAACAACTCTAATGGTGATTCTTGAACCACAGACAAAACTTTAATATATTGGAGGTGAAATGTGACTCCTTGAATAAAATACATTGTCAAACATCAAAGGAATTGCCAGAGAAGCAGAGTGTTCCCTGAAGCAGAGTTGCATGTATGCCCAGAAGCTCCCCCACCTCAGCACTCGGTCTTTACAAAACCTCCATGAAAAATTTGGGAAGAGCAAGGGAAAAGGTACAGTGAAGCCTCTTAAGCACTTCCCTAAAAATAAAGTAGCTTTCTAGAGAGAAACAAGCAAGATCCAAGCAGACTCAAAATCTAATTGTTGAGGCTCTGGAGTGAGTTCAGAGAAGAGCAACGAAGCTGGGGAAGGGGCTGGAAAACAGGCCTGATGAGGAATGGCTGAGAGAGTTTGGGGTGTTTATCCTGGAGAAGAGGAGGCTGAGAGGAGACCTCATTGCTCTCTACAACTACCTGAAAGGAGATTGTGGAGAGGAGGGAGTTGGGCTCTTCTCCTAAGTGACAGGTGACAGGACGAGAGGGAATGGCTTCAAGCTCCACCAGTGGAGATTTAGGCTGGAGATAGGAGGAAGTTTTTCACAGAAAGGGTCATTGGGCATTGGAATAGGCTACCCAGGGAGGTGGTTGATTCACCTTCCCAGGAGGTGTTTAAGGCACGGGTAGATGAGGTCTTGAGGGACATGGTTTAGTGTTTGATAGGAATGGTTGGACTTGATGATCCGATGGGTCTCTTCCAACCTGTTTTTATTATGGTTCTATGATTCTAAGTGAAAACACAAATGGAAAGAAAGAAAAAGATAATCTGACCGACAAGAAGAAGAGTGGGTGAGGTTAAGAAAGCTGATGATTAATGCTCTCGCTTTGCCCTCAGAGACTTATATTCAGATCTCATTCTGCCACACCTATTTTGTAGCTTTGAGTATGTTGCTTACACCCTCTGGATCTAGAGTTTCCCTCTCTCCCCACCTCTTTATATGAGAATAGTAGTAGCTACCAAACAGTGAGAATAAAAAAGCTGAAGCCTGTGAAAGGTGTAGATCTTGTAGGTATTCATCATGATAGGTGAAACCACTCCATCAAAAAGTCCTCGCAGTGTCTTTGACACTGCTGCACGCTAGACTCTCAATTTCCAACTCACAGCAGAGGCACGTAGTCAAAATAAGGCTGCCAAAGAATGAAATAAGATGATTCATGCAGCGCATCTATCCGTCTGTACAACTCAGCAAAGTCTGCAAACCAACTGTTTCCCAGAAGCAATGCAGCGTAAGCTCTGCGCTTAGTCCCTCATTGCTTTGCAGTTCGTGACAGCCAGTGAAGCAAACATACACACAACGAGTAAGTTTTAGGACTTCTGCTCTCAACTCCCGTCCTTCTGCGCATGAACCCAGCATTCAAATGTTATACTAAAAATATATAATTATTCGATTCCCTGCTTTGATAGACCTGCAGACATAATAAAATAATATAACCATAAATTTAATGTAGTCTAATTTATTTAACAATCATAGAATCACAGAATCACAAGGTTGGAAGAGACCCACCAGACCATCGAGTCCAACCATTCCTATCAATCACTAAACCATGTCCCTCAGCACCTCGTCTACCCATGCCTTAAACACCTCTAGGGAAGGTGAATCAACCACCTCCCTGGGCAGCCTCTGCCGGTGCCCAGTGACCCTCTGTGTGAAAAACTTCCTCCTAATGTCCAGTGTAAATCTCCCCTGGTGGAACTTGAGGCCATTCCCTCTTGTCCTGTCCCCTGTCCCTTGGGAGAAGAGCCCAGCTCCCTCCTCCCCACAACCTCCTTTCAGGTAGTTGGAGAGAGCAATGAGGTCTCCTCTCAGCCTCCTCTTCTCTAGGATAAACAACCCGAGCTCTCTCAACCGTTCCTCATAAAGCCTGTTCTCCAGTCCCTTCACCAGCTTCACTGCTCTTCTCTGGACTCTCTCCAGAGCCTCAACATCCTTCTTGTGGTGAGGGACCCACAACTGAACACAGGATTCAAGGAGCGGTCTCACCAGTGCTGAGTACAGAGGGAGAAGAACCTCCCTGGACCTGCTGGTCACACCGTTTCTGATACAAGCCAGGATGACATTGGCCTTCTTGGCCACCTGGGTCACTGCTGGATCATGTTCAGTCGGCTGTCGACCAACACCCCTAGGTCTCTCTCCTCCAGGCAGCTTTCTAGACAGACTTCTCCCAGTCTGTAGCTCTGCATAGGGTTGTTGTGCCCCAAGTGCAGGATCCAGCATTTGGCTGTGTTAAACCTCATCCCATTAGACTCAGCCCATGGATCCAGCCTGTTTAGATCCCTTTGCAGAGCCTCCCAACCCTCCAGCAGATCCACACTTCCACCCAATGAAACGAGGTTGGCGAACAACACATTCCCTTTCTGTGGAAGTTTTACATGTAAATCTTAAAGCACTTTCTAAATGGGGTTGCTGTAGACATCTTATGATATATTTATATACTGATATAAATACATGTGTATATCAAGCAAGTTAGTTATGAAAGTTCAGGAAAGTTGACCACAGGAAGCTAGGTCGAGGGTTATAATATTACTAAAGTTGTAAAATAGTAAGTGTCATGGTGAGCAAAAGAAGCTCTAAAGCATATTATCTTAGCATAAGAAGAAACTTACAGTTCTGCAGGATAAGAGATGAGAATTCAGAATTGCAAAACTCTCTTTGAATAGAAAGAAATGCCCCTGAAATACTCTCTGAATATATTTGTACTATAACAACGTAGTGATCAAGTTTAGGATGCAACCATCTGTTGATTGACTGAATGAAATAGCTGCTTCTGGACTGTCCTTGAGCTGCCTTTGAGAAATTCAATGCCTGTGGTCTAACCAGGGAATATCACATTCAACAGCAAGAACACATGATGGATGATGCATGGTCAGAGTCTATATCCTAAACATGATCACACTCAGATCACATGAGTTCCTCCACAGCAATCTGTCTGAGAAATGTAAAACAACCTGATCCCAAACAGACTTTGGCTTGTGTGGTGTCAGAGGGTGTGTGAGCAAAAGGGTCATTATATCTTGGAGGAAAACACAAAATTAGCGGGGTGACGAGAGGAGCAAAGGTGCATTGTGGTTTAGGAACCGACACGGTGGTGCTGGAATGTAAAAAGGACAAGCATGGGAGTTGAGTTGAGGTTCTGGAGCGAGTCCAGAGAAGAGCAACGAAGCTGGTGAGGGGTCTGGAGAACAGGCCCTATGAGGAACGGCTGAGAGAACTGGGAGAGTTTATCCTGGAGAAGAGGAGGCTGAGAGGAGACCTCATTGCTCTCTGCAACTACCTGAGTCTGGTATTTGAATGGTTGGGCTTGATGATCTGATGGGTCTCTTCCAACCTGGTTATTCTATGATTTACCTGCCAGGAAGAGAAAAAGAAGGTAAGAGCATTCAAAGAAATTCCCAATGTTTTTCTTTTCTCCTCCTTCCAAAAGGTGCTCATGAAATTTTAAAAAAAATCTCGTCTGAAAATGTCAATACACAGAATTTTGCAATCAGATGGTTTGCATTTGGAATAAACATGTGACTAATACATGACACTGATGCACTACTGAAGTATGCATTTTACAAATAGTGAGTTATTTTCTGAACACTACTTTCTTAGTTCAATCCACTTGCTTCTGATTGTTAGAAATATTATAATTTGTGCTTCTGGGCACCCGATATGAGTCCGGATTTTCAGATAATCATCACTTTCTAATATGTCTCAAAAAAAAAGAAAGAAAAAAATCACTGTCTGCTTTTTAAAGGTTTAACAGTTTTGTTTTTAAGCAAATTCTCCTGCATAGTTCTATGTTTCAGTTACACAATTGGGCTGTCATGTCCCGGTTTAGTGCAATACTTCACTGTGACACTTTATGGTGCCACATGCAGAAAATTCAAACATCAGGAGCGAAAAGAAGAGATCAAATAGTGACAGTAACTTATCTTTTTAAATAAAAAGTAGAGAAGTTGTGTAATTTTAGAGATTATGTGGGAGTCTCTCACTGAGCTGCCTTCTCCTGGAAGGCTTCTGTTTTGATAAGAATGGTTGGACTTGATGATCCGGTGGGTCTCTTCCAACCTGGTGATTCTATGATTCTATGATTCTGTTCTTCTAGGTTTTTCTTCAATTGGCAGGGATGTTTCCTAAAGAAAATTTCATACTGCTTCCCTCCTTGAATAATTATCTGCCATCAAGATACAAAACAAGAACAAAACTGAGGCTGCTTTTTTGGCACATGAAACAGGTGGGACATTTCTTCTTTGTCTTTGTCCGACATGAAAGATTTTTGCATCTCTGAACTTCAAGGCTTGTGTCCTTTGGAGTAATGCCCCTTCCGCTGGTTCTCCTCAAATATTGGCAGCTGGTCAACTCCTTGCCTTGACTTTGCCAATGACAATATTCTGTGCTTCAGTGTTTCCTTTGTGTATCTGTGTCTGACATGATTTTCCTTGCGTACAGAGAGAAGTATACAGTATTTTGATTTGAATAGTGTAAATACAACAAGTTGCCTGCAGACACGACACAAATGAATTTTGTAATGTGTAACAGTGACCAGAAGTCCACAAATTAATTTAAATATAACAACTGCTCTGAAACAGGATGATAATAATATGGGCCTTACCTTATCCCAGTAGATAGAGTTCTGGTTCTGGTGGGAGTAGGGAAGAAGAAGAATGAGATACTTCCATTCTGTTTAGACATTTATGACAAAACCACATGTGCACCAATGGCATTCTACCTTGTATGAGAAACGGTGTGACCAGCAGGGCCAGGGAGGTTATTCTCCCTCTGGACTTGGCACTGGTGAGACCACTTCTCGAATCCTGTGTTCAGTTGTGGGTCCCTCACCACAAGAAGGATGTTGAGGCTCTGGAGAGAGTCCAGAGAAGAGTAACGAAGCTGGTGAAGGGTCTGGAGAAGAGGCCTTATGAGGAACATCTGAGAGAGCTGGTGGTGTTTATCCTGGAGAAGAGGAGGCTGAGGGGAAACCTCATTGCTCTCTCCAACTCCCTGAAAGGCGGTTGTGGAGAGGAGGGAACTGGGCTCTTCTCCCAAGGGACAGGGGACAGGATGAGAGGGAATGGCCTCAAGCTCCACCAGGGGAGGTTCAGGCTGGACATTAGGAAAATAATTTTCATAGAAAGGGTCATTGGTCACTGGCAGAGGCTGCCCAGGGAGGGGGTTGATTCACCTTCTCTGGAGGTGTTTAAGGGACGAGTGGACGAGGTGCTGAGGGACATGGTTTAGAGACTGGTGGGAATGGTTGGACTCGATGGTCTGATGGGTCTCTTCCAACCTGGTGATTCTATGATTCTATGGTCACTCACCAGAATGTGAGGGCATAAAAGATTCCACTGTGGCTTGTAAACTGGCAACCTCATGATATTAGCACAAAGCTCAGGGTTATCATGCTTTCTAGCTTGGTGAGACCTTGGAATCTTTACTAAGACCCATGTGTTAATAAGAAAAGAATGCATTAGGTGGAAAACATAAAGATAAAGGGTACATCTGTGGTAAATAGTGGGTTGCACTCTATTAATGTAACTATGGGATTCTCATAGGTGGAAATTCACTCGGGTAGCTGCTGACTGGGTACTGAAACACTATATAAGGTTTGTGTCCACTCAGTAAAACAATCTCATTTGTTGCCTCATTGATGAGTCCATACCTTAAGTGCTACAGAAATGCAAATTACTTCAAATACTGATGCTGACTTTTTATCCTAATTTATCTAATTCTTTCCTCCCTGCCTAGATACCAGTTCCTCAGCAAAGAATATATATGCACATTGGAACTGAAAGTACATTTTTTCATTCTTACTGTTGTGTCTCATGAGTAGGTTCCTTATGACTAGTAATAGAATCACTTGGGGGGAAAAAAAGTATCTTTAGGCCCTCAAAGGGGAAATATTCACAGTGGCATATATTTAGCATGAACAATTCACTGTTAGTAGAGTTAAGAATTACAAAAATTCTGTGCTTTGGGTTCATCTAATATTTTACTGCTCTGACGCTTTCCAGTTTTTATCCTGCTTGGATCACATATTGGGTAATATTTAAAATAAGAAGTCCAGGATAGTTTCAGAGACTAACTCATGTTTACCCAACTTTTTTTTTTAACTTTTTTGTAAAGCAGGTGTTAAAATATACTTCAGCCTTTCATTTTCTTTGTATTAATATGCAACACCAATCTACATTGGAACAGATGGAGACAGATAATACTTCCAGTGCACTCAGGAACATCTTTTCATTTTCACTTGCAGAAGGAGTGTTTACAGTGAGTATCTCTGTATATAATTGTAGCTTTGTTTTTCATTACATTTAAAATGTTTATATTGTCGGCTCCAAGATTAGAGAAACCTGCCCAGGAAATCAAAGTGTTAAACACACAGGTCTCAAATTGACATCAAATGCAGATCGAAAGTTTTCTGAACTCAGTTTACTAAAAAATTCGGACAATGATATCAAAACAGGACAAGAGAGGGGAAATAAAGAAAAAAAAGTTTAGCGTTATCAAATTGCAGCTCCGGACTAAGATTCGCCTGTCCAGCACAATAAAGTTCTTACTGTCTATGGGACTTCAGAGAAATCAGTCTTCTTACTTGTCCTTTGAAGTCACCAAGACACCATTGCCTGTGATAAAAGAGTTTATTTATAACTTGGTCAGCTTATGTCTTTTCCCACTGAACCAGCAGGATTTCTAAGGTTTGGGGATATAATTTCAAGGGCTGTTAAACCTCTGTCAAAGTTTTTCTGGCCCCCTAAGGAGCCTGACTATCCAGCGTTCTGTTAGCTATGAGAGGGCTTCATGTGAAAGCTTTCAGAAAACTGACAGTTTCAACTACAGCAGTTTTGGTAACAAAAAGTGACATTTAATCTGAAAAAAAACATTAGCAAATCAGCATATAATTAGGGTTTTTTTTCCTGCTCTTTCCCCTTTTTCTTTTTGCTACCCTAGGAGATAAGATAAAGCAAAATGCTGTAAGTTCCTGATCTCCATGGGAAGATGTTATTTATATGCAACCTGGCAAATTGCAAGAGGCAGGAATCAGGGATTTTACTATGATGAAATGTAGAATCATAGAATCATAGAACAACCAGGTTGGAAGAGACCCACCAGATCATCGAGTCCAACCATTAGAGAAAACATTTAAAAGAGGTTATACAACACAATACAGCATGGGTTTACGATAATATTGCAATCTTTCTCCCAGTTTTTGTCAACAGCAAGCATAAAGACTGGTTGAAATTATCTAAAGTGCTAGTCTCGAGTTCTCAGTCTGTCATGTCACACCAAGTATATCTACTGTCAAGAATTTCATTGAAAACTCTGCCGAAAGTGTTGCTGAGAGTTAGCAACAATTTACTTACTGCAGCCCCACAAACCTCTACAGTTCGGGAACCCTCTATCTGGAGTTCCTCCCAAAATGAGCAAATACCAACTGGCTTATTGAAAATCTGCTCTATGGAGCTCCAGTCAGGGCTTTGGTCTTTCTGCATTTGAAATCAGTCTACAAATGAGACTGCCAAAATCATAAGACTTAAAAAAACACAGAAGATTTTGAAAAATACTAAGAAATTCCAACTATTCTTATGACTTGACTTCTCTTTTGAACCTTGGGGAACCTTAACTTCAAACTTCCCTTCATAGTCTTATGAGTGAGAAGATTTCTTTTTCTTCTTTTAAATTCAGGCCAAAACTCTCACATAATCTGACTCGAGATACTGGGATTAGTGTAAACATCGCATTTTGCGAGACTGAAGTAAAAGTCATGGAAGTTATCCACACTTTTCTGAAAATAGCTGTCCATATGTTTACCTTTGGATAGTAAGGAGCACAGAGATAGGCACAGGGAATTAAGAACACTGCCAGCCTAGTAGCAAAGTAATTCTTAAAAACAGCCTTTTGGGGGTAGAGCTATGGTCTGTCCCAAGAAGTATTCTGCTTCTGACAACAGCCGAGGGTGGGAACATAAAGGGCAAGACAGCTGTGTCAAGCTTCTTCCCTGGCTTACTCCTCCAGCCATCAGCTTTCATGGTCTTTCTAGGTCTGAAGGAGTATCTCCAGAAGTTAATTCAATGGATATTTCAGAAAAAATTAAAGCAAAAATAAAAGAAGGAGATGGAAACAGAAAGGCTGATAATAACATTATAGGGACTGTGCTAAGGGCATGGTTTAGTGTTTGATAGGAATGGTTGGACTCGAAGATCCAGTGGGTCTCTTCCAATCTGGTTATTCTATGGTTCTATGGTTTATTAGAAGGAGTAAGGAATGCTGAAAAAATAGGACAAGTGCTTGCTTCAACCCAAGCATCATAAGCTTGGCTGAATTGATGCAGAAACTGTAATTGCAACCACAAACATATTTTATCAGTAAGTGTTGTATTCAAGTCCAGACAATCACAGCCTTAACACATTCTTCATAATGACTTCCGTTAATATTAAACAAGATCTTTGTGAATGCCATAATGCAGGAAGTCTCCATCTCTGTACATTTAACACATATTCAGCAGATACCATCATGCTTTTGCAGTAGGAGATAGTGTTGTAGAGCTGCCCTTGCATGACTATTTTTTTCCTCCTTCCAAACGGAGAAGATCTAAGTTATCAAAAAAACCCATCATCCTTCAATGTATATAAGATGTAAAACCATAGAATCATAGAATCACCAGGTTGGAAGAGACCCACCGGATCATCGAGTCCAACTATTCCCACCAATCTCTAAACCACGCCCCTCAGTACCTCATCAGATACCTTGTGTTCTTTAAGTAAAAGGTGTTATATAATGGCAAACTATTATTATTATTATTATTATTATTATTATTATTATTATTATTATTTAAAAATTTCTGCATGTTGCTCCAAATTATTAAAATAGTATAAAGAAATTTGCACTGTGTTAAGGCAACTCTAACAAAAATGCATTAATATTTTCTTCCTTTGATATCAAAGATCTTGAAAAATATTATGGTGGCAATTAAATTCTTTATCCCTATAGCTGCATCCGTTTCCACTGTGAATCTATTAAAATAAGGAGTTTCTCTTGCAGATTAGTGGCACTCAGAGCCAATTTAGGCATTGACAGCTTTGGAAGTCCATTTATACTTGAATCAGGAAATGACTCAGTACTTTCAGAAGTCTTACTTCAAAACTCAGTCTTTTGCAGTTAGGTAAAAATGATATCACATCTTCAGAATGTTAAATTAAACAATTGCACTGAGGCCAGGATTTATTTCTGATGGTGCATTAGCTGCTTTTTCATGCCGTAGAGACATTTCCCAAGATGATTTTTTGTCATAGCTGGACAATTAGCGAGTACCATGATATACACGATCCTCAGTTCTATGACACCTTTCGTAATACTGCATGTCACACAGTTTTATGTTGTCATCCATATAACTTGCTTGCAGTGTGTTAGATTTAGTGTTCTTATGGTTTATGAACCTCCTGACACTATATCCTGTTATTACGTTAGCTGGAATGGGACCTTCACGTGAAGGTGATAATAAAAAAATATGTTAACCCATAAGAAGCATTTCTACAAATGATCAAATGACAGTGGAAAATGAAATATTTTAACAAAGCAACTTTAACGCAGCCCAGAACCAGCACAAATAAAATCCCTGAGGAAGACTCTGTGAAGAAACATACCACACTTTTGGCATAGTGTACTTTACTGCATGCCCAGCACATTTTCCACAAAGCTCTTGTATATTTTCTGTATGAAAATCTAAAACATAAAGCCTTACATTTAGCAGTTGAAAAAATACAGGGGATTTAAACCAGCAATGGTTCTGCTGTATGCCTATAGATTTTTTTTGGCCCTTACATCTGAAGGAAATGATCTATCTCAAAAAAAAAAAAAAAAAGAGGTGAAAAAGGGGCTGATGAGTATGGTCATATAATATGATTGAGGTCTGTCATTCTTTAAGAGGCAGAAGGATTGTTGGGACAACAGAAACACATGTAAATAAGTATTAATGTTAATATTACTAAGAGTGTTTTCGACACAATCAAGTTCAGTCTTGGCACCAGTTGAATTGAGGAAGTGTTGGGCCCTGTGACTGAGTCCCACTTGCTCATGTCGTGGTCACCTTACATGAGGGACACTGAGATGCTCTAAAAGTTAGTGCTGCAGTCGACTCAGTCAGCAAAGCTGGTTTTCTTGGCAGCACAAACATGCTAAGATGTTAAATGCAGTTACCTCAGACAAAACATATTGTTGCTTTTCTCTGTAGTAGCAGAAATTTAACCACTATATCTATCCACCTCAGGGCTGCTTTATAGAATCATAGAATCACCAGGTTGGAAGAAACCCACCGGATCATCGAGTCCAACCATTCCTATCAAACACTAAACCATGTCCCTCAGCACCTCATCCACCCATCCCTTAAACACCTCCGGGGAAGGGGAATCAACCACCTCCCTTGGAAGCCTCTGACAGTGCCCAATGACCCTTTCTGTGAAAATTTTTTTCCTAATGTCCAACCTAAACCTCCCCTTGCACAGCTTGAGGCCATTCCCTTCTCATTCTGTCCCCTGTCCCTTGGGAGAAGAGCCCAGCTCCCTCCTCTCCACAACCTCCATTCAGGGAGTTGGAGAGAACAATGAGGTCTCCTCTCAGCCTCCTCTTCTCTAGGATAAACACCCCCAGCTCTCTCAGACGTTCCTCTTGTTCTCCAGGCCCTTCACCAGCTTCATTGCTCTTCTCTGGACTCGCTCCAGAGCCTCAACATCCTTCTTGTGGTGAGGGACCCACAACTGAACACAGGATTCCAGGAGCGGTCTCACTAGTGCTGAGTACAGTGGGAGAAGAACCTCTCTGGACCTGCTGCTCGCACCGTTTCTGATCCAAGCCAAGGTACCATTGGCCTTCTTCTTCTTGGCTCATGTTCAGTCTCTGTCAACCAACACCCCCAGGTCCTTCTTCTCCAGGCAGTTTCCAGCCAGACTTCTCCTAGTCTGTAACTGCTCAGGGTTGTTGTGCCCCAAGTGCAGGACCCACCATTTGCCCTTGTTAAATCTCATCCCATTGGTCTCTGCCCAGCGATCCTGCTTTGCTTTCCCCTGTGAAGTGCCATGGCAATTTTACGTGTGTACAGGTCCCCTACATTCATGAGCCTGTCATTCTGTGGACAAAAATGCCCACAAAGAGCACATGGGAAGCCCATTCCACTAATTGGCATTTTCCCTCTTATTGTTTCTTCCCTCCAGATGAACAGAGATGAAGAATCGCAAATGTATTGGTTTCAAAGAGTTTAAGAGGTGTTTCAGCAGACTACAGACAGTTTGTTGCTGTACTTGGCATATTTGGAAACTGTAATTATGGAAGACTTCCAGAAAATCTCAACATGACTGAAGAGGTAAACGTGCGTGGTAAAAGCCGAGATTTCTTTGCTTAGTTTAAGCCTGAGGCAGAAGAGTGCAATAGTAGAACAAATGACGCTTCCTTCAGAAATGTGATTTGTTTAAAAGCAATCAAACAGAGATGGCCACAAGCTGGAAGAATGAAAGAGCTCAATATTTTAGTCAAGAAAACACTTTATAAAATGTTGTAAAATCTAAACAAGTGAAGTGTTTGTATAACCAAAATCAAACTGTTAGTAATATTTGTCTTAAAACATTTATCAGCACCGTAATGAAGCATGAAAGATGGGCTGGAAGCGTGTCTAATTTAAAAAACACACATGATTATTTTTTAACAAATACGAATGACTTTAAATTTAATGAAAGAGAAAAAAGAATTGATAAAAGCACCAATCTATAAGTACATCGCATGCAATCAAAGTGCCAGTGGTGGAAAGCAGAAACACATCGAGCCAAGGCTGATAAAATTTAAACTGACATTTTTATAACACTGGTCTCCGTAACATCCAAGACTCTTTATTGCAGAGGGAAAACTGTATTTTTTTTCTTGTTTTAATGGTCAACAAAATGCTGCAAAGCATGTATCCATCGTAAATTGGATTGTGCAGAAACAATTATTAAAAGAATCTGTAAATCCTTAAATCTATTCATCTCAACTCTCTGTCTGAAATAAATAGGCAGAGCTCTGTCTGAAATAAATAGGCAGAGGGTTACCAAGATTCAGGGAAACCCAGGGTGAAAGTTGATATCACAGTATACTTTATTTCTTGAAAGAAATGAGATAAGTTTTTAATATCTTGATCATCTGACGCCAGTGTGATTCAGTTTTCCTAGGTGACAGCATCACTAAGCAATTATAAATTACAATTATTCTAGAAAAGATGAATCCATCACACTTGGTTGCAAACCCCTCAGATGATGGACACATTATATTAGCCAAGAAGATGAGATCCTTGCCTTCTCTTCAACCCATTTCAAACTCTTCAAGCCCTGTTTTAGTTTGGTCCACACTTCCACCATCACAGAAAATAAAGCAGAATCATAGAATCATAGAATAACCAGGTTGGAAAAGACCCACCAGATCATCAAGTCCAACTGTTCCTATCAAACACTAAACCATGTCCCTCAGCACCTTGTCCACCCGTGCCTTAAACGCCTCCAGGGAAGGTGACTCAAGGCTGGTTTTTGAGGAGCACTCCTACAAACCATTGTGGAGGTAGAATGATCTTGCCATGAAAAGCATCACGGTGCCTCAGAAATGTTACTGTAATGGAAGATTTGCAAGTAGGACAAAGATAGGTTGCAGTCCTCAGCATTGTAAGAAACCCAGTAAGGAAGGCACAAAAGGTGGCTGACAGAGCTAAAATGCAGAGTGTCACCTCAACAATTAATTTCATCAGCCACTATTATTAAGGAATCAAAAGTTTATTGAGAGAAATTTGATCCACTATAACAAAAATGAAATATTTTCACAGAAAGGGTCACTGTGGACTGGCAGAGGCTACCCAGGTAGGTGGTTGAGTCACCTTCTCTGGAGGTGTTTAAGGCACAGGTGGACGAGGTGCTGAGCAACATGGGTTAGTGTTTGATAGGAATGGTTGGACTCGATGATCCAGTGGGTCTCTTCCAACCTGGTGATTCTATGATTCTATGGAATTTCCACACAGTTAACCTTAGTGCAGGCTAGAAAGCCAAATGTCATAAAAGAATGCCAGTAGCCAGCTTAGTTGTTCCTATCACTGTACATTCCTCTTCAGGTACCACAGTTATGATAACTTTTATTTATGGTGTGATAAGATCTGATCCTTTCACAAGATTCTATACAATAGCCAATAGAGACAGGCGTCATATTTTAGATAATGTTCCAGTGTTACTGGTCTCAGACATGGAAAATGAATAACTAGTTCCTGTTTTAAAAACATTCTTTTTGTTTTCACATTGGAATTATTCCTGAGTTTTAGCACAGACTTAGATTTATTATTACTGAATATGATTCAGACACTCTGCTTATTCACTATTTCAGTAGATCTATGGCTACAGACTGCTGTCAGTATGACCACTGGATTCCAGGCAGTTGCTGTAAGATAGGGGAATGGAATGCCTGTCATTCAGAGGTCCCTTTAAACTATGCTTCCTGCGGTTGTCTTCACTTGATTTTACCTCAGCAAAATTATAGGGAGAAACATTGTCTTAAAAGTGACGTTGAAATTCAAAACGTAGTTTACTGTTGTATCCACCAGCAACAAGGAGCTCAGATGTTTTTATAAAATTTAGATGACTTGCACGCACGAGAGGATTCCAAAATGGCGAACTGAATCATTCTCTGAAAATCCCCTGGGCTGAAGATAGTTGTGGCCTGCAAGAGTTTTTCTTTCCTCTTTGATTATGGTCCCTGGTGACGAGTATCAGATTAGCAGGATCTTTGGGACCACATCTACCTAAGGAGGTCATGGAGAGGAGGGAGCTGGGCTCTTCTACCGAGGGACAGGCGACAGGACAAGAGGGGAGTGGCCTCAAGCTCCACCAGGGAAGGTTTAGGCTGAACATTAGGAAAAAAAATTTCATGGAAACGGTCATTGCACACTGGCAGAGGCTGCCCAGGGAGGGGGCTGAGTCACTTTCCCTGGAGGGTTTTAACTGCCACTGTGTCAAGAATTCTGCAGCATAACCATTCTGAATGCTGTAGAATAATCAGACTACTACATCTGAAAAAGAAAATCTTGGGGCAATTTAGAAAGAACATGCAAGTATCCTGTCGTTTCTGGAATGAGCATTGGAAACAGAGACTTGCACTTCTCCTCGCGTGTGCTCAGTGGAGTTTTGGCTCTGAGATACATACACTTGGGCAAGAGCGGCCAGATTTTGGACTATAGTGAAACAGTTTCACATAAATGCACTAAAATTCATCTCATCCCACCAAGAGGGACCCTCCTCAACCTCCGCTTTCACTGATCTTCACCCCAAAACCAGATGAGAATATGCATGAAGAAATGTTAAATCTAGGAAATTACACAGATATCTGCAGCTGGTGCCAATCTTAGTCTCAGGTGAAGTCTAACGGTTAAAATCAACCACTGTAGCTCCAGACGGGGTGGCCCAGAGCATATTCTGTCCCACTGGGCTCCAGGAGAATCCCACTGCCCCAACATCCATTTTGCAATTCTCCTGTTTGGTGTGAAATGAGTGCTGCTGCTTAGGTGCTTTGCATAAGTATTCACACTTAATTTTAGGCAATTGATCAGAATGTGTTTTTTAATAATGAATGACTGTACTAAAAAATTAATCAGAGGGGAACTGGCTTTTGGCATTCATACTACCAGAAGTTCCAGGGAATCTTACTCTATCCACTGCTGCATCAGAAAACATTATTCCAAATGAGGTGTCCAGATGTTAAATTTACACATCGTCTCCCTGATTTCTTTCCTTGTGCTTACTTCAGCCTTTAAAATACTTTATCTCTTATCCAGATATTGAAAACCTCCTGCTTCTTGGTGATGACCATGAGATCACCATGGCTGCAGTCTAAAGAACTGAAAAGACTAGTAGCTGTTTCAGTCAGTACTTAACCCGTGACATAGGAATAAAAGCAATTATCCCTAAACCAGTTTGAGCAAAGTATTTCATAAATAGTCTGACTGACAGAAAGATTGTACCATTTAAACAACAGAGTAAATGCATAAGAAATACTGTTGTATACTGTAAGCCTTGCCTGTGTACATGGATTAATTTTAAAAGCTGCCTATAAATCGTAGCAGATAGCTTAACACTTTGAAACAGAATGGAAAAGCCAATTTAAAATATCTTGGAGCAGCAACAGGAGACTCTGTGAGGCAGTTAGGCTGCTTTCAGAAGTAATTCTGAGCTCACTAATTTTACCATTAACAATCAGTCACAAATAGGGCAATCAAGTGAAGTATCCTTATTTTACTTTGGACTAACACAACCATGGATACTCAAACTAATATAAACCCTTCAAGAGAGGTACCAGCGCAGAACTTCTGCCACCGGAGACAAGGAGGGACATGGTTTAGTGTTTATTTGATGGGAATGGGTTGGACTCGCTGATCACAGAATCATAGAATCATAGAATCACCAGGTTGGAAGAGACCCGTCGGATCATCGAGTCCAACCATTCCTATCAAACACTAACCCATGTCCCTCAGGACCTCATCTACCTGTGCCTTAAACACCTCCAGAAAAGGTGAATCAACCACCTTCCTGGGCAGCCTGTTCCAATGCCCAATGACCCTTTCCGTGAAACATATATTTCATATATATTCCGTGAAACATATATTGCGTGACATATATTGCATGGTCTGTGTGCCTTAAGAGTTGAATCGAAACATTCCTAATCCCTTTTCTTAATGTCTTGGAAACATTTATAGGGCAAAATAGACAAACAATATGAGGACAAATAGGAGAGTTATACAGGCTATTCATGCCTCTGACTTGGAACAAAGTAAATGTAGTAGATTGTGTTCATTTATACTGTCAGCACATTTTCTGAACAATTTACCAGTTGAAAGCATCACTTTACATTCTCATCTTCTATTAGCATTCAGACTGATCTGAAAAATGCTTGGGGAACTCATATAGCTTAGTCATGGTGTAACATCAAAGTGGACAGGAGATTAACAGCACAGACAAGCACATGGATCTCAGGGAGGACTTCAAACAATTTGAGTGATTTGGTCCAGCTAAAGTTCCCCAAGGAAAATACCCCTTCCTATATGAAACTTGACCCCTGAAAAATGTTGAAATGTTTTCAAAATGGTCACCTCACTATCTGTTGTTTTATAGCACTTCCAGAGGTCTAAGTCACGATTTCTATAAACAAAGTGACTTCCTGCCTTCAGTCAATTGCTTAAGAAGAATGAAACTTGCCAGCTCCTAGATCTGATTGTCACAGAGTAGCAAAAGAAGAACATTAAGAAAGAGCAGAAAATTCCCACTTGGGGGGATGCTTAAAAACAATGATGATTTTTTTGTCCTTCATTTGTAAGGAATAGTGTCAGCGTTTGGAAAGAAATATCTCTCTTTTAAAATCCTTAGACTATTTCAGGCTAAAAAAAAAAATAATTTAAAAACCTCTCTTTTCACAACAGCTGGATAAATACTGTCAAACCCCATCTTTTTGTGCTTTTTTTTGTACAAATCTTTCCTTTGACGGGATCTATAATCCATTTCAGTTCCGTTTGCTATGAATATTCACGCAAGAAATTTTCCTACACAAGGAAGCTCCCAAATCATAGAATCATAGAACAACCAGGTTGGAAGAGACCCATCACATCATCGAGTCCAACCATTCCTGTCAAACACTAAACCATGTCCTAATGAGAAGAACTGATCAAGGCACAAGGTTATTAATGTGTACACAAGAAAAAAAAATTTCCATCTAAGTTCTCAGAGGCCATATATGGAACCAACGTGTGAATTTTTTCTGCAGGAATACTCCGATGAGTTTCTACTAGGAATGAACTGCACACCACAAATTGCAAGCTGAGTGTTCTGTACTGAGACTCTAAAATGTGTAACTAATGTATTTCCCATGTTGTGAGGATATTCATAGAATCATAGAATCACCAGGTTGGAAGAGACCCATCGGATCATCGAGTCCACCATTCAGTGGCTACAAGTAAGAGCATTGCATCTCTATTGATCATAATTTAAAATAGAGCTGCAGCCATATGCTGGATGAAATTCTGGATCCTAAGAAGTCAATGTGACTTTTGCATTAGCTTTTGATGGACCAAAGCTTCACCCCTGATTTTCTTTGAGAAAACAGATTTATCTTCTGAAAACTCATTGGCCTGGGTATGAAGGGAACGTTCAGATCCACCAGCTGTAAATTGTTTTGTATTATAAATACACTTCTAAAAGCTCTAGCTAAACAGAAGAAGGTAAATGGGGAAGAAATACAATCCACTTTCATTTGGTCGTTGTTTTTTCAGATTAGCAATGAGTCCTGATTTCCATCAGTAAGGAATATGTCATTTTCAGGAAGCATTTGGTAACACTTTTCTGAGATGAATGGAAGTCATGGTAGTAGAAGTGTCATTATGAGTCTGAAACTGAAATTAAAGCTAACAACTTTATACAAGCTCTTGATTCTATGTTATCATGAGGTTACACCTCCTCACCTGATTTTGTTTGGATAGTACAGCAGAAAGCTGAGACAAAGCATCTCACATAGTGTAAGATATTCTGGAAATTTACAACATGTCATTAATTTCTCGCCTTCTTTGCATTGGCACATATTGAAAGGAATTGGTAGTACAATATTTACCAGTTCTGTTGCAGAGTTTCAGCTATAATTTTCTGGATGCCATCTGATGAAGTGGTCGCAGGTCAGACCCCAGAGTCAGGAAGGTATTTCAATAAAACAAAATTCCTTACATGATCAGAGTCTGAGGACAGTTGACGTCTCATAATTGCTCTCTGCAGAAATTTCCAGTGTTTGTTTTTATGGAAAGGAAACTTTTTGCGTGACCAGAAAGAAGGTGCCCAAGAACACCAATGGCATCTTGGCTTGGATCAGAAACGGTGTGACCAGCAGGTCCAGGGAGGTTCTTCTCCCTCTGGACTTAGCATTGGTGAGACCGCTCCTCGAATCCTGTGTTCAGTTCTGGGCCCCTCAGCACAAGAAGGATGTTGAGGCTCTGGAGTGAGTCCAGAGAAGAGCAACAAAGCTGGTGAAGGGGCTAGAGAACAGGCCTGATAAGGAATGGCTGAGAGAGCTGGGGGTATTTAACCTGGAGAAGAGGAGGCTGAGGGGAGACCTCATTGCTCTCTACAGCTACCTGAAAGGAGGATGTAGAGAGGAGGGAGCTGGGCTCTTCTCCCAAGTGACAGGGGACAGAATGAGAGGGAATGGCGTCAAGCTTCACCAGGGTAGGTTCTGGCATGACATAAGGAAAAAAATTTTCACAGAAAGGGTCATTGGGCATTGGAATAGGCTGCCCAGGGAGGTGGTTGATTCCCCTTCCCTGGAGGTGTTTAAGGTGTGGGTGGTTGAGGTGCTGAGGGACACGATTTAGTATTTAATAGGAATGGTTGGACTCAATGATCCAGTGGGTCTTCTCCAACCTGATGATTCTATGAAAAATAGTGCAAATATCTTTATAGTTATCTATGTGTTACTGTCATTGCATCTTGCTGTACTTTATGACCATTTCATAACCGTTCTACAAGAAAACAGACAAGCAGATAAACAAAAGAAGAAGCCATAGGTGGTGATGTCTCAGGCTTCCTCAGTCCTGCCAGTCTGGGCTGATCCCAGAGCTCACAGAAAGGGTCATTGGGCATTGGAATAGGCTGCCCGGGGAGGGGTTTGATTCACCTTCCCTGGAGGTGTTTAAGGGATGGGTGGATGAGGTGCTGAGGGACATGGTTTAGTGTTTGATAGGAATGGTTGGACTCGATGATCCGATGGGTCTCTTCCAACCTGGTTGTTCTATGATTCTATGTTCTATGATTCTCACAGCCACTGCGCTTGGGAGCTCCTCATTACTGCAGGCACCAGTGGTGCTGAGCAGGTCATCTGCATGGTGAGTGGATGAGTGATGGTGCAGAACAGTCACTCAGTAAAGAACACTTGCTACTGCAGTAAGAAAAAGTAACCCTATTTTTCTACTCTTTTTTTTTTTTTTTTTTTTAAATTTGAGTCTCTATCGCTCATGCTGCAGCGTGTCAATCCCAAGCAAACAGAGTTTACTGTTCACAGAGTGATAGGCTCACAGCAGGGCCGAGGCTGGCTGGCACCTCTGGAGTTGGCCTTGTCCCACCCCCTGCGCAGAGGAAGGTCAGATAGAGCAGCTTGCTCAGGGCTGCATCCAGTTGTGTTTTGAATATTTCCAAGCGAGGGACTCCATAGCCTCTCTGAACAGCCTGTTGTTAATTTGGACATTGTACCTGCGAACCCCAAGAGTCTGCTTGCTTTGCAGAAACTCCAAAAGGCACCTTTCAGTAAGTTATGCAAAGACAATGCTGTCTTTTACCTCCTGTGTAACTGGAGATGGTTCTGGGGGACACCAGTCTCCACAGGACTAACCCAGCACGCAGCCTCTGGCCTTTAGTCAGGAATAAGGTGCAGTGTTAAAATGACCACAGCCTGGCAGTTTAATTTGCTTAAACAAGAGTTCAGGCAGCTGATCCAAGTGCTACTGGCAGCTCTGGTCGGGTCAGCATCCCTTCGTTTCCCTCTTGCCTCTCTCTTTTCTCAACACCACAGCAGAAAGTGGTCCACCTCAAGGGTAGAAAAACTGGCTTTTGAGAAGCTTCAGGCTTTGTGTCTGTTGCTTTAGAGCCCCAAGAGAGAAAAACAGTCTCTAAATGGCTGAAATGTCCATTCGATGCATAATCTCTATTTGTGAATCACTGCATGATTAGCTTAATTAGTTTCATAGAATCACAGAATCATAGAACATCCAGGTTGGAAGAGACCCATTGGATCATCGAGTCCAACTATTCCTATCAAACACTAAACCATGTCCCTCAGGACCTCGTCTACCCATACCTTAAACACCTCCAGGGAAGGTGAATCAACTACCTTCCTGGGCAGCCTATTCCAATGCCCAATAACCCTTTCCATGGAAAACTTCCTCCTTTCACCACAAGGAGAAATAACATGTTAAGTCCAGTTCTCTTAATCATATTTAACAGCACAAATTACATTTCTAGAGACAGAAAAGAGAAAAGGCAAAACAAAACCACCGTCAAGCATCTGCATTTTTGTCTTGCTATTGATTTTATGTCTTTTAAGTCTTGATTCTTCAAGTTTCCTAGACTCGCAATCCTTTCTAGCAGCACCAGCTCAGAAGATGTGGGTTTCTGCTTATCTAGTAATGTACTTCAGTTTTAAGCTAAAGCAAGTACAGGTTCAACAGCATTTTAACTCCGATCACCTCTGACATAAAGCTTTAAAATATACAGCATAAAAGGCAGTAAATTCCAATAATCCAATGGTAAAATCCAATAGTCAATTCCTAATAATCAGATCACTGAGAAGGTCTAGAGATGTTGAAAGTCATGGGAGAAAAGCTTTAGCAGCAGAACTCATGCAGGGAATACTGAACCCATAGCTCATCAACATCTGCTAGATATTTTTATTCCCATCCAACAAATAAACCGATATATGATGCTCGACCCACTCTTCACTCCTAAACTTTTCTTCCTCTCCTCTTCTTCAAACTTCTTTTGAAGGAGGCTGGGTGAAAATACCTCCTCTCCACTAAGCTGTTCTCCTAAGGCTTCAGGGCAACTTTACTTCAAATGCTGTCACAGCAGCAAACAGGTCTGATGGGAATTAACACCTCATTGTAATTGGTGGGTTTTGATCATTCAGAGGAGTGACGTTATTCCCATTGCTCCTATTGATTTTATTTCATAAAACCTAAGTGTGGTATTATCCCCCTGTAGTTTGGCTGCTTTTTATGTTGTGGGAAGAACGGTGAAGGGGAAGAAAACGGAGGGTAGGTTGCACAGTTCACACTACATTTAATATTCCAATCCACACATTTTATTTCAGCTTTCTCTGGTGTAGGCTGCCTAATCTTCATCTTCATCTTTATTTCACTTTTTGTTACTTCCTTCAGTTTGTGGTGCGTTATCGTGCTTTCTGCTGTCTAAATTTAACATGCATTTAAAAGTGTTTAGATTCAGTCGTAAAAGAGGTCACGCAGAGTTCAGAAATGTTTGGAAAGGGGAAAAAAAATCTGAGAAAGATTCTTTATTTTTCTTTTTCTTCTTGAAGGGTGCTGATGGTTTTGTGCTCTGCATAGTAAGTATTATGGGGGACCAGCTCTTGTATGGCTTGTCCACACCCATTCAGGACAGTGCAGAGTTGTGATGATGCCTGAGAGCAAGTCTGCAAATGAACAATGGGAAATCTACTCAGGGAGGCTGAGGGGAGGAAGGGAAGAGAGATACTGTATCTCTGTCGTTTTGATAGGAATGGTTGGACTCGATGATCCAGTGGGTCTCTTCCAACCTGGTTATTCTATGATTCTATGATTCTATGTTTTGTATTAGTACTGCCTGTTTATCAGTACTTCACTATTAATACCAACAAAATCTCTTTTGGCATTTTTTTTCCCTATACTTAAAAAAGAGAAGAAGAACCTGGTTGTTCTATGATTCTATGATCTCAATTCGAAATAATTAATCTAATCTTCCTGTTGCTAATCTGACCAATTCATATCATCCTTCCCCTCAAAGCAAGCAGCTGGATGTCACATTCTCTTTTTTTTTTTTTTTTCCACCCTTGGCTTCCTGTAACCACTAGCTCTACATCAATTTATGTGATATATCCTTTAAAACTCAACATTCATTTGAATGAGTTCCTGAGTTATTAGTTCCTCCATCCACCAACAGATCCCTCCCACCCCCTATCCCCCCGCCACCCCCTCAGGTAATCAGCAATTCAGCAGGATGCTCCAAGCACCTACTTACACATTTACCTAGGAGGACGTTGGAGGTTTTATGTATATACAGAAGAGGACCAAAAACAATTGGCTGGGTAAAACATTTACACAGAACTTCTGGCTTTCTCTCCGGCACCACTTTTGCAAGGGATTTATAGGTCAGAGCAGCTCAGCAGTTTCAGCCTGTTGCCCACCCTACCTTAACAAAGCTTGCGTGTGTTTGTACAGCTGTGCTCCTAACTGTGGGAGTCCCAGGGATCCCACAAGCCTCCAGTTCCTCTACCTCCCCTTCATCGTTTACCAGCACGCAAATGTGCACAGAATGAAACTGTAGAAAACTGTCTCACTAGCAGGTTAAAGGCCCGGGATTCAAACCCTGTTTATTTTCTTTGCTCGATTTCCTGCTGCTACAGTGAGTAAATGGTGTTTTTCTCCTTGCCTTTTTACCTGTTTGTCTATCACTGTTTGGCTGAGAATGAAAGAAACCATCCCTTTCAGGCTCCTTTGGAGGACTCCAAGGAACACACAGTGTTTATGTGCTGCTCTGGGTCTTTAGCATTTTCTTTTTTTTTGGGGGGGTGGCGGGGGGAGAGTGGTGTGGTTTAAAACAGAGGTGGGCACACAGAAGCAAAACCATCTGCATCCCCTGAAACTTCATACTGAGGAAATTATTTTAATTAATATTGAGCCGATTCACGATTAAGTCCAGTATATGCTTGATGCTGAGCAGTTTAGAGGCAGTTAATATACCTTTTTGAACTGGTGCCATGAATTACAAAGTCTACCATCTGGGGAAGTATTACATTTGAAATGAAAAAAAAAAAGTTAAGATGTTTCTTAAAATTAACTAGCAAATTTCAGCCAATCTTATATTCATTAGGATTTTTTTTAAGCAATGAAAGAAAACAAGAAGGGGGAAAAAAAGGTTCTTAAATTATATCTATTAACATAACAAAGTCCAGAAACTCAGAATTTCAATAAAATATTAGCTTAACTAATAATTCGAAAGAAACTCTATTTGTATTTCAAGTAATATTGTCATTCCTAAAGTCTGATGCCAGTTTGATAAAAGCTCTAATTCAGAAAAGTATAAACTCTACAAACAAAAGAAATTAAAAACTGTCACATTTTCAAAGGATCCTGTTACTCAGTTCTTGCAGACATTTCTAATTAGAGAACTGTATTCATTAACACTTGATATGTTAGCAATCTGCCAAGTTTTTTTTTTTTTTTCTTTTCTCTCCCAGGCATCTGAGCCTCCGTTCTGCAACGAGTTAAGTGAAGACTCACGTCCACATCCAGCATGACTCTGAGGGGAGGAATGCAAAGAGGGAGTGAGGGCAGGAGGTGGAGAAGGGCACAGATTGCTTGCAAGGGAACAGTGACTTGAGGTGCTGAGGGACATGGTTTAGTGTTTGATAGGAATGGTTGGACTCAATGATCCACTGGGTCTTTTCCAACCTGGTGATTCTATGATTCTATGATATAAATTCTCTATTGTGCTGCTCTCCACCCCACCCTTTTATTCATTTTACAATTAGATAGAAATAGAAAGGAAAAAGATGCACATCAGGTGTCTTCTTCACGTTTACAAAAGCAAGTGCACTGATTGTTTTGAAGAGGATTCAGTAGGTGAGGATTAAGGGTTGTGCCCCCATTTGAAAAAAATATTATTGAAGTTTCTGACAAGGAAAGAAGTCAGGCTGCAGATTCTGTTGCAGAACTCGGAATTGTATGGGAAAACCTTGGACATTTGAAAACATAAAATAAAAGATGCTAATTGCTGTATCACTTTCTGGGTTACTCTAATCTCCTTCTGTTTTAGTTTGATTTTCTCAGGTTAGCCCATGCTCTCCATATCAGGTAAGATGCTCACCAGCTGAAGTGAAGTGAAAAGAGGAAAGGAGCATATGTCCATCCCTGGAGGGGTTTAAGGGACGGGTGGATGAGGTGCTGAGGGACACAGTTTAGTGTTTGATAGGAACAGTTGGACTCGATGATCTGATGGGTCTCTTCTGGGAGGAGGCCGCTCCTTGAATCCTGTGTTCAGTTGTGGGCTCCTTGCCACAAGAAGGATGCTGAGGCTAGTGAGTGAGTCCAGAGAAGAGCCACAAAGCTGGTGAAGGGGCTGGAGAACAGGCCCTATGAGGAGCAGCTGAGAGATCTGTGGGTGTTTAACCTAGAGAAGAGGAGACCTCATTACTCTCTACAACTACCTGGAAGGAGGTTGTAGAGAGGAGGGAGCTGGGCTCTTCTCCCAAGTGACAGGGGACAGGACAAGAGGGAATAGCCTCAAGCTCCACCAGGGGAGATTTGGGCTAGAGATTAGGAGGAAGTTTTTCACATGGAGAGTCATTGGGCATTGGAATTGGTTGCCCAAGGAGGTGGTTGATTCACCTTCCCTGGGGGTGTTTAAGGGACGGGTGGATGAGGTGCTGAGGGACATGGTTTAATATTTGATAAGAATGGTTGGACTCAATGATCCGATGGGTCCCTTCCAACCTGGTTGTTCTATGATTCTATGATTCCAACTTGGTGTTTCTATGATTCTATATGGATATGCAAGTTAACAGTCACTTACAAAATGATAATGTTAAAGCTTTGCATGACCAGACTCCGTGAGATACCCCAGGGGGTATTGTAAAGAAACACGGCACTGAGGAATGTAATTAAGGGTAAGAAATCCCCCAACACAATATTCTTCTAGACAATTACCCACACTACTGCTGTACCAAAGCTTTCGAAAATCTTGAGATTAACTTAAAAGCTGAAGTTAGAAAAGACACACTGAAGATTTCCAGGCAGGGAGGAGGGTAGTTACCTTTTGGATTTAATACCTTTCCAGGTTCGTGTTTTCATTATTTCTGTCCAATTTTGAGGGTTTTGATAATTTTGATTAATTAATTATTTTTTTTTTTAAATTAAGAGCTGAAATTCTTACCAAACAGTTTCCTTAGTTTAAGCCATGGCAGGACTGGAAGGAAGAGCTTCATGCTATACTGAACGAAATGGTCTCAAGCTCCACCAGGGGAGGTTCAGGCTGGACATTAGGAAAAAATTTTTCACAGAAAGGGTCATTGGGCACTGGCATAGGCTGCCCAGGGAGGTGGTCAATTCACCTTCCCTGGAGGGATTTAAGGGACAGGTGGACGAGGTGCTGAGGTACATGGTTAATGTTTGATAGGAATGGTTGGACTCGATGATCCAGTGGGTCTCTTCCAGCCTGGTTGTTCTATGGTTTTATGATTCTATAGTGAATGAAAAATGCTACTTAGCAGGTGAGTGCACATCTTGTTCCTTTCCACTGAAAAATGCTCAGGAAACCTACAAGAGAGATAATTTTTCACAATCCTGTCTCTTAACTCAGTAGAGTGACTTCTGTATAATGAAATTAACTGCCGAGATAAGACAATAGGACTCCCACTGTCAAAGCTCAGGATGAAGTGGGGGAGGGAATGATATTCAAAAAATAAAACAGATTGCCAAATTCTGTACTTTTTCACTAAGAAAATAAGACAGAGGATATTCACAGTTGAAAGCATGAATAGTTGAAGAAGCAGTAAATCTTCTTTCCCAGTTAATGAAGAAAGTTAGATTATAAGCAGACAGTACAGGAAGGGGGGTGAGTGGCTGGAAAGCTCAAGCCCTTCCCCTGAGATACATTTGGAGAAGATGTGTGGGAGAGCTGAAGGAGTTTTTGTTTGACTTTCCATTTGTTTTGTTTTTTATACTGCAAAACAGAAAAAAGGACGTGGGTATAATACAAATTTCTCCAGTGTCACAGAAGATCCACCTTCCATATGGAACGGTTGGACTCGATGATCCGGTGAGTCTCTTCCAACCTGGTTGTTCTATGATTCTATGATATTAATCAAAGTGTATGAAGGCAGGTATTTAACTGCAAGGATTTAAACATAATGACAACAGGGAGAGATTGTTGCAGAAATCTGGATTGGAACTAGTCAGTGAACAAGGACAAACCACAAAATTACCTAGGAGCACGTGAACACATTTGAAACCTTCTTTTACCATACAAGCAAAATCAATGATCTACTGTGCATTCAAGTAAGAAAAGGTATTCGCAAGACTGTTAACCTAAAAGCTACATTTATTTCTGAAGACCCCTAGGAGCTTAGTCCATAGTTTAGTCAGTATTGGACTTTCTTTTTCTTTTATTCACTTTCCAAGTACTAATGAATTTTACACCTGCCTCATTTACCTAAATAACAAATATTAAGCTGTTATAAACAGGAATTAGAACCAGGTAAATATGTTATTTGACACTTCCTTACCTCCTTTCTCCTCACTGAGCCTAAAATTGGTGGAAGATCCAAGTATGTGATATTTTTTTCACCACTTCATATGCCAAATGAATGTTTATAACGATTATGATAAGGACATGGTTTAGTGTTTGATAGGAATGGTTGGACTCAATGATCTGACGGGTCTCTTCCAACCTGGTTGTTCTATGATTCTATGATTATATTTTGTCAAGAATTTTCAGTCTACTTGCTGCACAGGATAAATGCATCTATACAAAGCAGGTTAATAGCTTTCAGAGAAAAACAGAAAGTCTTAACTACATTCTATGTGTTTTCTTCACACTTCTAAGGTGCTAGTCCATGTAGATCATCTCCTATTATAGGCTTCTGGTATGATTAGAGCTACACAGCTTCCAAAGAGAAAATCTGATGTGACTGAATGATAATCCTTTTGTCATGTTGCTGTCTCAGGTATAACATTTCTGAACAGTGGATAACGCATTAAAGTATCTTTTTAGCTTTTGGGTGATCTAAGTACAAGAATTTATCATTTAATTTATCACTTAACAGTTGGACTCAATGATCTGGTGTGTCTCTTCCAACCTGGTTGTTCTATGATTCTATGATAATATATGTTTACAATGCAACCAGATGGTATCAACCCACTTTTTTGAAGTAGAGGGGCACATTACAAAGAACTTAATGTAGTTGTTATCAGAACTCGGATTAAAAACAAGAACCAAAGAGTTTTAAGGTTTATACTTGCCACTTGTGAGGCCTGGAGATTTTAAGAGCACTCTGAAGAAATCTTATAATTAGTATGTGACACTATCCTCATTCTAACAACATTTAGATAAAAACTGTGTTCAATCTTTCTCTTTTCAAGAAGCAGAGTGCTTCACCAAGGACTCATTAACTCTGTGTCCTTCTGTGGTTCTTGCTGACATTGCAGTATTTAAACCTATTTCTGCTAACCCATTGCCATTTAAACCTTGACCTAGAAATGCTGCAGAAAATATAACATCCTGGGCGAATGGTACAACAGATTTAGGAATATTGGAAATACTAATCAAATGAAGCGAAAGAATCACAGAAAGAAGCAGGTGGCATTGAAAAAATGCAGAGGTAAACTCTTAGAGAAGACTGTGCACTGTAATACAGATCATAGAATCATAGAGTCATAGAATCACCAGGTTGGAAGAGACCCATCAGATCATCGAGTCCAATCATTCCCACAAATCTCTAACCCATGTCCCTTAGCACCTCATCTACTCATGCCTTAAACACCTCCAGGGAAGCGGAGTCAACTCCCTACCTGGGAAGCCTGTTCCAGTATCCATTGACCAATTCTGTGAAGAATTTTTTCCTTATGTCGAGCCTGAACCTCCCCTGGCAGGTCATTCCCTCTCGTCCTTTCCCCTGTCACTTGGGAGAAGAGCCCAGCTCCCTCATCTCCACAACCTCCTTTCAGGTAGTTGGAGAGAGCAATGAGGTCTCCTCTCAGGCTTCTCTTCTCCAGGCTGAACACCCTCAGCTCTCTCAGCCATTCCTTGTGAGACTTGTTCTCCAGATGTAAATATACATATTTAAGGATTGTATGCATGTATTTATACAAGGTAATGTAGAATAAAGCATTCAAGTATTCTTAAAAAGCAGCATGAGTTAATTTTCCTTTCATTTTCATTGGGATTATAATGTACAAAATGATTCAAGGAACATTTGCCATTCAGCTGTTTTTGTAGGTGCACAGTTGGCTCTCTTCCTCCTCATCCTCATCCTTGAAAGCAACACCAATGTTAGCCTAAGTGGTCTGCTTTCAGTCTAGCCTTCTTTAATCACGATGAAAAGCCTAAAAGCCAGTAGAAGGTCCAATGTAATGACATTTTTTAAACAGAAAAACACTCAGTAAGTATTTATTGTGATTGGCCTAATTACAGCAGTAGCAGAGACATGCCAGTATACCCATTATGGTTTTCTTACTCACTGTAACGTTTCATTGGAGAAACTGAACTTTCAGCTCTAATAAAGGTAGCAAACCTGACGGTTTTTTTATGGCTTGTAACATCCAAGGCCTTTGTCTGCTTTTAGAATCATAGAATCACCAGGCTGGAAGAGACTTACCGTGTCATCGAGTCCAACTGTTCCCTCCAATCTCTAAACCAAAAGGTCCATTTTACTTTCTTTGTTGGTGAACTAGAGATGGGTCCACTTGGAGCCCCAGCCAAAATGCATTATTTAAAGAGATTCAAAACACAAACTTGATTCTGAGCTAATTATATTCTCTATCACAAAAATACAGCTTCCAAGTCTCGTTTCTTCCTTCAGAAAAATCCAAGAAAGGAGATAATTCTTTAGAAAATTGTAACTGTTATTTGTATAAAGTATATTTTAGAGTGCAGTCTAGATTGGTTCTAAGGATTGAGGTGGCTTTTATTTTGGGGTTGGAGAAGAACTTAAACAGTTAAGACTGATACTTCTTCCCATCACACTCTCTGCTATTGCAATTCACAGCAAAAGGCACTAGATATTCTGCTTGGGAGTCATGCAACATAATGTAAGAAATGACATTTTCTGTGCCTCTCTTTTTTTTTTCTGTTTGGAGAGATTAAAACCTTAAATAATTAAAAATAACAGTTCAGGTATAGTGACAATTGAGTTGTATCAAAAATGAGAGCTGACTCAGTGCATTCTCAGGCAAATCTCATAATGAGAAAGCACACACTGGAGGTGAAGAGTGATGTAGCTTTGCTTACCAGGAGAAATTAGGAGAAGTACAGCAATTAAAATCTGGAACCCATGGGCTTGTTTGCTTTATGTGTAAAGATTCTACCTTTCTTCTAGAAGGTTGCTTTTCAAGGTAGTTAGTAACTCTGTTTATCTCATTGTACTTCTAGTAGACTAATACAGAATAGGAATTGGGCTCACCAAAATTGAAGAGTGGTCTTGCATCTGCAAAGGGGACTGAGAGGCCCACTATAATGAGAAAAATCACATGATAAGGAGAACATGATGTTATTCTCCAAGTCCAGCATGAGAGCTGTCTTCCTGAAAGCTAATTAAAGCCAAGAATTTTTAAAAGTTAGGGCCAGGCTTTTGGACAGACAATGTGAATGCCTAGAAATGAACTCTAGGTGATACCTTTAAATTGGCAACATAATGGTCTTAGCTGTAGCTTCTTTTGACAGTTCTGTACAAAGGAAATAAGCTTACCATGATCATGGTTACAGTGAAACCTTTAAATTTAATTTTCTTTGTAGCAAATTTCAGAGAACAAGTCTTACGAGGAGTGACTGAGAGAGCTGGGGTTGTTCAGCCTGCAGAAGAGGAGGCTGAGGGGAGACCTCATTGCTCTCTCCAGCTACCTGGAAGGAGGTTGTAGAGAGGAGGGAGCTGGGCTCTTCTCCCTAGTGAAGGGGGACAGGACAAGAGGGAAGGGCCTCAAGCTCTGCCAGGGGAGGTTCAGGCTCAACATAAGGAAAAAAAATTTTCGCAGAAAGGGTCATTTGGCACAGGAACAGGCTTCCTAGGGAGGTAGGTGATTGACTCACCTTCCCTGGAGGTGTTTAAGGTGTGGGTGGATGAGGTGCTGAGGGACATGGTTTAGAGATTGGTGGGAATGGTTGGACTCAATGATGCGGTGGGTGTCTTCCAACCTGGTGATTCTATAATTCTATGATTCTATGATTCTCTAATTCTTAGATCCAAAGGTATTTTATCTACAGCCTGTATGAGAAATGCAATGCTATCTTACTCCTTTTTTTTTTTTTTCCCCAGAAGCAGTAATAAACAGAAAGACTGCATCTTTTTATGGCTTCAAACTAAGCTCCTTTCATTTTCTTATACATCGCTCATATTCTAAGTAGTCAATTTGTGACAAAAGTGTCTTTATTGTCCTCACTTGTTAGTTCATTTAAGTAATGCAATAGGGAACAGTAGCTCTAGCACTGACCACCTGCTCCACATTTCCTGTTTTCCAGGAGTGAAACAGGAGCTTTCACATCGAATCAAACATTATATTCTTGCTATGCTTTCTGGACATAGGATTCTTTCTCGTTATCCCAGTAAAACCTTTGCAATTATGCAAAATGCAGGGCACTGGAAACTTCCAGGGAACTCTCATGTGCCTTTTAAAAACACACAATTCATTGCTGTCGCCTTAGTTTTTAAATAAGGGCTGTGATAGATATTTCTATTTCATACATGTAACATTTTCTAACTAAGGTTCGCAAAGTTTTAGTTTACTGTGCAGGATGATTTAAAACACAAGAAAACTCTCGGCATATTTCCTGTAACTTTCTCTATTTTTTTTTTTAATTTTAGAAATGCATTTTGAAGTTAAGGCAATTATTGTTTGAGTTTCTAAGTCACCTTTAACTGGTTTTCACCTGAAATCGCAGAACGTAATTGATTCAGGATATGATAAGTTTGGCCCATATAATGTAATTTTCAACCACTTCATAATTTTTATAGGAAATAACCACGAGGATATAAGCAGTCATCACATCCTTCTCTCACCAGGAATATGCCTTTATTAATTTATACGCACAATAAACAGCAGGAAAAAATTAACTCCAAAGAGAGAATCTTGTATCACGTAATTGCATGTTCACTATATGTGAACAATTACGTGCCTCGATGAACTGTGTAATCACAGTGATTGTAGATGCAAATTATGTAATTGTACATGTTGGTAATTGCCACAGCTATTTGCCTGTGAAGTCTCCTCATTTGCATGTGTGACAGTGCCCTCTCTGTTTTCAAATGACAGAATTTGTTGTGAGACAAAATATTTAAGAAAACAGAGCCTTAAAGAGTAGGTGTCATTTCCATACACTCCTTTAACCTTGAAACAACTTGAGAGAGGTATATTTAAAAGAATTAAAATTACGTCCCCCAAGAATGTTATTGGATGATTCTCACATGGTGTCACAACACTTTTAAAGAGCAGTTACCAAATGGGACTGTTGCAGAAATCAGTATGAAAGAGCCTTTGCGGACTCTGTTAAAAAAACACACTTATTACCGAGAAGTCTTGTGAATGTTAAATCCATTTTACATCTATTAATCTAATACTTCAGTCTAACGAACATTTCCAGCCATTGCGTTTCTTGACTTGCCTCACCCAGCTTTGTCCTTCTCTAAGGGTAAGACAACAGCTCCGCAGAAAGAGTTGAGAACAGGCTTGTTTAATTTGGAATCATAGAATCACAGAATCACCAGGTTGGAAGAGACCCATGGGATCATTGAGTCCAACCGTTCCTACCAATCTCTAAACCATGTCCCTCTGCACCTCGTCCACCCGTACCTTAAGCACCTCCAGGGAAGGTGAGTCAACCCCCTCCCTGGGCAGCCTGTTCCAATGCCCAATGACCCTTTCTGTAAAAAATGTTTTCCTTATGTTGAGCCTGAACCTCCCCTGGTGGAGCTTGAGGCCATTCCCTCTCATTCTGTCCCCTGGCACTTGGGAGAAGAGCCCAACTCCCTCCTCTCCACAACCTCCTCTCAGGGAGTCACAGAGAGCAATGAGGTCTCCCCTCAGCCTCCTCTTCTCCAGGAGAAACACGCCCAGCTCTCTCAGTTGCTCCTCTTCTTCTCCAGCCCCTTCACCAGCTTCGTTACTCTTCTCTGGACTCGTTCCAGAGCCTCAACATCTTTCTTGCGGTGAGTGGCCCAGAACTGAACACAGGATTCGAGGAGCGGTCTCCCCAGTGCTGAGTCCAGAGGGAGAATAACCTCCCTGGACCTGAAACCAATGAGAAAGGCTTGGAGAAGAGAACGGATGGAAATTCTTTCACAAAAGACACATCCAGTCAGGGGCAGACTACAAAAGCCTACCTGTTCTAGTGAGCAGATATGTGGGCATGATCCCCTTTTTGTTATTTATGTGAGGCTTAACTTTGTAGCCCCAGGCTACAAAGAGCATTGTAGAGAACAATACCCTTGTTCAGCACCAGCTGTATAATTTTAGATAGCACTCAAGAGTCAATTGAGTAAGACTGACTCACATCTGTCGTTGTAGTGTGGTCTCCCCTGTCACAGGAAGTGTTGTTTTTGGAGCAATGTTGAGCAGACATTGCCATTTTACTCCCTACTGACAGAAATTAATAGTGAAGGCCTTGTAGAGCAATTTATCAACAGCCATTTGAATTCACACTTGTTTCAGTCCTCGTATCTCCAGGCTAGTGAAGGGCTGCCTGCCCATTCATATCAGAATGTCAGTGAAAGGTAGAAATTGAGCAGGATCCACTCTTGGGAGTAACCTATCTCGGTGACACAGGGTTTGGTTAAACTCTGCCAGGACTGGTTTTGAAAGAGGCTAAAATACCCCCACACAGGCCTCTGAGCAATTCCAGGAGAGATGTAAACACAGATGCAGAATCCAGTCTTGTAAGCTTAGAGCACAGATAGCACAGTTAGTTAAATACTGAGGCAAAATCTGTTAGAGAAGCAATCATTTTCACTTCAATTCAACCAGGTTAAAATAATAAAAAGTACAAAATACAGACATCCTAACCAGCATGAGAAGAAAGCTTATTTTGAGATTTTTTTTCCCCTTTTTTGGTCTTTTTTTTTCCCCACCCAAAAAGAAAATTTGAACTGAACTGAAAATTTGAAAAGAAAATTTGAACAAAATCTTTTGTCAACTCACTTTCCTCTGCTGGAAATACAGAGCTGAGGTTAGTGTTCCTTCCACAAGTTGTGTTACTGTCTGCCTTTAATTTTTATCTTTTGATGGGAATGGTTGGACTTGATGATCCAGTGGGTCTCTTCCAACCCGGTTGTTCTGTGATTCTGTGAAATTATTGTGTAATTCTGCTAGAATATAGCAATACACCCAGACATACCTTATTAGCACTGACAGAGTATAGATAAAAAGTGCTAGAGTGGCAGTGAAATTCCAGTATTCAAAAAGAAATTAATTAACATCAGAATGAAATTCACGGATGTGGTAGTTCATGTCGCATTGGTACTCCTGCGGAACAAATATTCTTTTTATAAATAAAATTAGAACTATTTGCTAATGAGAAAATTATTTGAGGTAGTATTTATTGACATAATATGCAAATAAATCTTAATTAAGAAATTAACACTCCCAACTAAATAGCAGTTCTAAAAGGATTATCTTTTTAAGTGTGAATGACATTTATGTAAAAATACCTTTGTATGCGGTAGCCTTGAAAAAGATTAATCTCTAGACAGGTTTGGCGGCATTGGTTTTCTCACAATCTCGTACCACTGGAGAAAACCAGACTGCACCGTCTTGCAGAAAATTTGAGAGCACATTTTCCAGTAGCAGCCTTTATTTTCGGCAATTTATCTTTTGCTGCTTCCTTTCTTTCAATGCTACTTTTGATGCTGTTTTGTGTGAAGGGTAACAGCAAACTGGCTGGAAGAACCTCAAAGGGGTTAGAGGGAGAGCCTGACTTGACCAAGAAAAACAGGCTTTCCCATTCTCTCACACAAAAAGTTGATTTTTCCAGTATATTAAAAAAAAATATGGTTCTTAAATTTCTGGCAACACCTAACTTTCATTACTTGATGTCCTAATCACAGCATCAAACCCCCAAAAATTCAGTGAGGAAATTTCTTTTTCTCCAATGGAACTCATTGCATACCCCAGTGTCAATGTGGAGAGGAGGTTTGTGGGTTTATTCCTGTAAAATTATGATTTTTTATTGCAAATCAGAAAGGCTGTGGAGGTCTTAGCTATGGTTCTCACCAAAAACCTGACATACTGCAGGATCTTGAGCTGTAAAAATTAATGGCAGAGAGTACACCCTCTTTAATAAAGAGCTTTGCAGAATCTGATCAGTCAAGGAATGACTGGAATATACTTTTTTTTTTAAAATGGTATTAATTTGTATTTTATAACTCTTTTGGCAGACTGGATTGGTTAGAGGCATATTCTTTATTCAGATCTGAGATGAAATATAAAGGTAGGTGTCTGAAAGGTGGATAGGAACCATTGGAGAGGAAAAAAGAGTGAAGAAACATTATTTTCACTGAAGGACAAATAGGACTTTGAAATAGGACTTTAAATTCATAGAATCATAGAATAACAAGGTTGGAAGAGAACCACCACATCATCGAGTCCAACCATTCACATGGATCACTAATCCATGTCCCTCTGCACCTCGTCCACCCGTCCCTTAAACACCTCCAGGGAGGGTGAATCAACCACCTCCCTGGGCAGCCTCTGACGCTGCCCAAACACCCTTTCCATGAAATATTTTTTCCTAATGTTCAGCCTAAATCTCCCCTGGTGGATCTTGAGGCCATTCCCTCTCATCCTGTCCCCTGTCACTTGGGAGAAGAGCCCAGCTCCCTCCTCTCCACAACCTCCTCTCAGGGAGTCACAGAGAGCAATGAGGTCTCCCCTCAGCCTCCTCTTCTCTAGGAGAAACACCCCCAACTCTCTCAGACGTTCCTCATAAGGCCTGTTCTCCAGACCCTCACCAGTTTCGTTACTCTTCTCTGGACTCACTCCAGAGCCTCAACATCCTTCTTGCAGTGAGGGGCCCACAACTGAACACAGGATTCGAGGAACGGTCTCCCCAGTGCTGAGTCCAGAGGGAGAAGAACTTCCCTAGACCTGCTGGTCACACCATTTCTGATCCAAGCCAAAATGCCATTGGCCTTCTTGGCCACCTGGGCACACTGCTGGCTCACGTTCAGTCGCTGTCACCCAACACCCCCAGGTCCTTCTCCTCCAGGCAGCTTTCTAGAGAGACTTCTCCCAATCTGTAGCTGCTCACGGTTGTTGTGCCCCAAGTGCAGGACCCGGCATCTGGTCATGTTAAACCTCATCCCATTACTCTCAGCCGATGGATCCAGCCTGTTCAGATCCCTTTGCAGAGCCTCCCTACCCTCCAGCAGACTGACACTTCCACCCAGCTTAGTGTCATCTGCAAACTTGCTAAGGGAGCACTCAATGCCTTCATCCAGGTCATTGATGAAGACATTGAACAGGGCTGGACCCAGCACTGAACAACATCCAGCAATCCAGCATCCTGTCCCGGATGATGTGGGAGACAAATGTGAACATTGGATCACAATTCTGCAATGGACGCAGGAGCATCCTCCTGCCAGGTCTTGCTTAGCAGAGCTAGTGACTTGCAGTTGTGGTCATGAACAGGTATATAACCTGCTGGATATTCTGAGACAGTACATCTCATGTATCAATGGCAATTACCTAGCAGAATCTGGGTCATACTGCTCACACACAGGGTTTTTTTCACTCCTCTCAACCTACAGGAGGTTTTATAATGTCTAAAAATTGCACCTACCAAATTCAGAGAAGAAATATCATTAAAACCTGGATATAGAGGTGTGCACCTAGTTTGAAATGTGAGACATGTATATCTCTGCATATTGACTGCTACTGGATAAGACAGTGGGAAAAAGTGGCATAATTAAACTGATGTAATTATTAAAAATAATGGTGCATTATTAAAAATTATTTTAAACTGGCATAATTAAATTAGAGCCATAAATCAGAGAAACGTCTGGTCTAATTCAAGTTTTTCCAAAATTATTTATTTTCTACTGATAGGACAATATAGATTTACAGTCAATTCATGGGGGAGAAGGAGTCCATGTAAGCATGAATGTGAGTCACTGGAAAAAAAAGGGACCAAGTAGAAGAACCAATATTGTGTATCCTCAGGGTGACAACAAAATGAGATATGAAAAGTAACAAATGAAAAGTTTAGATAAGCAAAATGTATTTATGGGGAAAATTAGAGCTTCGTTCCTTGCTTGAGCATGTAATGAGGGTGCTGACTTAGTTTTAGTAGTATGGGATGGCCAGATCAGAGGTGGTCTTAAAATAAATAAAGTTTCAGGCAAAGAAGAAAACAAGTAAAAAATATGATTATTTACATTCTGAAGGAGCGATTTTTTTCCACACGAAGTTTTCTTAATCAATGAAGAATCATCATAATTTCACACTGAGTGTATGAATGGGTTTTGATTATTTAGTTTTTATATCTAGCACTGAATAAACATTCTGTGATTGCTGGACCTTTAAAGATGGTTGAGAAAGAGCATGGGATTACAGTTGCTTTGCTTTTAAGAAAATGCACTAACAATCATGGACATAAAAGGGTCAAATACTTCTTGATCAGAGCTTTGCCCACAACAGATCATAGCAGTTTAGCCATAGGGTGGTGAGAGATAGTGTTTCAAAAGTAAGACTGAGCAAACTCCTTTTGCCTTCCCAGTAGACTGATCTGATTAGCAGACCATTCTTTCATGGTCTGGGTGCAACATCTTAAAAATGAGGCTTTTTGGTCTGCTTTCCATTGAAATTTTACTAGTAGGAAGAGGTGAACAGGTTTGTGCGCTTTCCACTGGGATGTGTGCGACCAAGTAGAACTGGTTTGTAGGTTATTTCAGCTGGTACAGCCTCACAGTACTTTCTGTATCAAAAATAGGTGTTTATTACTTGGAAATCCAGTAGAGAGCTGTCCTTTAATCATTTAACTGTGGGATCTGACATGTTATAAAATGCACCTGTTAGAGACTTTGCTGGAATTCCATTAGCTCTCATGTGACTTCTGCAGCTGAACTAATGGGCTGAAAGGTTACACTGGGTAAATATAAGATCCCAGATTGATTCATAGAGAAGGAGCCTGGAGAAATGTCATGATTTCACTTTGCAAATTTTGGCCCTACCACAATTGACGTGTTCTTATTTTTGCTTTAAACAGAGCACAACTGCACACGTATTCGGAATTTTCAAAACAGAAGCCTTATACTTTGTATGTCTCGTGTTAAATATCAGACACTTCTGAGTAAGAAGCAAAAATTGCTCTACTACAATGATTTATAAACGGTGATCATTTTGTTTCACTCATTGTTTATGTTGTTGTCATGTTTGACTGATATATTTAGACACAGAGCAAAGTCATTAAGACTTTTTATAAGAAAACAAGAGTTTTAATTAACATGTCAAAGGTTAATCTGTAATTGCATTATAATGATTTAATAAGAAGATACCATTTTCTTTTATAGTATATCTGCTGTGTGTCTCCATCAAATCCTTTTCAGACTTCTTTCACTTTATATTTTCATTTGACTTTCTATGTCATGGTCTGGTACAATCCATTTCCCACCCTCACACTGAACAGACACAATCTTCACCAGGTCATTAATACAAATGATCATAAAAGCTACATTTTGGATCAAGTTGATCCAATTTGATATCCAATTTGATAGGAATGGTTGGACTCGATGATCCGGTGGGTCTCTTCCAACTTGGTGATTCTATGATTCTATGATTCTGTGATTCTATGAACTTAATGTAACCTTTTAGAATATTTTATGTCCTGTAAATTTTTGATTTTTCACCTTGTAAACACCAAATTAGACATAGGTGCACTTTTAAAATGTACTTACATAGCCCTACACAGAAGAGGTATTAAGAAAAAAAGAGTTAGGAATCTGTGTTAACATCGATATGATTTTTTGTGATCTTGTCCAATTTTGTCCAGTTCTCCATCTATTGAGATTGAGGCTAACAAATTTTAGTCTCTTCCCCCAATCCTTCTGCCTCCACTGTTCCTATAACTGCACATTTTTCATGAGCCATTGCTTTGCTCATCCAAAAAACTGAGATACTTATTGTTTTTTACAAAGTGTATGGGTAGACTTTGCTCTAGAACGAACATTGAAGTCAACCTTTTTTCCAGGTGGGATTTCAAGTCTATTTTGTTATAAACAGCCTCTGAGAGCATGGAGAAGAGACAGTTGGACTATCACCCTGCCTCCTGACCAAGATATATTTTCAATAAGCTTCTTTAAACAAACCACTAACCCATTTCAACTGGAAATACCAAAATAAATTGAACCTGAGGTAGAGTCCTGGCATGGAGAATTTCAGCCTAGAGGGCTTAGGTCTGGCAGAGGTAGAAGTGGATTCTGAGAGAAACTTTAGGTGTGCTAAATGGGACAGAAAAAAGCCCTTAGGTCTACAGGCATACTTGTCCTTCACATGCTCTCCTGGTTTATTTTGAATTTTTGATTTTTTTTTTTTTGATCGTGCAATACAAAAATAAGCTGAAGGAGTATCCTTAGTAATTCTTAGAAAGGATACGGCACATGATTTCAATCTCTTTCTTTTTTTGTCATGGTTTTTTATTTATTCAAGCGAAAGGTGCAACGTATTTTTGACAGGCAAATTACTATAAACTGTGGTTAAGTAGAATGAATGCATCCTTTATGGAATTTTCTAGTTCTTGAGCAGAAGAAACTCAGCATTACTGCTGTGTACTTAAGCTGCCTCCCTGCTGGTTGCTGCTGTGGTTAGGAGCCTAAGTGAGAGTAAAGTTATCAGGAGGATGGGTATAACGTTAATTAATATATCTTGCATGTCTTTTAGCCCACACCCTTGGAAGAACTGAGATTGCTTGTCCAGTTACAAGTGGGGTTCCCCAGGGCTCAGTGCTGGGTCCAGCCCTGTTCAATGTCTTCATCAATGACCTGGATGAGGGCATTGAAGGTACCCTTAGAAAGTTTGCAGATGACACAAAGCTGTGTCGAAATGTCGATCTGCTGGAGGGTAGGGAGGCTCTGCAAAGGGATCTGAACAGGCTGGACCTCTGGGCAGAATCCATTGGGATGAGGTTTAACACGGCCAAATGCTGTGTCCTGCAGTTGGGGCACAACAACCCTATGAAGAGCTACAGACTGGGAGAAGTCTGGCTGGAAAGCTGCCAGGAGGAGAGGGACCTGGGGGTGTTGGTTGACAGCCAACTGAACATGAGCCAACAGTGGCCCAGGTGGTCAAGAAGGCCAATGGCATTTTGGCTTGGATCAGAAATGGTGTGACCAGCAGGTCTAGGGAGGTTATTCTCCCTCTGGACTCTGCACTGGTGAGTCCAGTCCTTGAATCCTGTGTTCAGTTGTGGGCCCCTCAGCACAAGAAGGATGTTGAGGCTCTGGAGTGAGTCCAGAGAAGAGCAACAAAGCTGGTGAGGGGACTGGAGAACAGACCTTGTGAGGAACGGCTGAGAGAGCTGGGGGTGTTTCTCCTGGAGAAGAGGAGGCTGAGAGGAGACCTCATTACTCTCTACAACTACCTGAAAGGAGGCTGTAGAGAGGAGGGAGCTGGGCTCTTCTCCCAAGTGACAGAGGACAGGACAAGAGGGAATGGCCTTAAGCTCTGCCAGGGGAGATTTAGGCTGGACATTAGGAGGAAGTTTTTCACAGAAAGGGTCATTGGGCATTGGAATAGGCTGCCCAGGGAGGTGGTTGATTCACCTTCCCTGGAGGTGTTTAAGGCACAGGTTGATGAGGTGCTGAGGGACATGGGTTGATGAGGTGCTGAGGGACATGTTTTAGTGTTTGATAGGAATGGTTGGACTCGATGATCCGATGGGTCCCTTCCAACCTGGTTGTTCTATCATTCTATGATTTGCAGGTTTCGTAGTACAATGTGCTGGAGAGCACATATAAGTTTAAGAACTCTCCTTAAAGAATAAAATTACTTCTATTTTTTAAATTAATTAATGATCTTTTTTGTAATTTATTTCATTAGTGAAAAGAATTTATTGGAGTAATGACTGACAGATAATAAAATTAAAATAGACTTATTTCACTATCTAGGAAGCATATCGATCAAACCTGAAAAATGCAAGTCTCATATTTCTGTTGTGAAATCAATTTTAACATTCAAATTAATCTCCCCTCCACAGTCAGTGAAGATCTGGGAGGTTTCCTCCTCCTCACCTATTCTTTGTATTTCTTCATGATTGTGTTAAATTTGCACTAAGCTACTCTGAAGAGAAATAAGCAAAACCAGCCTTATGCCTGGTTGTAAACTGCACCAGGTTAAGCAGACATGTGCATATTATGGTTGGACTCGATGATCCGGCGGGTCTTTTCCAACCTGGTGATTCTATGATTTTATGTCTGCAAGGCAAAAAAGGGCAGAAGCAGGCAAGGGTAAGTGGCAGTAAGTATTTCATTGAAACAAAACCAAGAGAAATAATTTATTTTGTGAGTTGTATTTGTTGTCAAGTCAAAGGCAGATTTCTGGGCAAGAAAGCTGGTTGCCTCTACGAATTTCTGTGGAGCTCAGAAAAAATAGAGAGTTGACCATTTTCCATGGCAGAAGAGGTAGGCACTGAGTACATAGAATCACCAGGTTGGAAGAAACCCACTGGATCATCAAGTCCAACCATTCCCATCAAACACTAACCCATATCCCTCAGCACCTCGTCCACCCATCCCTTAAACCCCTCCAAGGAAGGTGAATCGACCACCTCCCTAGGTAGCCTGTTCCAGTACCCAATGACCCTTTCTGTGAAAATTTTTTCCTAGGCTGGGCAGCCTAAATCCTGGTGGAGCTTGAGGCCATTCCCTCTTGTCCTTGGCTCACCTTGTCAGTTTGTTCTTTGGACAAAGAGCCCAGCAAGACCTTGAATGGTCTCTAATCACAACCAAAAAGCAATGGATCCTCCCTGTGTTGCATGAGAGCAATGACGTAGAATCATAGAATCATAGAACAACCAGGTTGGAAGAGACCCATCGGATCATCGAGTACAACCATTCCTATCGAACACTAAACCATGTCCCTCAGGACCTCATCCACCCGTGCCTTAAACACCTCCAGGGAAGGTGAATCAACCACCTCCCTGGGCAGCCTCTGCCACGGACCAATGACCCTTTCCGTGAAAAACCTCCTCCTAATCTCTAGCCTAAATCTCCCCTGGTGGAGCTTGAGGCCATTCCCTCTCGTCCTGTCCCCTGTCACTTGGGAGAAGAGCCCAGCTCCCTCCTCTCTACAATCTCCTTTCAGATAGTTGGGGAGAGCAATGAGGTCTCCCCTTAGCCTCCTCTTCTCCAGGATAAACACCCCCAAATCTCTTGACCTGTTCTCCAGCCCCTTCACCAGCTTCGTTGGTCAATGATATCTAATACTACACTTAGGAAAACCGCACGAGTCCAGCAGGGGCCTGACTGATGGGGTGGCTGCAGAAGAGGGCTCCTCATCTCTTGGAAGTGCAGCTTCTCAACCAACTGCTGCTGCAGCACACGCTGATCCTTCGTACTCATTCCTGGGCACTGGGGTCTCCTCCCCTCCACTCTTCCCTGTGTGCTTGTGAGGATTTACTGCCTTTGGGCTGACAGATTTACTGAGCTACCTTCAGTCAGCGGTGGAGGAAGGCAGTTACCTCACCATCAACTAGTGAAAGGAGAGCTCTCACGGCAGCTGAGGTTTTCCAGGATACACTCTTGGGCCATGTCTTGGGAGGCTCTAGGGCAAACCCTCATCTGGTGTAAATTGTCAGCTTTGCTGCAGTCCAGTCAGTAGAAATCTGTCAGATTTACCCTGCTTGAGAAGCTGTTTCTCCAGTGACAAGCCCGCGTGGCTGAGCCTGCTTTATTTTAGGAGGTGACTGGCTTGACCCCTGAGCACAGCTCTCATTTTAGTTCTGGGAAAGTTTCTTTGAGGTTCTGTTAATGCTGCCACTAGGAGAAAGCATGTCTGACTTCAGGGTAAAAACACATGTTGATCTTTTAAGTCCTCATCGGGATTTCTAAGACAGCAGACCAGTGGCAGGATCTTTTAATATCCAGCGGAGCGGATGGCTTAGCAGATGCCAAGTAGGAGCAGTTGGCATTACTTGGGAACTAGAGTGAGTGTTACTTTTGGTCACTTCTCCAACCTCCCTCAGCAGACTGAACATAATAAATATAGTGGTAAGAAACAAATGGTCTCTCCTGCTGTTTTACTAGAAAATGGAGTGTCAAGTCTTCCTATGCTGGATAAAAAATAGAGTGGGCAGGATGTGACAGAATTTCTAAAATAAGCTTTGCATAAGGTCGAGTGCCTCACAACCAGGATATGAGCGAGAGTGTGGATGTGATCGAAGTGGAGCATGGTGGGATGATGGAAAACCCCAAGGAGTGAGAAGAGAAAAACCACCAGCTCATGGTTCATGTTTAGACTACCACTTAATGACCATGTGTGTTTTATGAGATCTGCTGAAGCAGCTGCTGAATGTCTATTATTGTATTATCAAAGTAATGGATTACACTTTAATTCCCAGTAACTTGCTCAATCCTGTGTAATGCAAAGAGGCTCAAAGAGTCCGGAGAAGAGCAACGAAGCTGGTGAAGGGGTTGAAGAACAGGCCTTATGAGGAACGGCTGAGAGAGCTGGGGGTGTTTATCCTGGAGAAGAGGAGGCTGAGGGGAGACCTCATTGTTCTCTCCAGCTCCCTGAAAGGAGGTTGTGGAGAGGAGGGATCTGGGCTCTTCTCCCAAGTAACAGGGGACAGGATGAGAGGGAATGGCCTCAAGTTTCTCCAGGGGAGGTTCAGGTTGGACATCAGAAGGAAGTTTTTCACACAAAGGGTCATTGGGCAGTGTCAGAGACTGCCCAAGGAGGTGGTTGATTCACCTTCCCTGGAGGTGTTTAAGGGACGTGTGGACGTGGTGCTGAGGGACATGGTTTAGTGTTTGATAGGAATGATTGGACTCAGTGATCCGATGGGTCTCTTCCAACCTGGTTGTTCTATGATTCTATGAAAAAGAAACACTCTTTACATGTATTTTCAAGGCTTTCTGTAGAGGTGTCAGACGATGTAATACCATACAACTATAGTCTGAATTCTTGCAATAGCCTCGTTGCTTGTAGCTGGGGCAAGTGACTGGTAAGATGATCCTCTGGGCACATATTTTGGAAACTTTTTGGTCAACTACCATGCAGCCAGCAGATTTAGGGCCAGCGATTAAATTACTCAAGGCTTTTGTTTTGAAGCATGTTCTCCTCAATATATCTTTCAGGGCTAGCCATGTGCCCAGGGCTTTGCAACCAAAATGTGATTCTCTTTCTTGCTTTCAGAGGTCTCATTACAGGCTGCTAGAACAAGCAGCCAGCTCCCTGCTTATTTTGGATGCCCATATCACTCAGCAGAGGCTGAACAGAGCAGAGATGTCACTCAATGAATGGGTCTCAAGGAGACAAAATGTATATTTCTTTCTAGAAGTCAAAGGGGTTCAGGTGTTAGAATATGGTGGTTTGCAACTGTTATTTTGAGCTTGGACAGTTATTGTACCTTAAGCAATGCTTTGCACAGATAATTTTTCACAGGAGCCAAAGTCAGGCTTTGAAGAGCAGCAGTACATGATGTGGAGTTTTTATAGATTTTGCTGAGGTTCAGACTGCAGAAAAAATCATCACTTCAGACTCTCAGTCAGTGTAATTTGTGTAGCTCTCTTACTTTCCTTACTGTTTAACCAGTAGATTTTAGGGCTAGTGACCTAACTGTGAAGGACTTTTGTTTTAGGTACATATTGTGGGGTTTTTCCCTATAATTTCGTTGCCACTCTGCTAGGACTATGCTAAGAAATTCATTGTGGCTTTGGTTTGTTATTTATTTTTATTTTTTTCCTCTAAACTGCCTCAACAATTATTCCTCCTGAAAACAGTATGTTCTAAAGATTAAGTTCCATACATCAAGTCAAAGGATGAGCTGCAATCAGCGGAGTTTACATCAGCTGAGGTTTTAGTCCCTGACTTAAAAAGAGATATAGGGAAGTAGCATCCAAAGCTGACTTCTCTATTACAGAGCTTCAGCATATGCGAAATTCTTTGAGGACATGATATTGGGATTTCTTTTTTTTTTTTTTTTTCCAGGAGGATCAGATGCAAGGAATAACTAGGCATGCAAAGTCTGCTTCCCAGGTTATTCGAGTTTCAGAGCTCTGTTGTGTCCTGCTGCAGAGTCTTTCCTTTCAATCTGGTAAAACATCAGAGTGCAGAGTGTGACCTTGTGCACTTGTTTCAGATGAGTGTAAACAGAAGATGATATTACTTGCCCGAATGAAGTGGACTATCCCATGGAGGAGAATAATAGCTGTCTCCTAGAGCTCTTTTTCTCAAAAAGACTAGTGAGAACTTAAAAGTTGAAAGACTCAAGAAGAGGGTGAAAGTTGATTACTTTAAGGATTAAACTGTTTCCCTGGTGAAGTCAGCAAATACTGTTTCTAAGCAATGATTTCAGTGTCTCTTGAGCACTGTGAATTTCAGCCACATGATCGGGAATGTATTTCTTAAAGATATAAAACTAATTTTATTAGCTTTTTCAAAAAATGTCATTCAGTGTTTTGACTTCAATAAAACACATTCTGGAGTGATATACAAAATCAACTTACGCAAATAATTTCATCTGCATGTGTGTTTTTAAAATATGTAAAAAAGCTAAAAGCGTGTGGTTAAAAAAAATTATACAGCTCTTAAATTTGCATCAAATTGCAAAGAATTTTGTTCCCTTAGAAGTGTACTTGCACTGGGTATAGATTTTTTTCCTTGCTATCCTTCCCTGGAATTCCTCGGCAGATGCAAAGGGGAAAAAGCGCAGTTACTCTGGTAGCATCTTGTTAGCAAGGGAGTGATTTTTCACAAAGTCTTGGTTATTATTTCATCAAGAAAGTAGGTAGATATTAAAGGTTACCCAGATGGTTTATATATTGCTACAATAATCTTGTTCATAGAAACTCTCACAGAGAAAATAATTAATCATAAACACACTGTGATCCCCCTAAAGCAGTGACTGTTTTAAGTTGAAATCCCATAATGGCTGTGACCTCTAACCCTGATGTAACCGTTTCTGTCCTCGCTACTAAAGAGGCTGCTCATGAAAGGCCATCAAATACAGGAGAAAATGCAAAGGTTAACAAAGTTAGTGGACCAAACAAACTTGATACTGGGAATGAACTTTCACTTGTAGCAAGAAAATAAACACCACTCTCCCAGATTGATCTACACAGGAGGTTTGAGATGCCAAAATATTAAATGTTATTAAGTGCATAATCTCTATTTTACAGATAAGTGTTTACTCTGGGGGTTATCATCCTTTCATATTGATAAAAAGTCTTCACTCAAGTTAAACAGGGGGAAAAAAAAGTTCATGCACTAATGAGTTTTCACTGAGGTGGTTTTTGTTCTAGGGTCCAAAAGAGTATTGGTAAAGGGTTTGGGGAACAGAAGGGATTGCACTAAAATCACAGAATCATAGAATCATAGAATAACCAGGTTGGAAAACACAAATTGGATCATGGAGTCCAACCATTCCTATCAAACACTAACCCATGTCCCTCAGCACCTCGTCCACCCATCCCTTAAACACCTCCAGGGATGACTAATTCTTAAGCAGTTTGTGTCTATGGCCTAGTTATAAACATGCAATATCATTTTAAAATCCCTCTCCAAGGTGTAATCTTTGCATGATGATGTTCAGGAGTTTGATTTTTTAAAAGGGATAGTTATTATTTTCCAATTTTTAGTGTTGCATTTCCTCACCATAGATGAGGAAATTTTAATTTATCTCTCTACTGCATTGCATACTGCGGGCGGGCTGTTCACTTCAGAAATACATATTACTATGTGAAGTTTTGCTACTTGAATTCAGCAGGATAGAATCATAGAATCATAGAACAACCAGGTTGGAAGAGACCCATCGGATCATCGAGTCCAACCATTCCTATCAAACACTAAACCATGTCCCTCAGGACCTCATCCACCCGTGCCTTAAACACCTCCAGGGAAGGTTAATCAACCACCTCCCTGGGCAGCCTATTCCAATGCCCAATGACCCTTTCCGTGAAAAACCTCCTCCTAATCTCTAGCCTAAATCTCCCGTGGTGGAGCTTGAGGTCATTCCCCCTTGTCCTGTCCCCTGTCCCTTGGGAGAAGAGCCCAGCTCCCTCCTCTCCACAACCTCCCTTCAGGTAGTTGTAGAGAGCAATGAGGTCTCCCCTCAGCCTCCTCTTCTCCAGGATCAACACCCCCAGCTCTCTCAACCGTTGCTTCTCCAGCCCCTTCACCAGCTTCCTTGCTCTTCTCTGGACTTGCTCCAGAGCCTCAACATCCTTCTTTTGGTGAGGGGCCCAGAACTGAACACAGGATTCAAGGAGCGGTCTCACCAGTGCTGAGTCCAGAGGGAGAATCACCTCCCTGGCCCTGCTGGTCACACCATTTCTGATCCAAACCAGGATGCCATTGGCCTTCTTGGCCACCTGGGCACACTGCTGGCTCATGTTCATTTGCTGTCAACCAACACCCCCAGGTCCTTCTCCTCCAGGCAGCTTTCTGGGCAGGACTTGTAAACACAAAGCAAGCTTGCAAGGGAGTTGACTGCAGGCAAGTTTTTTTTATGTGGGATGCACTATGTATGCACTGGTAGCTAGAAAAGGCATCTTTCTTATGTATCAATAGTGACTTCAGTGGTCTTTGTGGAATGCTGTGAACTTGAGGAGTCTGAAATGCATAGAAGTTCCCTGCACTACAGAGGAGACATCTACCAGCACTGGGCTGTCTGTGGCCCTTGGTGGGATCCAGCTGTGCCCACTGACCTCAGCACAGCTGCATCACCCGCCTTGAAAAGCAAAATTCCTCCTCCTTACTCAGAAGTGGCAGAGAGTTAGCATCAGGCAGAAAATTTCCCTTTTCCCCATCATGATCCTGCCAACATGCACGACTGCCAGGAAGCTAGTCCCAAATGGGAGAACAAAAAAGGCAAGTTCTTTTTACGAGTTTTGAAAAAAAAAAACCCCAAATCTTTCCCATTAATGTAATCAAGTTGGTATCCTAAACCCCACTCAGAAAAGAACATTTTTGGACTTGCTGAAGAATAAATAATCCAATGATGAAAAGAGAAAGAAATGTTGATTATATAGAAAACTTGACAGTTGAGGAAACTATTTCCCTGGCTTACAAAGTCATTTTTCAGGTAGATCAAAAAGACTTATTTACTTCTACACAATTTCCAGTTTTAACAGCATTAAATACCTTTTCTCCAGCTAGATATGAGCCTTTGAAGATTTTGAAGTTGTTATTCCTGTGGGGAGGAGGATATTGAATAAGTCCTGCCCGTTATGAAACTCAATATTCTCCAGATGGTTATTGAGACAAGCTTTTATTCACCATTGTAAAATGAGTTTTAAAATATTCTATGCTGCGAGTGACTAAACAAGTCACATGGCTACTGCAGGCAAGTTTGAACTTCTTCAACTACATGACCTTATTAAAACCATAAACAAAAATATTACTTAGAGGCTGGCATTAAAGCAGCACCTACAAATCCTAAATTTATTGTGGTGTATTTAATGTTCTGTTATTTGTGTTAAAAAGACAAAAATAGGAAAACTATTCTGGGTATGAAATTATGCCTTTGATAATCAAACGGTTTAAAAAGATACAGTTCCATGTGTTTTTACAGTCCTTTAACTTTCTTCAAATGACTTAAAAATTGTATACATTCATAATTCATATACATTGTTCTCTACAACTACCTGAAAGGAGGTTGTGGAGAGGAGGGAGCTGGGCTCTTCTCCCAAGCGACAGGGGACAGGACAAGAGGGAATGGCCTCAAGCTCTGCCAGGGGAGGTTTAGGCTAGACATAAGGAAAAATTTTTTCACGGAAAGGGTCATTGGGCATTGGAACAGGCTGCCCAAGGAGGGAGTTGATTCACCTTCCCAGGAGGAGTTTAAGGGACGGGTGGATGAGGTGCTGAGGGACATGATTTAGTGTTTGATAGGAACGGTTGGATTCGATGATCTGGTGGGTCTCTTCCAACCTGGTTGTTATATGATTCTGTGATTCTATGAATTAAGCACATGACTGAGTTTAGGTGTTCTTGCAGTTTGTTTGGTTTTTTGTTTTTTTTTTTTTTAGAGTGTGAGGCTAAGGTAACTTATAATGGGAAAGGCAATGTAAGAGCAGAGTGGCTTTAATATTAAGAATAACTCCCTGGCATACTCCTGATAGTAAACCTTGACATTTCCTTTGATGGGAAACAGGACTTTTCTCTGTCAGCTTTCCATTGCATCTGGCTTATCACAATGAAAATATTAGAGATTGGCATTAGCAAAAAGCGTTTCAATAAAAACACAGTGATGTGAAACATATTCAGAGATTTGTATTTCTTCAAGAAACGTGTTTACATGAAAAGGAAACAGGAAGACCCATAAAGTGGTTAAATCTGGTACTACACTTAGAATAAGGCTTGCTGAGATTTTTGTAAGCAACCTTATTTTTTCCTCCTCAGCAAATATCCCATCTGCAGCATAACTCAGCACACTTATCAACACTTTTTTTTTTTTAGCTTATTTAGTGTGCCTGGGTTTCAGAGTTTCAGTTTAATATTGCTAACAGTCTTAGCAAAACCCCCAGGATTAGCAGTGTATTTGAACACCTGCAAAGTTCATTTAACGACTGGGATAGCAAGTGTTGCAGAATTCAAAATATATTTAACATATTTTTGTTGTTGGAATGTTAAGTATAGCTGCTTAATGTTATTCAACAAGCGTGGAATGCACGTATTTTATACATCCCAAGGAATAGCTATGATTGATGTCCTTTCATGTCAACATGAAACCTGACATGGTTTAATGTTTGATAGGAATGGTTGGACTCGATGATCGGATGGGTTTTTTCCAACCTCATTGTTCTATGATATTATGATTATATGAACTGTTTGATTTTCTGAAAGACAGAAGCAAAAAATACAGTGGAAGAGGGCAAGTTGGGAATGGTTGGACTTGATGATCTGGTGGGTCTCTTCCAACCTGGTTATTCTGTCCTTCTAAGTTTGAGAAGAGCTGACAGGACAGCAAATTGGTGTATGAAAAATTTAAAAAAATATATCATACCAAAATTTGGCAGGGTTCTGAAGCTTAATTGAATACAGTAGGAAATGGGGGGAAGGAGCACAAAAGGAGAAGATAAAAAGAAAAAAACTAATAAAAGCAGACAAAAAGGAGAGAAAATAGTTTATGTTTTTTACTGATTACATTCATGCTGTTGAGTTATCCTATCACCCAGCTATATAGATGTCTAACAGATGCCTCATTATACTATTTTTCCATAGCCAGATTTTTCAATGGATCATTCACAAATGTTTCAGAGAAATACACTTTTCTCTAACCTTTGGCACCAACAATGTCATTTTCTATACCAGACCTAATGATTAAGCCAGATATACTGCATTCATTTTTCTTTTTCATTCTGAGGAACTGGATCCCCTCATATTTATACTAGCGGTAACTACTACAACTCAAAAGATTTTACTTGAGTAACTCTTGATTTATTTAGGGGGAAGAAATGTAACCTATTGAAGGTTTCTTTTCCATATTGGTAGATATGAAGTATTTTTTGTTCAGTTTTCAGCCAATTCCAGTTCCAACCAAAACCATCACCATGCACAACTTCTTTAACATTTAATTTTCTAGGAAATTTTTGTCTTCATCTCTTAACAGACACTGGAGTAACAGGCAGAGATGGAAAACCTGCAAAGCTAGCACAGTACTCTTCTCTTTAGTTTTACAGGAGCTACTTCTTTGGTAATTAACCAAAATTATAAACATTCATCTGAATTTGCTAGCAACCAGGGTGTACACAGAAAGGGTCATTGGGCCCTGGAACAGGCTGCCCAGGGAGGTGGTTGATTCACCTTTCCTGGAAGGGTTTAAGGGACGGGTGGAAAAGGTTCTGAGGGACATGGTTTAGTGTTTGATAGGAATGTTTGGACTCAGTGATCCGGTGGGTCTCTTCCAACCTGGTGATTCTATGATTCTATATCTTGCAATCCTATATTCCAAGCATCCATCTAGAGTAAAAAAAATGTATTGCAGAGCTTTCTAAAAAAATTTGCAATAGCTCTTCACACACATCTTGTAGGCCATGTGTTTCTTGAGCAAACTGTTGTAGAAGGATAAAGCTGAAGAGACAGTAACATTCACATACCTTGGTCTAGACTTCCTTTGGTGTCCACTGTGAATCATCAACTCATTGCTTAGAAGCATGAATGAACAAAGATAAATGTAGACAGCAGTAAGACCGAAAGACTTTGTGGTGCGATCTTCATCACTTAAAATATCTCTGCTGTGGGGGGCATTTTAAGAGGGACTGTAACTTTGGTGTTTCTTTAGCGTAAGCTAAACACTTGAGATAAAAATGTTCATAATTTTCTATGATGAATCAATATATTGTGCCCCACTAATGAACATAGGTATGATCTGAGCATCTTCATGCACTTGTAAACACTTATTTTTTTTTTTAACTACAGCTGCTCAATATATTGAGCAAGTCAGTCACACTGAAAAAACTCTAGAAGTTTCAAAATTGACCATGCCAAGAGCTTAATAACGCAGGTGGTTTCCCCCCACCAGTCTGTTTGTTGCTCTCCCTGCATAATATAATGTCCAGATCGATGTTACTATTATGACACTCAAAGCCCAGTATGAATCTGGCTACAGTTAGATGACAGCTCAACACTTCCCTTGAGATCAGGATTTCCCACCAATAGCATTATTTTTCTAGAAGGCTTAAAACATGCGCGTTCCAGAGGGGTGTTTGAATGCAAATGCCGGGGGGGGAAATATGGAAAGTTCAGGAAAATGTCCAAAAAGTAACGCTGTGATGTAGTTCTACTCAGTAAAATCTGGATTGCATAAAGTGTTGAATAATTTGGCTTGAAGCATTGAAATATATAGCCCAAACTGTTTAAAAGTGAGTCTACAGCTCTACTTCAAATATGTCACGCAACTATGTGTTTAATTACTTTCTCCAGAACCCTTTTTTTTTCTGCCAGCATCTTGACTAATCAATCTTTATATTCTTACTTTATATACCTAAATATACAGATGCCAAATACACTCGTTTAGCATGAAGAACAGTCAAGCCTTTGGGGGAGGACAAAAGAGGCATAAACATTACAACATTTTATAGTTTTCATTTCTATTTTAGTATACTTTGGTGGCAGTTGCATAGTAATAGATAGAAGTCGTTTACCCTTTTTTATAAGCATATAGAAGTTTTCTGTGTAATAAGGTAATTAAATGCATATTGTCAATAGTCTAATTGTTCACAACAGAATTTTTGATAGGAACGGTTGGACTCGATGATCCAGTGAGTCTCTTCCAACCTGGTGATACTATGATTCTATGATTCTATTGAAAGTTTATACTTGCTATATGATGTAAGGTAATGTAAATGTACAAGCATGAGAAGTTCAACTATACTAATTAGTAAAGTGTATTAGTAAAAAATTGTAGTAATAAAGTATAAGTAGTACATTAATAATGACTGGAACAATCTGTTTACATTTCTGCCAAAATCAACATATTTTCTTTGTTTAATCTTCCTCTGTTTGAGCTACAATGTGCTGCCTGAGCTAGGCTTTCATTGCCTTTACTGATATCAATGAAACTCAGGGAATCCACCCCTTTTGGCCCTAAATAAGACACACGTGTCTAAAAGACCAAGGGAATCATTTATTGTTGCTAGTTACTCCTTGCAGTTTCGCTCAAAATCATGTATATGACTATTAAATTATATGTAAACTGTAATCAGGTTTTTCTTTCAGTTTGGAGGATCTGAGTGCATTAGTGGACATTTTTTGTATGTAATTGTCTTATTTTATTTCGGAGCTCGGTCTTTGAAGCTCTTTTGGACTGAAACACCCTACCGGCCCTCTTCCAGAGAAAAACGTGCAAGTTCCACAATCTGGAACTAATTGTCTAGGCAGCATCTGGAGGCTCTGTTCCTTGGTGTTGTAATTCTGTGGCTTTCAGAGCAGAAGTGGCATTTCACCGTACCCTAAAGCTCTCAAAATATTTCAGAAATGTTTCAAAATATTTCTGAATATGCCTACCAGCTGGAGTCACTAGAAGGGTCATCATGTCTCTAAATGTTTATATGCCCGTATATAATACAGACTATTTCATAGAATCATAGAATCACCAGGTTGGAAGAGACCTACTGGATCATCGAGTCCAACCATTCCTGTCAAACACTAACCCACGTCCCTCAGCACCTCGTCCATCTGTCCCGTAATCACCTCCAGGGAAGGTGACTCAACCCCCTCCCTGGGCAACCTCTACCAGTGCCCAATGACCCTTTCTGTGGTAAAAAAAATTGTGGTGCCCTTGTCTAAATCCTGGACTTGCTCTTCATTCAACAGGGCATTAAGTTTTCTGCAAGAAATTCTGTTTATGGAAACAAGCTTGCTCATTAAGAAATGCCTTAAATTACAGGTTTCCAGGATTCTGAGGAGAAAGTAGCTAAGGAAAACCTATGTAGAAAATTGAGGACCTCTGGGTTTCTTGCACTGTGTCTTGCACTTTGTAGAGTAAATATAGAAGCCAGGAAAGGATGAACTTTTCTCATCAGAGCCTCAGTTGCTTATAACAATTTGGAGATCTTCTAAGGTTTAACTTTGTTCTTCTTAAACTCACAGGCTGTGGGTTTTTCGTGTTTTTGTTTTTTTTTTTTTTTTTTCTGAGTGGAACATTTAAAACTCAAGTCGATGCCCAACAAACCCAGCTAAAAGCTTTCACTTTCCCTAATGGGTTCTTGACTGACCACTTTATGGTCAGAGAAAAAGTCTTTCCTTCTGTATCATCTATTCAAATGTCATTTTTGAATGCTTAGAATTTGCTGAAGCCAAAGTCGACTCTATCCAGAATAAAGCTACACAGTGCCTCTCAGTGAAAAGAAGTTCCAGTTCAAAACAAAGTCTGCAGCCATTTAAATAGCTGGTCAGTCTGGAGAGGGAAAAAATGCTCTTCTAATACAGATTTCTTGCATACAAAATTGTCCAAATAATTTGAAACCAGAATTTCAGAAAGCCAGAGAAACACTGTAGTCCAAAAAGTGATTTTCTAAAATTTTTTTGCAAGGGAAAACTGGAGTTTATAATGGAAATAATTTTGTAAATACCAATAGCAGCAGCTGTTACTTATGTTGCTCCCCTAATAATAAAATCCTTCAAGAATATTTAACCATATTCAAACATGAAAATGTTTCAGCCAAGAAAAAAAATTTGTTTTCCTGAAATTCCTTCTACCCCCAAGTGATTTTGTGTAATTAAATCTATCCACAAGGAAATGTCTTAGAAGTGTTTTTGGTTGTTTATTTAAACTTTCTACTTTTTCCTTAATTCCCTCTACGTGCCATTAGTACAAATGCTGCTCTCTCAGTCACGAAGGTTTGAATCCAGGATTACTGTATTAATATCAGCCACATGAAAGCAGCTCCAGAGACTAGAGAAATCTCTCCAGGAGGGTTATGAGGAGGCAGTTTTGACATTTATTGCTGATCTTCAACAAGAGATGTCTTGTTATTTCTTAGGCATTTATGAATAGATACACAACAATTATCATATTGACAGTTATCACTGCTCCTTTAACCATATTGCAATATTTTCATAGAATCATACAACAACCAGGTTGGAAGAGACCCACTGGATCGTCAAGTCCAACCATTTCCTATCATTCCTATCATACTGATAAAATCTCTCCACTTTACCCAAAGCTCTATGGTTTTGAGGCAGCATCGTTCTCACAGCAATTAATCTCATGCCGAAGAAGTTACACCCCCACCCTGCCTGTAGGTTTACCTGGACTGAAGGTGCATCTAGAACTCTACACAGAAAAATAAGTTACTTTGAATTCTACAAGGATTTAAAAAATGATTCTTGAGATAATGATTCAAATGAGACAACAAAATTTCAAAGAACAACTAAAGTTACCTTAAAATGCTTTGAAGAAGTTTGTAACTGGTGTCAGACAGGCAACATTTAAACCATTTCAATATTCCTCAATAGTTTTCAAATTCTTCTGTGCTTCTCGGTTCAGTTAGTAACATGTTATAATCACGACGTAAATATTAATATTTTTACCACCAACTATTCTGGAAAAGACACTCGGAGTTCTATTAATGATCCCATTGAGATTTACTCTATTCTTTTTTTTTTTGTGGTTCTAGTGAGCGAAAAATCAAAGGTAGTCTGCAACCTAACACACTTTTGGAATACAGAAGTAGCCAATTTTCACTTGTAGCTTGTTAGAAGGTGGATACAGTCTTGATTAACATAGAACTAGCTGGAGCAATGCATTTCTTTCCTTTTTTCTTTGTTTTTCTCTCTTTTCCTTCCTTCCTTCCTTCCTTCCTTCCTTCCTTCCTTCCTTCCTTCCTTCCTTCCTTCCTTCCTTCCTTCCTTCCTTCCTTCCTTCCTTCCTTCCTTCCTTCCTTCCTTCCTTCCTTCCTTCCTTCCTTCCTTCCTTCCTTCCTTCCTCCCTTCCTCCCTTCCTCCCTTCCTCCCTTCCTCCCTTCCTCCCTTCCTCCCTTCCTCCCTTCCTCCCTTCCTCCCTTCCTCCCTTCCTCCCTCCCTTCCTCCCTTCCTCCCTTCCTCCCTTCCTCCCTTCCTCCCTTCCTCCCTCCCTCCCTCCCTCCCTCCCTCCCTTCCTCCCTTCCTCCCTTCCTCCCTCCCTTCCTCCCTTCCTCCCTTCCTTCCTCCCTCATCCATGCTTGCTTTGTGTCTTTTTTCTCTTCCTTCCTCCCTTCCTGCTTTCTTCCTTTCGTATTCCCTTTTTAGATTTTTTTTTTTCCAGTAGCCTATTCAAGGGGAAAGGCAGGTTAAGAGTTTACCACTTCTGCTGTGAGCAATAAAAATTTACTCACTCACACGGCCTGAAAGCCTAGAACTGTTTGTATTTTTTCATTATTTCATTTCTTCCAGCCCACCCACTTTTTCATTAAACACTCTCAGCCTGCTTTTTCATCTTTGTTGTCTCATGAATCCTGTGCTTTCCATCCCCTGTCTAACAGCTATCAACCGTGACATTTCCTATTTTTCTCTTGTGGGCTTGGATGTATTGAAACGTTCAGAAATGAGGACTTTATCTCTGCTCATTTGGATTTAAATTCAGTAAGTAATTTCTTCAGAAAGAAGTCCTCATTTCCATCATTTCCTTGAGATGCATTAATCCTACTGGTTTCCCAGTCCTACATAGATAACCAGCAAAAAAAAAAAAAAAAAAAAAGCACTTATTCCTATGTAAAACCCACAAGGGACTCTAATACCTTTAATGGATTTTGTCATAGCGGGAGGTGCATTTCAGTGGGACTGTGAACCTACCTGCACGGTATTTGGCAAATAATAAACTGCTTCCTTTGATTTATTTTATTTTTTTTTTCAAATTGAGCTGGACTGTAAGATTAATAGAGAAAGGACTTACTTGACATGCACATTCTGGTTTATGATTTTCATTTTAACAGTTCCTTCTAAGTACACAGTATGTTCTTTCACCTTTCTGAGCACAGTACAAAGCTGCATGGACCACACAGGGAACACTCTCAGGACTTTCACTGCTGTGTGCTCGGCTTCCAGAGCTCAGCTATGTTGTCTACAGGTACTCGGCAGCACAGACAAGAGTTTCATTAGTTCACATTCATGCTCTGTGCCCTTTATTGAGGCTCTGGAGTGCATTTGCTTTACCAGCACAGGTTATAGAATCATAGAATCACCAGGTTGGAAGAGACCCACTGGATCATCGAGTCCAACCATTCCAATCAAACATTAACCCATGTCCCTCAGCACCTCGTCCACCCACACCTTAAACACCTCCCGGGAAGTTGAAATGATTCAGATCAAGCTACAGTAGAGGCTCAATACCCTTTAGCAGGCAGGCTAAGCCTTATAAACAAGATGACATTAACACAGTTTCAAGTACAACTTCCAGAAGCATTCAGCAAAAGTTGCTGAAATCCTGAAGAAGTCAGTCAAATTAAAAATTGCCTGTTCTGTCATGGTACATTGCAGACCAAACCTCCACTGGGCTTTGTTCATTATGCCACAAAGGTTCATTATTTCTGCAGAGCAGCGGGCATGCAGTTTCTTACACAGGGCCTTATTTTTTAGCCTCAGAATTTCCATTTTGACTTTAGAAAAATATACAACAAAATCTATAAGACTTTGATTAAATGTTGATACAGCTGATTCCAACACAGCCGAAGCCAGTGACCATACATGGAATCTAAACAACAGCTAGTAATTACAGTGTCAAAGGCATGTATACACTTTGTGTTATGTTTCATTGTCTGGCATGCAAATATAGACTTGGTTTCCTTTGCACTATTTCCAAAGTATAAAGAAAGCTAACCAGAGAGTCCTGTTTCGTTTACACAAAAGAACAAGGTTCAATCATGTTTGATAAGTTGCAAATTACTGGTAATACCGCAAGTGTTGTTACAGCTGCTAAGAGTGGTCAAGGAGGATGTACAAAATGCAGCAATGGCATGATTCAAAAGAAAAAGTCTAAACAATTTTGAATGATAGTGTATAATACTTCTAACTTCGACTTGGTGCGAGGGCTTGTCAGTAACATCTAAGGCAGTGGTGAGATATATGAAATAAGCTGCCACGTATGTATTTGATATTCTGTGCTTCAGCAGACTCCCTCCTGACTTTGTCTCCAGGAGAAGCAGGAATAAAAGGGAAAGAAAGAAGAGCTAGAACTCCACTGATATAAGAGGCCCTTGCACTTCTTTACTAAATGCATTACCATTAGGAACTGGAACAGGCTGCCCAGGTTGGTGGTTGAGTCACCTTCCCTGGAGGGGTTTAAGGTGTGGGTTGATGAGGTGCTGAGGGACATGGTTTAGAGATTTGTGGGAATGGTTGGACTTCATGATCTGGTGGGTCTCTTCCAACGTGGTTGTTCTATGATTCTATGATTCTCAATGCATGCAGCCACAAGTCTAAGATTTGCCCTTTCTAAATCTTCAGAGATTCTTGACACAGCAGACGAATTTCTCTTGTACAGGGATATCTGAACTTGTACCTTGCTCTATTCTGTAGCTGAATTTCCTGGAGAAGTGTTTTGGCAATAAAGTCCCTAGAAACTGGAAACTCCTTTGGGAATGCCTGTAATCATGAGACAAAAGAGTCTACCCATCTTCTCCCAAGTGAGAGGGGACAGGACAAGAGGGAATGACCCCAAGCTCTGCCAGGGGAGATTTAGACTGGAGGAAGTTTTTCACAGAAAGGGTCACTGGGTACTGGTAGAGACTGCCCAGGGAGGTGGTTGAGAGTTTAAGGGATGGGTAGACGAGGTCCTGAGGGACATGGTTTAGTGTTTGATAGGAATGATTGGACTTGATGATCTGGTCGGTCTCTTCCAACCTGGTGATTCTATGATTCTATGACCTCTTTTCAAAGTGAATTATCCTAGATACCTCTTCTGAAATATTGGAAGCCTATGGAAGGGAAGTACATACTTAACTAAAATAAAAGTATCAAGATCCTACACATGAATCTCCCTAAGGATGCTGTCCTTTGACGGTGGTAGTTTAGTCTAACCACTTCATATTTGCTTAATTTCTTAATAGTTTTAGGTGGTATTTCATATTTGCTTGAATCACCAGGTTGGAAGAGACCCACTGGATCATCGAATCCAATCATTGAATTTAACCTTCATTTAATTTAACTTCTTTAATGAGTCCAAACTTTTGAATTTAAAAAGAGGTGAAATTATCAACAAAGACAGACCTTTCTGTCTCTAGCTGATATAACAGAGAAAGAAAATTAAATATCAGTAGAAAGAATGCAAATACTGTGAAAATATTCCAAAACTACTGCACAATATTCAGCTTTCTGTGGTAACCAAGGGGAACAGTACTAGACCTGTGTTTTGTTCATAGATGAGACATATATGAGGCAGGAGAGAGGGAAGGGAGGGAGGGAGGGAGGGAGGGAGGGAGGGAGGAAGGAAGGAAGGAAGGAAGGAAGGAAGGAAGGAAGGAAGGAAGGAAGGAAGGACGGACAAGAGAGAGAAAGAAATAAAGAGATTGAACAACACAAGAACTAGATAATAAACAGCTAAAAAGCAAGATGACACCACACGTATCCTTAAGAAGTCATGATTTCTAAAGCTCTCTCAATACTGGGGCCAGAGAGGTGGCAGTACTTGCATCCAAGTTTGAGATGTTGATAACCTCGTGAATGCACCCCAGAAGTGCTGAGAATTATTCACCCATCAGATGACTGTGATACTCACAAACCCTCAACTAATTACAGTGCACGGGACTTGGCATTTTTAAGCAAACCACTTCTTCTGCAATCCTGCCTCTTCAGTCAGGATGTGCTCCACAACTGGAACAGCTTGCGTCTCGTTAGCCCCCTGGGAAAGTTCTAATTTACAAAACCCTGTTTAGAAAAATCAAATCTATTTAAAGGCATTACACTGTAAACATAAACTCCCTAATGAGCTGTAGTGAAATGGCTCTAGGCTATAACTCTCCAAGTTCAAATGATTTAGCCGTTTTCTGCCATGTATTATTTTCATTTAATCTGCATCACAAGGACTGTAAAGAGTCCAGCTGTTCAAAGCGAGTCTTAAAAATTCCTGCCAAATGCAAAGGCTGGTTCAATTCTTCCCTTCTTTACCGTGTTTGGTTAAAGACTTATTAATTGACAGATCAAATGTTTCTGAAGTTTAAAAAGAAAAAGAAGGGGAAGTCAACGTTGCCATGCAGATGCTGAAAAAGATTGCACTTGAAAAGAGAGGATTTAGAGGTCATAGAAACACTATGAAGGAAGGAAGGGAGGAAAGAAGGAAATAAAGGAGGAAGGGAAAAGAAATCCACCTAACATTCACATGCCTGTATCCTGCTGTAGTAGAACAGTCTGTGCTTTCAGGTTCATATCTTAGAACCATAGAAAGATAGAATCACCAGGTTGGAAGAGACCCACCAGATCATCGAGTCCAACCATTCCTATCAAACACTAAACCATGTCCCTCAGCACCTTGTCTACCTGTGCCTTAAACGCCTCCATGAAAGGTGAATCAACCTCCTCCCTGGGAAGCCTATTTCAATGCCCAAAGACCCTTTCCACAAAAATTTTTTTCCTAATGTTCAGCCTAAATCTCCCCTAGTGGAGCTTGAGGCCATTCCCTCTTGTCCTGTCCCTTGGGAGAAGAGCCCAGTTCCCTCCTCTCCACAACCTCCTTTCAGGGAGTTGAAGAGAGCAATGAGGTCTCCCCTCAGCCTCCTCTTCTCCAGGATAAACACCCCCAGCTCTCTCAGCCGTTCCTCATAGGACCTGCTCTCCAACCCCTCTTTAGGCACAAGATTGTACTCTGAGGATAAGTCTCCCTCTCACCTGCTTTATAGGCTGGTGGCTGGAGTGCGCTTTCTTCTCATCTTTACCTGCATGAGAGAGACAATCAATTCTTTATGCATGCAATTAATTAACTTCTGCTATATAGAGTTCTTTCTTAGGAGACATTTGAGAAATCCAATCTATGACTTTTCTTAGAGGAAGAGTTAGAAGAAGAGATGGAGGATGAATAGGTACTTTTAGAAGAAATGCAGTGTTAGAAGGAGAATGACCTGATGACTGAGGAACATAGTTTAGAGACTGGTGGGAATGGTTGGACTTGATGATCCAGTAGGTCTCTTCCAACCTGGTGATTCTAGATTCCATGATTCTATGATTCTATGACTAGTGGGCGTTTCCTACCATTTTTTCAGAGACCATTATCCTGTTAAATCCAGGACTTGTTTTGCCTCAGGTTACCTCTAAGTAATGGAAACGTCTACTTTTGAGAGATTTGTTACCTAATTCTTTAATAAAAAAACCTAGACTATAACATCAGGACTCTGTAACATTTCTTACCTGCTCCTTTCAACACATAGTTTCAGTATGCAGACAATGCAAATCTATACCTGTTACATAATTTGAGATTTTGGTCTGGTCAAAATCACTTGACATGTTTAAACATTAAAATGTAATAGTCCAAAATGTGTAAATGTTAAAACCACAACTTCCATATAGTAGTGCAGAACAAATGTAACAAAGCTTGTCTGTTTAATAAATGAAATGATATAACGTTAACTGGAAAATGTGGATTACATCCATTTTACAGCTTCCTATTTAAGTAATTATTACAGAATCATTGTATCCTGGCAGGTTTTAGAATACCCTTATCAAACGAAAATAGGAGGAATCAGTTTTGACTTTTCATTTTAACTCATTAATAGAAAGATTCAGTTTGTGAAAATACACCATCTTGTTCTGGTAGAGGTTCAGGCTCGACATAAAGAAAAAATTCTTCACAAAAAGGGTCATCGGGCACTGGCAGAGGCTGCCCTAGGAGGTGGCTGACTCGCTTTCCCTGGAGGGGTTTAAGGCATGGATCGATGAGGTCCTGAGGGACATAGGTTAGTATTTGATAGGAATGGTTGGACTCAATGATCCGGTGGGTCTCTTCTATCCTGGTGATTCTATGATTCTATGATTGTACTGTAATGGGTATCACAACTTCAGAAGGTAAACTTGAGGAGAAGGTGGATCCTTAATTAAAGAAATTATGTAGGAAAAATTGTGATTCCATTATTCAGCTCAATTGAAAATCTTTTAACAGAGCTCCACAGTGAAGGCAAATGTAACTGTACTGGCATTTAAATCTTCACTTACTTCCTTTGGTTGTTTGCCTACAATTTCATCATGCAGCAAGCATATGTAGAAGTCATTCAACTTTGGTGCACAAAGTCCAGTCATGAATAGACTCCAAATATAAGAGACAATGGTCCCATCACAATCCTCGAAAGGGAAAAAAAAAACCCGAAAAGGGAAGATTTCGCCACAAAACCAACATAGAGTTTAAAAAAAATGCACAGGTCTGCTTTTCATAGAATCATAGAACAACCAGGTTGGAATAGACCCACTGGATCATCAAGTCCAACCATTCCTATCAAACACTAAACCATGTCCCTCAGCACCTCATCCACCTATCCCTTAAACACCTCCAGGGAAGGTGACTCAACCCACTACTTGGGCAGCCTCTGCCAGTGCCCAATGAACCTTTCTGTGAAAAACTTCCTCCTGATGTCCATCCTAACCCTCCCCTGGTGGAGCTTGAGGCCATTCCCTCTTGTCCTGTCCCCTGTCACTCGGGAAAAGAGCACAACTCCCTCCTTTCTACAACCCCCTTCCAGGTAGTTGTAGAGAGCTATGAGAGCAATTCAAACTGGAGGTCTAGATTTTAGGGAGGTTGAGTATTGCACGGTTCTTCTGCCAGAGTGATTGACTTCTTGCTTTCAAGAGCTCCATATTCATACTTACCAAGGAAAAGTTGTTGCACTGAAATACAGAAACTCAATTTTAATGAGCTTGCTTGGGTACAGACACAGAACTTGGTGTCCCTTAATTATCAAACCTGGCTTTTCCTGTGAAAATTAGCCTATGCAGTGTTCCACTGCAACCAGTATTCCAGCCAGTTCTGGTGTAATGTAATACGGACATTAGATTATTAAAGACTCTGCAACCTGCTTCCAGCTGATATAGATCAATTTGTTCCACTGAGGTAAATTAATAATTGAAGTGCTGAGCTCGTGAGTTGAGCTACAGTGCTTTGTCTACATAATCAGTCTCTGCGTCTATTTATTTGGTTAGAATCTGGCAGTGCTAATGAGATTATAGCCTGGGGAATGGGAAATGCCTTTTCGGGAAGGTATACTGAACTGGGGAGAGACGAGTGACATGCTAACCATGCACTATGTCAGTGGAACACACTAATTTTAACAGATTAATGAACTGCGGACCACTCAACATGTGCTCCAGATAACATTCTATAATAGAAGTGGCCATAGAGAAAATGATGCATCTAAATCAACAAAGTGAGGAGTTGGTCTGTAATTTGTGGTGTTGTGCAGTTATGGGCATGGTCATACTTTACTCAAATACACACACACAAAACAAATGTTTATCACAGTTTTTTGTTATCTCTTTATGTAAATACGTACACTGGTTTTTTTCTTTTTCCTAAAGTTGGACAAGTTTGTCTCCATCCTCCCCAGAAAAAGATATCTTCTGTGCTGTTTTTCATTTCCCATCTGGTCTGCTTTTTTTGGAATTAGACATTGGATTTTGGAAGAACATTGCTTGCTCTACTGTCATCACTTGAAATGAGATGTAATTACAGAATCCGTCTTCTGGATGTTTATCCAGTTATAGAGATTGGAAGTGACTAATAACTATTACAAAACTTAAGATTTTATGTCCCTCTTCTTTGGTACAGACGGTTTGGGAACTAGTGAGGATGGAGATTTAATATTTCATTCCGATAAAAAACAGAAGGAGAAAATTAGGATCAAAATGTCTATAAGTGAGCTATAGCAGCTTATAATAGTTAAGGAGTTTGCTTCTGAGTTCCTGACATCTCCCTGTCTCAGGCAGAAATGAATATGTGCCTCTAGTACTTCATGGAAATATCGTAAACTCAGTTGGACTTAGTATGACAAAGATGTAGAAAGAACTTCTAAGAAGAAACGTACCAGGAAAATGAAGAATAACACCATTTTTCCCATGGGAGAAGGCGCAGTTCAAACAAAACCACACTATTTGACGTACCCAAGCAAAGTTAAAGATAACAGAGTGTCTTCCTCCCTCTAATATTATGTCTGACTGACACGAAGCATATTTGAATTATTGCAATGGTCATAGAATCATAGAACAACCAGGTTGGAAAAGACCCATTGGATCATCAAGTCCAACCATTCCTATCAAACACTAAACCATGTCCCTCAGGACCTCATCTACCCGTCCCTTAAACACCTCCAGGGAAGGGGAATCAACCACCTCCCTGGGCAACCTCTGCCACTGCCCAATGACCCTTTCTGTGAAATTTTTTTTCCTAATGTCCAGCCTGAATCTCCCCTGGCGGAGCTTGAGGCCATTCCCTCTTGTCCTGTCCTCTGTCACTTGGGAGAAGAGCCCAACTCCCTCCTCTCTACAACCTCCTTTCAGGGAGTTGCAGAGAGCAATGAGGTCTCCCTTCAACCTCCTCTTCTCCAGGATAAACACCCCCAGCTCTCTCAGACGCTCCTCATAAGGCCTGTTCTCCAGCCCCTTCACCAGCTTCGTTGCTCTTGTTTATGGCAACCTACAGGAAATTCTCACTTGCCCATTTTCAGCAGAAGGCAGAGAGAAGGCACAATCTGGTACAGGGGAGATGCAGATTCCTCCATCCAGGCTTCTTCACATTAACATTGGTGGTATGTGGTTACCTCCAGGAACTGATGTTGCATTTATGTTCTACCAGAACAATGAAAAGAAGCCCTAGCTCATATTTCATAGAATCATAGAATCACCAGGTTGGAAGAGACCCACCGGACCTTCGAGTCCAACCATTCCTATAAGAAAGGGCATAGTTTTGCATTTGTCCTGAAGGTCTTGTGTTCTCTACCTTCATCTAGAGTTGTCCAAAAAACTGAGTAGAGACAGATTCAGGAAAAGGATGAAAAAGAGGCATCCAACAGATGAGATGGAGGCTGAATCAAAGTACTGGGTGTGCTTACTCTAGGGAAAGGGATTTTGTGGTGCCTGCCAGGATGCTTGCAGCAGGGAACTGATTCCTGAGTCGACTGCCTCTATCCTTCAATAAGATCTGCTCAAAGGAGTTTTGAAAATAAATTAGAAATACGATACTGTAGTATGCACAGCCGGTGTAAACCTTCAGTGTCAGCTGATTTTGTTGAACATTTAATGAAAGAAAAAAATTTAAAAAAAGAACCTGATAGTTAACATCTACTGAAAAATAAATCTTTGACAAGTAATTTGAGCCAGCATAACTTTACTCAGCAGGAAAACAGGAAAAGTCATTATTTGCCAAAACTAATCTTTCAAAATCTGATAATGTTTAGGAAATAAACAGCTCAATCAACAGACTCAAAAAAACTTGGGGCCATTTCCTTTGCTGAGATGATGTTGGGAAATTCTGAGCGGAGCCACACAAGGTGTTGCAGTTGTGAAAAGACATCCTCATGCTCTGATTGCTCTCGGAGAAACACGTCTGATGGAGACCATGAACGGGCACATGCAGTGCACGTCTTCTCCACATGCAGTTAGTTGTTTGGGAGCTACATCAAGGAATCAAAGCCTTCACCTCTGCGTTTTCACATGAGATGAGATGAGATATTTATCCTGTTGTGAAGTTCATGCTGTAATACATTACTTCTAATGAGTTAATTCAATTGTAGATGATAGAATATAAATGATGATTGCAGTTAATTGAAGGCAGTATCCTTTACTACTGTATGAATCAGCAATGGAGGAGTCAAAAGGGATTCTGGTTCTGATTAAGCTCTGATTTTGGCCAAAGGCTTTCACTAATTTTTGCCTTTTTTTAAATCTGAATTCCAGCCAGCACCTGTTAGATAACAGAAGAGACTAAACCCCACATTCTAAAACTCTTTAATCAGCGAATAAACTAGGAAAAAAGACATAAAGTCTTGAAATCACTCTCCAATTGGAATGTCTGTTACTAGGGAAGCAGAACTATTTGCTCTTGCCTCGGGCTCAGGAGGAAGAGGAAACCTTCTGGTCTTGTCTTTTTCATGGGCACGGCTGTGATCAAAGGAAGATATTAGTTAGTTTTCCTGAGTCCTTTGAAAGAATGAAGAAATCTGGTTTTCAAAATATGGTATGAAGATCTTAACTCATAGATCTATCAGTCAGGGCAAATCAGAATTTGATTTGCAGATTTTTGGAGAAGGAAATGGCATGAAGCAGCACAAAGAGAGCAAGGTAAAGGACCTCTGCTTTCTTCCCCTGTGCCATTTAACATTTGGATTTTTTTAACATCTTCATTTTGCCTGGAGTACTTGTAAAAAGGCATTCAAAGCACTGTATTTAATCATTTCTATATTTCTAGATTTTGTTGAGTGAATCCTTGCCCCATGGTGATAGGATCCAAAAGTTTGCTGCAATTGGAAGTTCAAATTCACAGTCCTTTTTGCCCCTAACAGGGGCAAAATTTGAACTTCCAATTGCAATGAACTTCCAATTTGCCCCTAACAGGTCAAAAAGGACTGCGAATTTGAACTTCCAATTGCAATGAACTTCCAATTTGCCCCTAACAGGGCAAAAAAGACTGTGAATTTGAACCTCCAATTGCAGCAAACTGTCAGATCCTATCACCATGGGGCAAGTACCTTTTGTGCACAGAAAATCTGAAAGAGAACTTGGAGGATGCATTTCTCTAGATACAGTTAAGTTTATTACTTAAAAATCCTTATTGTAGAGGTTCTGAGCTTGTTAGATGACAAAGAATAATTCTATCTGTAGTGCTCTGCGCTGCATATGTGAAGGAGAAATTTCAAAGCCAGAAAAATATAAGATTATAAATTGCAAACCATCAAACGGGGCCTTCTGGCATTTAATTTCAGATTAACTAATTGCATCCAACAACCAAAAGAGAAAAGAGTTACCAAAGGTTTCATGATAAGAGAAGAGAGATTAGGAGGAAGTTTTAGGGAGAGAGATTAGGAAGAGAGATTAAGAGAAAGTTTTTCACGGAAAGGGTCATTGGGCATTTGAATAGGCTGCCCAGGGAGGTGGTTGATTCACCTTCCCTGGAGGTGTTTAAGGCACGGGTAGATGAGGTCCTGAGGGGCATGATTTAGTGTTTGATAGGAATGGTTGGACTCGATGATCCGATGGGTCTCTTCCAACCTGGTTGTTATATGATTCTATGATTCTATAATAAAGCAGGATACAGAGATATTCGTTACTCCACTGGGCCTGGCGAAAACCTGCATTATATCTCGGCACAATTGTTCTCAGGACCTTTTGTTATTTTGTTTTATAAATCCTGGGTGCTGTTCAGATGCAGAGGTTTCGGAGAGGGGAGCCTGCAAGCAAATACATAATCACAAGGCAAATTCAGCTTTAACTTCACGTACGTTGTGCTTCGTGGTATTTACAATAACAGCAAACAGTTTTCATGACAGCATGTTTTTTGTAAATCCAAAAAAGATAAACTTTCTCAGCTATTTATAAATCAGATGTTTACATTATGGTCTCCTGCCAGCAGCTCTGGTCCCTGCTGAACTTTGCTGTGTTCAGTTTAACGAATCTGTTTGTTACTGTAGTGCCAAAGGTGAGAAAAATATACTGGAATCCCATAGAGAAGATGCAATAGTTCTTTGTGGCTGGGACAGTGATGTCCTGCCACCGTCAGGGTGAAGGGAAGTCAAACACCTCATTCTGAACAGAACTAGGAGCCAACATTCACAGAGTCTGTCTCGAATCCGCCACTAACTTGCTGGGTGGTCTTTTAGAAGGCAGTTTTGCTTTGATAAAATATTACCTCTCCCCTCTTCAAGAGTGTGATGATCCCCTACTGCATAGTATATGTACTTGAAAGAGTTGTTATTAGTAGTTTCCCTGTTTTCTTAATTTATTTTTGCTACTCGTTGTACAACTGGAAGAATTATTATTGGGGAGCAAGATGGGTTGCTTAGCCTGCAGGAGACACCAACAAAAGAAGAAACCCAACTTCTTTGTTCTTTAGAGTACTTTTAATAATGGACAAGGTGCTGAGAGGCATAGTTTAGTGTTTGATAGGAACAATTGGACTCAATGATCCGGTGGGTCTCTTTCAACCTGGTTGTTCTATGATTCCATGATTCTATGAATTTCAAAGGAGCTCAGCAATTTGCTGGACTCTTCTCAAGATAGAAAATACATGCTTAGCTTAAGTGAATAACTTATGATCAATTGTTTCTATGTTGAATAACATTTTATGTTAATACTTACGATTTGTCTGTCTGAGTGGGTCACAGATATGATAATAGAGATGCTTGGAGCTTTTTTTTGTGCAATTTACACTCTTCTTGGGCCCTCAATAGCCCAGCACAAAAGCTGGGATTAAACTTTATTTGATAAAAATATGCGAAGACAAGAAACAGAGGGGAGTTTGCTAATGAACTGTTCCATTTCTTTAGTGGCAAAAGGGCTTGTGTCTGGTCCCCCTTTCTTCCACGTGCTACCTGGTAACACATACAGAAGTAGAGTTTTCTTTACTGCCACAGTAGTGATGCTATGAAATGCAGGAGCTCTGATGTGCAGTAGAATCATAGAATCATAGAATCACCAGGTTGGAAGAGACTCACTGAATCATTGAGTCCAACCGTTCCTATCAAACACTAAACCACGTCCCTCAGCACCTCGTCTACCCATCCCTTAAACACCTCCAGGGAAGATGAATCAACCACCTCCCTGGGAAGCCTCTGCCACTGCCCAATGACCCTTTATGTGAAAATTTTTTTCCTAATGTCCAGGTTAAATCTCCACTGGCGGAGCTTGAGGCCATTCCCTCTTGTCCTGTCCCCTGTCCCTTGGGAGAAGAGCCCAGCACCCTCCTCTCCACAACCTCCTCTCAGGTAGCTGGAGAGAGCAATGAGGTCTCCCTTCAGCCTCCTCTTCTCCAGGATAAACATTCCCAGTTCTCTCAACCATTCCTCATAAGGCCTGTTCTCCAGCCCCTTCACCAACTTCGTTGCTCTTCTCTGGACTCACTCCAGAGCCTCAGCATCCTTCTTATTGTGCTGAGGGGCCCAGAACTGAACACAGGATTCTAGGAGCAGTCTCACCAGTGCCGAGTCCAGAGGGAGAAGAACCTCCCTGGCCCTGCTGGTCACACCGTTTCTGATCCAAGCCATGATGCCATTGGCCTTCTTGGCCACCTGGGCACACTGTTGGCTCATGTTCAGTCGGCTGTCAACCAACACCCCCAGGTCCCTCTCCTCCTGGCAGTTTTCTTGACTGACTTCTCCCAGTCTATAGTTCTGCATAGGGTTGTTGTGCCCCAAGTGCAGGACCCAGCATCTGACCGTGTTAAACCTCATGCCACTAGACTCAGCCCAGTGATCCAACCTGTTCAGATCCCTTTGCAGAGCCTCCCTACCTTCCAGCAGATCGATACTTCCACCAAGCTTAGTGTCATCTGCAAACTTGCTAGTAGTACTAGTTCTTTCCTCAGCCTGATGTCTCTGAACAAGTAATTCCATTTCTTGTTGTCTTAGTTTTCCCATTTCTAACATGAGGACAGTAATATAGCACTTGCAAAGTTCCTCGTACACACTCATAATAAAAGAGGATGTTCCAAAGGTCTCATGAGCATGTCTGGCTTTTATGAACTAAATATTGCAAGAAAGGCTGAAATGATGTGGTTTTAAGCAACAACAAAACAAATTCATAGACTGCTTAAGTACTTGAAAGAGATGCCAACAAACAGAAAATCCACAATCAAACAGAAAATTCTGTGTAATTTATATTTTCTCTAGATTTCAAAGTTCTCTACTGTTGTTTTCCACTGGCATTAACATAATGAATGCTATCAAAATATTCTAATTGGCACACTTAATAAATCATGAACTATAAAGCATGAACCACAATCTGAGGGCAATCCAGCTGTTAGTGTTACCAATTATGAGACTAGAACACGCCAGAAACACATGGAAAATTGTTGTAATCAGATCCTTCAAAATTGTGTTAGACTTTTTAATTAGAGTTTAATATGATATGAAATTACTTTAAGTCTGAAAAGTGTTGAGAGACATTGGATTACTTTAGTTCAATTAAACACAAATGAAACACTTTGAAGACTTTCCCCCTGCATTGAAATTGCATGATGATGAACATATAATTACAAAGTCTTAAACAATGACTCTGAACAATAATACTGGTATTTTTATTGAAAATAACATTTGATTGCTCATAAAGACTTCAAAAAGTCAGAAGTAGTTAATTAAAACTGACCTATGTGCAATATAATTTCTCTACAACCGTCAAACTCATGCTACAAGTCTGTCTTAGACTTCTCCAAAGTATTGGAAATGTTTGTCCAACTGTAAGTTTTAACTTTATTCTAATTGACCAGGAAACCAGAACATAGCCTAGTGCTAGTGATTCTCCCTCTGTATTCAGCACTGGTGAGACCGCTCCTTGAATCCTGTGTTCAGTTGTGGGCCCCTCCCCACAAGAAGGATGTTGAGGCTTTGGAGCGAGTCCAGAGAAGAACAATGAAGCTGGTGGAGAGGCTGGAGAACAGACCCTATGAGGAGCGGTTGAGAGAGCTGGGGGTGTTTATCCTGGAGAAGAGGAGTCTGAGGGAATACCTCATTGCTCTCTACAACTACCTGAAAGGAGGTTGTGGAGAGGAGGGAGCTGGGCTCTTCTCCCAAGGGTCAGGGGACAGGATGAGAGGGAATGGCCTCAAGCTCCACCAGGGGAGGTTCAGGTTGGACATTAGAAAAACATTTTTCACAAAAAGGGTAAGTGGGCACTGTCTGAGGCTACCCAGGGAAGTGGTTGATTCACCTTCTTTGGAGGTGTTTAAGGTACAGGTGGACGAGGCGCTGAGGGACATGGTTTAGTGTTTGATAGGAATGGTTGGTCTTGATGATCCAGTGGGTCTCTTCCAACCTGGTGATTCTATGATTCTATGATTCTATGATTTAGCCTCCCAGTATGAAGTGGGTAGATGAGTATATAGCCATGAGACTGTCAAAGATTTAATTTCACTTTAAAAAGTTTTATTTTTTAAAAAAGAAGAGTGTAATGAATATCATTGGCCAGCCTGCATGCTGTCTAAGGGAAAATGAAATGCTTCCAAACAGAAACATCAAAAGGCTCTGAAACAAAAACAGTTTCTCCCCATCTTGCACCCAGGGTATGCACTGACTTTGCAGAATCACTGCAATTAGTTCTAAATGATGTATGAAATGAGTAATCTCTGCCTAGAGACTACAACTAGTGCGTGTAACCACTGGCTGGCTGTGAAATGTGCTGAAATATTATGCTGAAACACATCCAGAAAAAGAAGCCTATACCATAGAATCATAGAACAACCAGGTTGGAAGAGACCCATGGGATCATCGAGTCCAACCATTCCTATCAGACACTAAACCATGTCCCTCAGGACCTCATCTACCTGTACCTTAACCACCTCCAGGGAAGGTTAATCAACCCCCTCCCTGGGCAGCCTATTCCAATGCCCAATGACCCTCTGTGTGAAAAACTTCCTCCTAAAGTGCTACCATTCCTAGCACTTCTAGCCATTTCCATTCTCTCTTTTTATCACTTCTATTATTGTTCTAAGCCCATGCCTGTCCCTGCACAGGGCTAGTCAGTCCTCTGATTTCTTACTTTCAACAAAAAATGCAGCCGTGATGATTAGTTACAACTCACAGGTATTTCCAATGAGTCGACTGTGCAAACTTCTGTTGTGAAAATACAGACAGGAGCAACATTCTTTCATTCAAACACCCTTGAATTATCTTAATATAAGCGTCTAGGTTGCAGCAATTTTTGATTCCGTTCCTGATTACTTAAGAATTACGTTCCCCATGCAGCTAACTAAAGTAACAGGTCTCAAAAATTCTACATACTTTACTAATATTACACAAATCAAATCCTTTTAACCTCTGTGAGATATAAATGAGCTTTCAGGAATCGGGGTTTGAAGAGTGTACTTCAAGACAGGTGAAGATGAGGCCAAGTGGATGTCTATGTATAAATTCTTCTCATTAAAGATCTGAAGAGTTGGCTGATTCGGTGGGTAGGGATGGCACAAAATGAATAGTAGGTTAACCTTCATCTTTGAGAAAAGAAAGAAAGAAAGTTTCTCCATTCAGATCAGAAAAGAGATATTGCTGTAATTTTATTCTCTACACATACATTTAAACATCAGTATTCACTCAGGTTACCCTCTTGGATTAAATGTCCTGCTCAAAGCCAAGATCGTAGAATCATACAATCACTAGGTTGGAAGAGACCCATCGGATCATCGAGTCCAACCATTCCTATCAAACACTAAACCATGTCCCTCAGCCCCTCGTCCACACGTGCCTTAAACGCCTCCAGGGAAAGTGAATCAACCACCTCCCTGGGCAGCCTGTTCCAATGCCTAATGACCCTTTCCGTGAAAAACTTCCTCCTAATCTCTAACCTAAATCTCCCCTGGTGGAGCTTGAGGCCATTTCCTCTTGTCCTGTCCCTTGTCACTTGGGAGAAGAGCCCAGCTCTCTCCTCTCTACAACCTCCTTTCAGGGAGTTGTAGAGAGCAATGAGGTCTCCTCTCAGCCTCCTCTTCTCCAGGATAAACACCCCCAGCTCTCTCAGCCATTCCTCATAAGGCCTGTTCTCCAGCCCCTCCACCAGCCTCGTTGCTCTTCTCTGGACTCACTCCAGAACCTCAAGATCCTTCTTGTGGTGAGGGACCCAGAACTGCACACAGTATTCAAGGAGCATGATTTGCATCTCCATATATCCATTAGATTTCAAGGTACTTTGCGGGTGAAAACATAATTCGTGGACGAGTGTAAAGGCACGTGTTGATAGACCATATGGTTTTATATCGGAGCTCAAGATCCCTGAATGGATTCTTAAAATAACAACTTGACAGTGTAATAACTGTTAACCAACAGTGTAGCAAGGGAGCATGCTTAATGAAAATGTGAATATATCCGTAGAGACTTCTCTTTCATCCTGCCTCAAAAATGATTTTTTAAATGAACTTCCAAGTCATTGATAATGGTCTTAAATTTCACTCCAGTGACTCTTTAGTTCCTTAAAAAAAAAAAAGGCATTGATTCTAGGCATGTGGAAAATACTTTCTCTTACTTGATGGTTATAGAAAATATTGGCGATGGTTTCTATGCATAAAGTAATCCTTAAACAATTGTTGTTCAAGAAGAGAAAAGAAAAAAAAAAGAAGAAAGGAAAAACAGAAAAATGTGTACTACTACTACCAAGTACACTGGCTCCCCAGATAACAGGATTCGTAGAATCATAGAACAATCAGGTTGGAAGAGACCCACCAGATCATGGAGTCCAACCATTCCCCCAATCCCTAAACCATGTCCCATTGCTATTACATCAGCTGTAGTGAGGACACGACTAAGAGACGGATGGGACTGCCTCCCTGCAGTGTACAGAAATCACCCCCAAAACTATGTTTTCTCTTGCTCAGTGTAAAAAAAGCTGAACGTCTGCAGCAGGGCTGCTCTGAGTACACGCACACTGAAAGTGACTGAGAGCCCCATCAGACACACAGAAACACAAGTCAAGAAAAAATAAACAGCATTGAGATTAGCCAAAACCAAACCACCTTCTCCCCAGCCAACTCACGATTGTTGCTTTGCTTTTTGTTTTGTCATTCGCACCAAATGAATCCAACAATCTCGCAGAAGATGAAGGTTAACTAGGAGGTCACAGAGCAAAAGTAGCCTTATAGTGACAGAAGCAGATATTGTACACGGTGGAATGTGTGATTTGGCTGGGACGTGCTGTCCAGTGACACTTTCTGAGATCCAAGGGTGAGGAGCAGTAGACTGCAGTGCACTGATAAAACCTCACAGGAACACCTTAATCATGCCAAAACCAGGTGATGCACACCTACAAGGTGGTTCTGTTCTGTCCAGTAGCGAATTATTTATCTCAGATCTTCATTGCAACCACAGAACCAATAGTACAGCCTTCCCACCATACTAGTGGCTTAGGAAAGAGAGTTCCTAGGAAAAAAAATCATAGAAATCACCAGGTTGGAAGAGACCCACTGGATCATCGGATGCAACCATTCCCACCAATCTCTAACCCATGTCCCTCAGCACCTCATCCACTCGTCCCTTAAACATCTCCAGGGAAGGAGACTCAACCATTTCCCTGGGCAGCCTGTTCCAGTACTTAATGACCCTTTCTGTGAAGAATTTTTTCCTTATGTTGAGTCTGAACCTCCCCTGGTGGAGCTTGAGGCCATTCCCTCTTGTCAATCCTTTAAGTATGTCAATGCCAGGAGCAAAGATCACTGGTGTGTTGGTGTCTGGTCATAATTATCCGTGCAAAAATGAACAAGGGGTCCCATAGAAAAAAAAATGACTACAACATGTTTAGAGTGCCCTATAGGGGAAAAGGATCTGTCACTGTTTTATTGAATTATACATTATACAAAGTAGAATCTTTAATATTAAAAATATCATAGTTTATTTTTTTAATAAGGAAATAAAACCTTTACTGAATTTGCGTTAATTTCTGACCAAGCAGTGCTTCTCCTACACCTGTAACAAACGTTTCTTACTGGATATAGGACCAGGATAATGTGATTTGTCCACCAGAGTTCACTATTCTCTTGTGGCTGTAAAGCCATAAGAAACCAGTCAAAATAGCTTCTGAGCGGAAGTAGATACACCATGTTTACATTTAGTTAGGGAGATATTCACATCACTTAATTTCTGGAACTTGGTTGCTTAATTTAAAGGCCAATCTTTGCTTCTAGTGAGAAAGAGAAATTCATAAAGTTCCAGAAAGTTGATTCTACGGTTAGATTCGATGATCCGGTGGGTCTCGCCCAACCTGGTTGTTCTATGATTCTATGATTCCTGGAGGAGCCCCTCTGACCTCACTGACTACCACAATATTCTCAAGAAGTCCCAAACCCTGTGAAGCGTAGCCGGGAACTTGCTATGATACTTGGGCTCTTTTATTTATTTTTGTATACAAAGCTAAAGAAACTATACTCATTTGGAGAAATAACATTAGAAAAAAAAATTAAGGTTTCTATGTAGAAGCATTTTCTTAAAAACAATAAAAACAACTTATCAGCTATTTTTTGCTTTCTGTTCTATTTTGAGTCTTCTACCAATTTCTGCTGTTTTTCATTAAATTTCTCTCTACACTCCTGTTCCTTCCTTCTTTGGCATCCATCCCAGTGTAGGACTGCTCCTGTGAGATGTGTAGAGGTTGCTACCCATTTGTGCTGGCACTGAAGTCACACGGCACCTCTGTGATAGTGCTGTTTGCAGGACAGATGCACTTTCCTATTAGTGAGCATTTGATAAAATACTCCACTTTGAAACAGCCACGTACAATTATTTCTTTTGTTACTTGTGAGACTGACAAACCTGGAAAAATTCTCCCAGGAGTAGCTATGAAGACTGAAGTAGGAATTGGAAATAAGCATCCCGGCTTAAGTCGTGGAAGGAGATGTCGCATGAGGTCAGAAGTGCGTGAGTCCAACTCATGCAGAGACGACTTGTGTACCCCAGATCTCATTGCTCTCTACAACTACCTGAAAGGAGGTTGTGGAGAGGAGGGTGCTGGGCTCTTCTCCCAAGTGACAGGGGACAGGATGAGAGGGAATGGCCTCAAGCTCCTCCAGGGGAGGTTCAGGCTCCACATAAGGAAAAAATTCTTCACAGAAAGGGTCATTGGGCAGTGGTAGAGGCTGCCAAGGGAGGGGATTGATTCACCTTCCCTGGAGGGGTTTAAGGGAGGAGTGGATGAGGTGCTGAGGGACATGGTCTAGAGATTGGTGGGAATGGTTGGACCCGATGATCCGGTGGGTCTCTTCCAACCTGGTGACTCTGTGATTCTGTGAAAGTTCTCCGGCCCCTGGTCTGGCTTCATTTGCCATTCCTCCTGCAGAAAGGATGATGTTTCTCTTTCATTTCAGTGAAATTGTTTGATTTAACAACCTGTGATTCAACTAAATATCAGAACTTTTTTCTTTTAATCAGAACTTTTCTCTAAGTTTTTTTAGGATGAGAATAGCCCATATTATTTAAAGGTACCACATAGTACTGGTCAATGGTAATGGTTAATTTTCTATAGGCTCACTAAAAAATTGATAACTCAGTCCACCTTTATCAATAAGCTCAAAGTCTCTATAATAGCCTATACAGCAATACCAAATAGAGGCTGGTATTGAGAAAGGGTTGGAGCCACAGTCCTCTGCCTTTCCGCTTTCATGAGTATTTACCACTTTGAATCCCTGAAATGCAAGTACTATATTTTACAGTTGACATGCAGATAGTGGAAAAGAGTTTAAACCAAATGTAAAGGGGCCACTGGATTCCAATAAAAACATACTTCTTTTTTTTCCAAGAGCAGACAAGCAAAGACTCCCATATCTAGCCTTTCTGACTGGAAACAGGACCCAGCTTTCACATTTTTGTGAACCTATGTCTGGCACGTACTTCCAAAGTCTGTAACATTTTTATCCCTAGGGGTGAAATATATCAGTCCCTAGAGGCAATTCAAAACAGGGCTGTCTTGGTAAAGAATTACAGGTTAGTCCAAAATTTGACAAAAAGAGCATCATACTTTAGCCACAATCTTCAAAATAATTATCAGTTTTGCAAAGTAGTTTTGCCTTTTGAAGGCTGAATTGTCTTGACCGGAGTTATATCCAATAATGAGAGCTGAAGGTGCCTTTCTTTGCTCTGCTGTTTCCTCACTCTTCATCTTTAAGCCAGTCATTTCATTTTTCTGTACATTCATCTTCTCTATCTGTGGATTCCAAGTATTAACTATTTATGGTACTCACTGGTGAGTCACAAGAAAATCTGAGCTAAAGATTGTGGACTGAACTTCCGCATTTCACAAAAAAAGAGGTCAACCTCAAATTAGAAAAAAGATTTCATAGAATCATAGAACAACCAGGTTGGAAGAGACCCATCGGATCATAGAGTCCAACCATTCTTATCAAACACTAAACCATGTCCCTCAGCACCTCGTCCACCCGTCCCTTAAACCCTTCCAGGGAAGGTTAATCAACCACCTCCCTGGGCAGCCTATTCCAATGCCCAATCACCCTTTCTGTGAAAAACTTCCTCCTAATCTCTAGCCTAAATCTCCCCTGGTGGAGTTTGAGGCCATTCCCTCTCATACTGTCCCCTGTCCCTTGGGAGAAGAGCCCAGCTCCCTCCTCTGGAGGCCTGTTCCTCTGCTCCTCATGAGGCCTGTTCTCCAGCCCCTTCACCAGCTTCGTTGCTCTTCTCTGGACTCGCTCCAGAGCCTCGTCATCCTTCTTGTGCTGAGGGGCCCACAACTGAACAATTTGATGTCAAAGATGAAGTTTCTCACACACACACACACACACACAGAAAAAAAATAATGTTGTTCTTCTCCTGCCAATTCTCTCTGAGAAGACCACGGGGATGGGGAAACTCAGATACCAAGTCCCTACTTGTCCCTACCAAGTCGCTACTCAGATACCAAGTCCCCAAGTTTCCATTCAAACTTCACTGACTGGTATCTCAAACAATTATTATTATGGAGTGAGTTTGTCCACAAGAGTCAGAAAAAAAATTCCTTTTTTTCTCCTCAATATAGAGTGAAATCAGATGATTTTCTGCTATATTATATGTATTTTTTAATCAAATCCTCTTTATTTTCTTTTTATTTTAGCTTCTGGCTCACATAACTCCCAACCACAGCTCTAGAAAGGCACATATCCTTTACAAAGATTTTCTAAAGCATCAGCTTTTCAGCGAGAGAATACGGAGGTTAAAAAATAAAGGCAAATATTTTAAAAGCAATCAGGAGTCAAATTCAAAAACATAGAAACCAAGCCATAAACAAAAACAGAGCCAGATACCGCAAAGCCAAATGGAATCCAAACAACATCTTTCAAAACCTTCACATGTTTATGAATTTGAAAGGTGTGAAATAGCTGAAACTGAAATTTGAATAACATTAAACACAACTAACTCTAAAAGCAACATCTTAATTTACCTTTGAGAAGAAATATAAATACTGGAAGATATGATAAGTGGTATTTTTCTTTGTACAAATGTTAGGAGAGTGTGCCGGGTGACGAACAGGCTGTTGCTGTATTGCAAAACCAGGCCATAGCTCTGTCTCCTCGGAGTATCACCCAGTTTCATGGAATCATTGAGCAACCAACTTGGAAGAAAAGTACCAGATCATCGAGTCTAACCATTCCTACCAAACACTAAACCATGTTCCTCGGCACCTCATCCACACATCCCTTAAACCCCTCCAGGGAAGGTAAATCAATTACCTCCCTGGGTAGCCTGTTCCAGTGCCCAATAACCCTTTCTGTGAAAAATTTTTTTCCTAACGTCCAGCCTAAACCTCCTCTGGTGGAGCTTGAGGCCACTCCCTCTTGTCCTGTCCCTTATCAATTGGGAGAAGTGCCCAGCTCCCTCCTCTCCACAACCTCCTTTCAGGTAGTTGTAGAGAGTAATGAGGTCTGGGGTACATGAGTTGTCTCTGCATGAGTTGGACTCATGCACTTCTGACCTCATGCAACACCTCCTTCCACGACTTAAGCAGGAATGCTTATTCCCAATTCCTACTTCAGTCTTCACAGCTACTCCTGGGAGTATTTTTCCAGGTTTGTCAGTCAAGAGGGAATGGCCTCAAGCTCCACCAGGGGAGATTTAGGCTGAACATTAGGAAAATATTTTTCACAGAAAGGGTCATTGAGCACTGGCAGAAGCTGCCCAGGGAGATGATTGAGTCACCTCCCCTGGAGGTGTTTAAGGTGTGGGTGGATGAGGTGCTGAGGGAAATGGTTTAGTGTTTGATAGGAATGGTTGGACTAGATGATCCTGTGGGTCTCTTCCAACCTGGTTATTCTATGATTCTACAATTCTTCAGTAGCTTTGGGGACTGCGTGGGCTGACACGGTTTCCACAGCTCAGGGTGCTGAGTCCTCCTGGCTCAGTCACATGCCCCCAAGCACCAGCCACAGTTGCGCTGGGTGCCTGCTCTTCTCGTGGAGGTGTTGGTGAAGGGAATTCCCATCCCACCGTTGTAAGACACCTGGTGTCTCTTTTCCTCTGGTGTCAGAGTGAATTGAGCAGGCAGGTACACACATTCAATTCTTCTAACCCCACTCGAATCCTTGAGTTTTATCTTTATTAAGAAAGGAGAGAAGAGCATTTGTATCTTACATGTGGCAGTTGGACTAGGATAATCGAATTCAACGGGAATTGCATTACAGTATGGTAACACTTATATGCTTATTGTGGTTGATTCACATTCCCTGGAGGTGTATAAGGGACAGGTGGACAAAGTGCTGAGGGACATGGTTTAGTGTTTGATAGGAATGATTGGACTCAATGATCCACTGGGTCTCTTCCAACCTGGTGATTCTATGATTCTATGATTCTATGCTTACACTTATGTGTGACCGTCACTCACACACAATATTCTATATTTGCATATCATATTTAGAGTACATACAGATTTTTTCCCCCCCAAGAAAATTGTTTATTTGACAAAGAACATTTGTTCTAGGTCAATCCCAACTTTTCACAATATTTTTTTGCCAAGTGTGTTGAATGATTTTAGCTATAAAAGGTGGAGGCTTTTTCTTTTCATGTTAATATACTTCATTTCAGTTGATTTCAAAACAGAATGTTTTGTTTCAAAACAGTGATTTGAGATCAAAGTTGCCTAATTGAATACAAAACCACAATAAATACAAAATGAAATTAACGGACTCGAAAGTAAAGCATTATTTTGGAGACTGAACGGAATGGTTCATTTGACTTCAGATAAAGTTCTGGAATAGGAGGGGGTAGGGGTTCAGATCAAAAAGAAAAGAAGCATCCATTAACTATTTGCTCAGCCTTAATCTGGGGCTTTGGTTCAGCTGGTTTTTGACAGAGTAACCAGCTGCAGAGTTCAAATCCAAACTGGAAATTCTCCATGCTTTGGAGAGTAGGAGGAGAGAAGACAGGAGAAAGCAAGGAGGGGGAGAAGGTGCTGGAAAAAACTAAAAATGACAAAGAGTAAAAGCCAAAAATAACCATTGTGATTTAAAGGAGAAGCATGTCAGCACTGAATTTCCTTAGGTTTACCTTAAGAGGATACTTGAAATCACTATTAAAACTTACATTGTAAAACACACAATGTAAATCACAAAAGCATCACGCAGCACCTTAAAAACTGCATAGGAGTGAACTATTTTTAATTAGAGACAGATTAAATTAAGTAAGTATAACTAAAGCATAAAAAAAATAATTATGGAAGAATAATTTTCAAAGAGGTGGAGATAAGTAGTAAAAAATACTTTAATGTTTTTGAGTACTGGAAGCTAGCACAGATGTGAAAAACAAGTCATCCTCAGGGTTTTTGAAGGGATTGTTTATTTGCATAATAATAACAATAATAACAATAATAATATATTGTTTCCTTTTAAAGGTATTTTTCAGTTTTGTATCTGTTTTGTAGAAACTCTGTTTTCCTGGTCCAGCAGCTGCATTCCCTATCACAGTTTGTCACATCATCAGTCATCCGGCTACTGAAGTCAACTCCCCCTCAGCAGAAAGGGACACTTGTGAGTTTATATTACTGCCATAAATTTTTTGGCAGTAAATTTCTTAACAAATAATCCCATATTCTCCTGTATACAGTGCACAAATTGGCTAACAAAATGATTTCTGCTCGGGGATTTGCGGAATGCCTCTATCTTCGGTCAAAAAAAATTTCGACAGAAGAATGTTATAAAGTGTGCTGGAAAGTTCGTAAGATTCGGGGTTTGCAGGGAACACTCCACCTGGTGAGAAAAGCAGGTTTAAAAAAAATATAAAATTCAAGTTCTCCAAGTTCACCGGGATCACGAGCCAAAGAAAACCCTAATTAGAGTCAATGGAGAAAATTGAGCAGTTAAGAACTAGCCTTGTGGGGCTAGCAGCACTTAAAGAAATCACACTATGAAATAATAAGTTATTTGTGGTTCTGAAGTTTGCACTGTGAATACGTTAGCCCATGCTTTGTGCCAACTTCCTGTCCTGAACTTTTATTCTGGAGGTACATGGAATAAGTTAGCACGAAGCTGTAGAGCATCTCGCTGGTCTTTCTTGCTTTAATTTCAGGCCAGTCCACATCCACCCTCCAGTCTCTTAATAATCCTTTGGCAGTGCAAAGAGACTTTGAGTGGGTATAATGAGCTTTCTAGGCATGACAATGAGACTTTCTCACTGTCTCGGAGACTTCTTAATATTTTTTAGAACAGAAGGAATAGTGAGGAAAAATAATTTTTGTGACTTCTAAACCTCATTGGTGCATATGATCCTGTTTCACTCAATTCTCCTATAAGTACATAGAATCATAGAATCATAGAATCTCCAGGTTGGAAGAGACCCACCGGATCATTGAGTCCAGCCGTTCCTGTCAAACATTGTCCACCTGCCCCTTAAACCCCTCCAGGGAAGGTGAATCAACCACATGCGAAAGCAAACTCCAAATCTTACATAAGTGTCATTTAAATGCTGAAATAATTACAGTTTATAATCTGCTACTTCAGAGCACATAAGAATCCCAGTTCAGCCAAAGGAGAAGCAACGACAGTGCATAGTTTAGAAGGCAGTCTCATCAAATTAGATTCATGAAATTTCTGGAGAAATAATAATTGAGGAGGGAAGGAGAAGAAGGGTGGTGAAGATTTACCACATCAAACTTCTTACACCTAAAGGCTGCCAAATCATAGAATCATTGACCAACCCAGTTGGAAGAGACCAACTGGATCATCAAGTCCAACCGTTCCTATCAAAATCATATATCTTCACCCCAGTATGAGGGTCCTCTGCAAAAACTGATGGATTTTAGCAGTCGTGATCAAGAACTAAGAGTGAGGTTCTGTCAGGAGCAGCAGGAATCCCTGAAGAGACGAAAAGCTTTAACTTGAGGTAGGGGTGAGGAGGGAGCAGTTAATGAGACTTAAAGAGAACATAGGATTATTTAAAAAAATATATTAGAAGCTTTGATTAACATGGTAGGAATATTTCAGATCTACTGAAGGGGACATTTATGACATGTGGGAAATACAAGACATCAAAAACTGGAGGCGGCAATGCTGCTGTATTTTCCTGATGGTGCTTGACTGACACGGGTAGCTGCAGCTTTGACATAACAGGGTAGGTACCAAAGTTCTAATCAATGGTTTTACTGATGATTTGAAATTCAGTGTTCATAGAATCACCAGGTTGGAAGAGACCCAACCAAGAGATCCAATCATTCCCATCAAAATCAGATATCTTCACCCCAGTATGAGAGTCCTCTGCAAAAACATCATCTGCCAGTTCCCTCAAAACTCTTTGGGTGGACTCCATCCAGCCCCGTAGACTTGTGGATGTCTAGCCGGGCAAACAAGTTTCTAACCACCTCCTCTTGGATCGTGGGAACCTCACTCTGCTCCTGCAGCCCCTGGGGTTGTGCACAGAGGGAACGACTTTCCTTACTATTAAAGACAGAAGTAAAACAGGCGTCGAGTACTTCAGCCTTGTCTTCATCCCCTGTTCCTGTTGTTCCCTCTGCATCTAGTAGGGACTGGAGATTCTCCCTAGTCCTCCTCTTACTGTTGATACATTTGTAAAAAGATTTTTTATTGTGTTCTCAAGTACCTCACAAAACCAGGGCCTGAAAAAAAGCAAACATTCCTGCAGAGAAGTAAAAGTTCTTGCAAAGACCCCAGCAGCAGCAGAGATAGAAGGAAAGACGAAGGAAGCACCTGCCCTTCGCTGCAACCAAATTTATTGCAGAGGCCAAGGAAAGGGTGATGATTTTATGGTCTCCCTTCTGTCATGGTTTTAACTCTTCCAGATCTTCAAATGACAGCATCGGTATCATCAGGACTAAAACCATAATTATGTCATGTAAAAGCTGCAGATGTCAGGATTGACCTTCCCTAAATATCAGTAAGCTGGGGAGAAAAAGGGAGTTTTATTATCTCCCCATCAGCCACTCCAGGGAGGATTTTGTTGCAGATCTGAGCTCCAGCACCCTCCCACGTCACAGACACTGCAGGTTTGTTGCTGCGCAGTGTCCATAGGCTGCTGAGCATTCCTCAGTGCAGCCCTGGAGTTTGTTTTGTTACGCTGGGGAATTCAGCTGTGCCAGTAAATTACAGCGCGAGGATGCTTGCCGTTTAGTTTTAAAAAGAAGTCAATCATGCAATATCAATCTCTGTCCAATTTGGTATATTTTCTAAATAATTTTCTTTTTTTTTGCCTCTGGTAACTAGGAATAGGAATATGGCTGTTTGCTAGTTGAGTCCTAACCTCTTTAGCTATTGGAATACGTGTTTTTAAGTTTTTCAGTTACATTCAGGTTCAGTTCACTCATATATCTTCTGACATACACACTATACTAAGAGCACACAGACCGTTCATCTATCTGACTATAAAGTAGTTCTCCAAGATTTATTTTTTCACAACTTCAGTCGAGGCGGGAACATGAAAAAAGTGATGTAATGTTAACAATCCCTATATTAAGGAAGCAGGACTTTTTTCTTTTTCAGATTTTATTTTTCTTTTTTTTTTTCAACAAATGGTGATATAAATCAAAACTCTTTCATCTTTGATTTTTCTTCAAGATGTGCAGATATCCAGTGTAATTTTTAAGCCAAATGCAGAGTAAGTAAACATCTGCCGAAAAAGTATGAGCACCAATAAATGTTTATTACTCAGACTGAGATCTGTTAGCCGCTCGGGGCACAAACTGCATTCGATGTTTGCCTGCAAAATGACTGTAGATGAATTAGGAAAGAATGAAAACAGAAATTACGTGCACGAAAGCAAACAAACAAAAAAGTGGTGGAAAATTAAGGCAATAAACTTACATGGAAAGGCTTAGAATTATTTATAGTTCTTGTAAATAAAAAAACATTCCAGCACCGCATGAATAAATACAATGGCTACTTTATTGCGGAGGGAAAGGGAGAAGATTTAGAAGCGTAATAAGAGCTCTGAAACTAAAATCAAAAGTTAGAGCTGCTGATTTCTACCAGAGGCTCCCACTCTGGAAAGTGAAGTGTAGCCACTCGTCAGGCAAGTGACTTCCTCTACATTCCACAGATGAACAGCACGTAAGGAAGAGAATTATGGTTGGACTCTATGATCTGATGGATCTCTCCCAACCTGGTGATTCTATGATTCTATGATTCTATTTTTTACTAATAATAGCTTAAATCGTCCTTATTGGAACAGAGGAGTCTCATTAGCTCCAGTCTCATTGAACAATGGAAGGTAGGATCAAGCTCAAAACCAGAAAGACATTGTAATATCTTATTTAATTTTTACTTTTGTGCAGTGCATGGACTCTTTGGACAGTGGAAAATGGACTATATTGATGTTTCTAATCCATTTTTTCCCCAGTTTCACTTTCTAGCTCCCATGAGTGAACCCAACAGCCACAAAAGTAGAAGTGGAATATTTCAATCCCACGGCAGCAAGTGTAAGTACTATAATCCATTTATCTCTAAGACTTTTCCTTCTTGGTCTTCTGTAGTCTGTAATCAATCACAGTCACAGATCTTTAACTTATTAGAGCTTTTTTTTTTCCCCTAAAAAATGGAATCCAGGGTTTTGTTGTTTTGAATAATTGAAGATTATGAGAAAGCTAAGAGATGAAAAAGATTTGAAAAATCTTGTTTTCTGAGACACAGTTCTATAGACTGCCATAGTTCAGAAGAGGAAAAGTGAGTATAAAGGAGAAGTGAGTAGAGAAAACGTAGATTTGGTTAGAGTCCTCTTGAAATCTTTACTGTCATCAGCCATATGTCTGGAAAAGCCTCTGGATGAGGAAAATTACAAAGTGTGTGTGTTGGCTGTGGCATTTTGTTCTATGAATGAAAGAGAGAAGCATGCATGCTGTAGTTGAAATTTGGGTTAAAAGAACTGAATATCTTTTTTTTTTTTTTTTTTTTGAGTACTTTCTCCTCTTCCTGCACAGGCATTTTTGGCAATGCACCTTCTGAAAAACCTGGCAAGCCTCCCATTATCTTGAGCCTAAAAATATTCAAAAGGACTTTCTGCAGTATGAAAATACCCAAAAGATTACTCCTCAGAAGGCAAAAAGTTTTTAATGTCACTCGCTTCCTCGGGACAGAGATCGCTCCATGCACACAGCTTCATTTTTTTTTTCCATTCTTACTGTCTGAAAACTTATTTTAGGCGAATGTCTAGACATCTTTAAGGTAGCTGCAGTGGAGAATAGAAAAAGAATGATACAGAGTGAATAAAAATGGCATATTTAGTGTTTATGAAGAAAGATCTATTTTGCTATTTATCTGTTTATCAAGCAGAGTTGTGTTGTGCTCATAAACTCAGGAAAAAAGTAGGATGATGGAGCTAAATACTCTTAAAAAAAACCAAAGAAAATCTCATTGTAGGATCTGCCCTGGCAACTCAGCACTATGATAACTCAGCTTTTGTAATCCATGAGCTCTAATAGCAGCTACAGGGTTGAGGTGCAGAACATGCAAATACTGACATAGGTGCTTAGCCTAAGCCAGAGGTCTCAAGCATCCCAGATTTTACAGCCTCTGCTTCACGACGACCAGTTCTGTTCCACTAAACGCTCCAAATGAACCATTGGTCTAGTTATGAATGAGAATTCCGACTCTGCGCTCTAGGGTAGGATTCAGATCATTATTAAATTTGCTTTCAGCTTTCCCATTTATAAATCATAGAATCATAGAATCATAGAACAACCAGGTTGGAAGAGACCCATCGGATCATCGAGTCCAACCAAAATCTTAAGGCTTCAAAGCCCTTAGTGAGCACATGCTCTTTGTTGGAGATAAGAGGCACTTTTGCATACCTACATTTTAAAAATGTCTTAATGAAGAGGTTCTGGAAATGCAGAAATAAAGGTAAATTTCTCATAAACCAGAAGTAAGACAATTTTGTTAGGTCCTGAGGGACATGGTTTAGTGTTTGATGGGAATGGTTAGACTCGACGATCCGATCGGTCTCTTCCAACCTGGTTGTTCTATGATTATATGAAAAGCTGCTTTAATGCTACTTAACCCTTTTTTTTCCAGGACACAGAGGGCAAATTTATTGCCACCTCCAGGCTTTTCCCTGCTGTGACACATGCCTAAGACATCAGTGGAAATGCACGAGTCACTTTTCTCCATCTTGCAGCTGTGGCACTATAAAACACTACAGAAACGCTGAGTTTTCTTTTCATTCAGTACCGGGAATCGGCAGATATCAAGTTCAAATCACGAGAGAAAACAAAACCAGAGCAAAAAAAAGTCAGCCTGCTTAGCCGAGGGATTACATTTTGTAATCAAGAAGTCTAAATAATGTATACATTATGGTAAGAAGTCCCACAAAAACACTGAAGTTCAACATTTCCATTATTTGACTCACGTCTTGGTGAAAGACAAGTTGAATTCGGGTTCGTGAAAGAACGTGCACAGTAAACATTATTTTGGTCATAATAACAAAGGAAAAAGGAAGAAGCAGGGCTGCGGTGAAGAGAATGCAATATTAAAAATATCCTAGGTGTGCTCTCAAATTAAATTAATTCTTTGGGACTGAGGATGTAAGACAGAAGCACTGAAAAGAACTGAGTGGATATAAATAGAAGTGATCACATCCAAGTGAAGCTGAAATGTAGTTAGCAAGACTCATTGCTTACATCTGTCTCTGAATAGTGAAAGAACACATACATGAAACTAAAAATAAAGTGGCAAGGATTTTTAACAATATATGACATTTGACAGTGGCAGCTAGGTGCTTACATTCTCCTTTTTGACTGGCACTGAAGAAAGAGGAAACCCCGGTTAAACCTATCAGCAGGAGCCCGAGAGGGCTGGGGAACTGTAGAGCAAAGTTTAAAGGAGAAAACCAGGGTTTAAAGGACAAAGTAATTAAACTCTTGGAGATGCTATAAAATGCAACATGGTTTTAGTTAGGTTGGTCCTATCAGTCTAATCTAATAACACTATTTAGTAAAATTACCACATTTTGCAAAGAATGATAGAATCATAGAATCACCAGGTTGGAAGAGACCCATCTGATCATCGAGTCCAACCATTCCTATCAAACACTAAACCATGTCCCTCAGCACCTCATCTACCTGTGCCTTAAACCTCTCCAGGGAAGGCGAGTCAACCACCTCCCTGGGCAGCCTATTCCAATGCCCAATGACCCTTTCTGTGAAAAACTTCCTCCTGATGTCCATTCTAAATCTCCCCTGGTGGAGCTTGAGACCATTCCCTCTTGTCCTGTCCCCTGTCACTTGGGAGAAGAGCCCTGCTCCCTCCTCTCTACAACCTCCTTTCAGGGAGTTGTAGAGAGCAATGAGGTCTCCTCTCAGCCTCCTCCTCTCCAGGATAAACACCCCCAGCTCTCTCAGACGTTCCTCGTAAGGCTTGTTCTCCAGACCTTTCACCAGCTTCCTTGCCCTTCTCTGGACTTGCTCCAGAGCCTCAACATCCTTCTTGTGCTGAGGGGCCCAGAACTGAACACAGGATTCAAGGAGTAGTCTCACCAGTGCTGAGTACAGAGGGAGAAGAACCTCCCTGGCCCTGCTGGTCACACCATTTCTGATCCAAGCCAAGATGCCATTGGCCTTCTTGGCCACCTGGGCCCCTGCTGGCTCATGTTCAGTCGCTGTCACCCAACACCCCCAGTTCCCTCTCCTCCCGGCAGCTTTCTAAACAGACTTCTCCCAGTCTGTAGCTCTTCATAGGGATGTTGTTCCCCAAGTGCAGGACCCAGCATTTGGCTGTGTTAAACCTCATGCCATTGATCTCAGCCCAGCGGTCCAGCCTGTTTAGGTCCCTAGAAGGAAAATTCATCCTCAGTTAAATACTTTGTCCGGTACCAATGCAGTTGTTCACTCATCTGGAGAACGGGGGGATTAATAATGAAGTATGGTGCATATAAAGGACTGGCAGAAAGAGAAATGAGGTTAGATTGCTCTCGAAGACGAGATGTTGGGTTGGCACGATCGCTAGGTGAATTCCTCATGGACTTGCCTCAGCACCAGTCATCAGTATTTCCATCAGCACAGGGGAAGCTGAGAGCACTAGAGAGGCAGAACTAAGAGCTGGAGAAACAGAAGTACAATAGATTTCAACAGTGTAAATGCAGGACTATATGTATGGGAATTATTAACAGGAATCTCTGCATAAAATGAAGGGCACCTAAAGACAAGGTGATGTATTTGAGTTCTTTCACTGATCACATCAGGACCATGGCAATTATCACTATGAAAAATGCAAATGTCTTGTTGAGTATTATCATCCTGAGCATATATTTGGCCCAGAAATATATGAGGGAAGTAAATATTAATGGAAGAGAGAAGAGGAATAAAAATAAATATGCATAAAGTGACTTTAGAGAAAGGTAGACTGGAATGGATATTTCCTGTGATTGAGAGGGTGAGATTCCAGACTAGAATTCTAGTAGGAGTAGAGGGGGCAACCCCACTAGCTTATTTTCTGGCAGGGCTTGACCAGTTTGTGCATGAGATTATATGTCAAGGATGCCTGAGATGAAAGAGAATCAAATGTGAGATCCTTCTAGCTACACTACTCCCTTCCAGCTTTTCACTGGCAAACTGGGAGACTGGGAGGTTTCCCGTAATCATAGGAGTAGTTCTACTGAAGGGAGAGAGAGAGAGGAAGAAAACTGAACAGCTCTAAACCTTTTCCAAGGTTTCAGAGGCATTAAAATAGAAATCCAGGAATTCATCCAAGGTTTTATGTGACCTAGTTCAGCAGCTATGGCTCCCTCCCCCAGCACACACATCTTAAAAAAGACAGAGTAGAAATGAAAAAAAAACCTAGAGAGGGAAGTGATGAGGCTGATCAAAGGTATGGAACAACTTCCAGGTGAAGGAAGATTAGCTGTGTTATGACCCTTGGCCTCTAGAGATACCTGAGGACCAACAGGGCAGAGTGGCTGCACAGGGAATGTCTATTCATGGTCTTCACAAGTGAAACAAGGAGACATCAAAAACGTCTGTCAGGAATTTTGAAAAGTGCAAGAATGGTGTTATGGAGCTCCCTGTTGCAGGATGGGGTGGATGTGACACAACAAATCCTTTAAATGGAAAAGTATCGCATCTGGTACTCCCTCTGTACTTGGCACTGGTGAGACCAAACCTCGAATCCTGTGTTCAGTTCTGGGCCCCTCACCACAAGAAGGATGTTGAGGCTCTGGAGCAAGTCCAGAGAAGAGCCACAAAGCTGGTGAAGGGGCTGGAGAACAGGCCTTATGAGGAACGTCTGAGAGAGCTCGGGGTGTTGATCCTGGAGAAGACGAGGCTGAGGGGAGACCTCATTGCTCTCTGCAACTACCTGAAAGGAGGTTGTGGAGAGGAGGGAGCTGGGCTCTTCTCCCAAGTGACAGGGGACAGGACGAGAGGGAATGGCCTCAAACTCCACCAGGGGAGATTTAATTTAGAGATTAGGAGGAAGTTTTTCACACAAAGGGTCATTGGTCCATGGCAGAGGCTGCCCAGGGAGGTGGTTGATTCACCTTCCCTGGAGGTGTTTAAGGCACGGGTGGTCGAGGTGCTGAGGGACATGGTTTAGTGTTAGATAGGAATGGTTGGACTCGATGATCCTATGGGTCTCTTCCAACCTGGTTGTTCTATGATTCTATGAAAACAAGGATGGACGATTTGGAGAGGAGATTATATTGACTAGTGCTGAGAACATAACCTTACTGACTGATTTCATGCTACCTTACTCCAGTTCTGTTTCACTCTGCTGAGATCAATGAGGATGGTGAGAAAGTAACATCAATCTCTGCATACACCTTCCTGTTAAGTGAGCAAATCTGAAGTCATGGACACACCACAAGCTTCAACTGTCCTTTTGTGGACTAGCTACTAAAAGGCAAAGCCCACTGCTTTTTTATAGGGTCACCCTTACAAACACAGTAGGACCCAGGTGTAAGCACTTCAGTAAATGCTCCTGCAGATGTGCTCCAAATGTTCTCAGCTGTGCTCCTGCAGTACTATTTGCCAAAAGATGTTGAATGTATCTTGCATTCAGCAGCTGTGGCTATATCGCTCAAAAAAACACTGTATTTGACAGCTCCTGCCTGCCCTCTCTCTACACAGCCAGTTGGCCTGTTCCTGCTTGGCTTTGAGATAACACATGGGGCATTCAGGCAGGTATGGACTAAGATTTCGATACTGTGTGAACGTGCCAGGGTTATGTTTCCTGACCTCACAGCACACAGGGTTGATCCCTAACACAGTGTCTGTTCTGTCTGAGGTGTAGTTTTTAAGTACTGAATGGCTCAGAACGGTTCAGTTGTGCCAAATGAGACCAAAAGTCCATCTAACCCAGTGTTTTGCTACTCTGGGAGAGACAAATAGAAGTAGGTAGTGGAGAGTATAATGTTTCTTCCCAGAAATACTTTGATATCCTGAAGGAAGTTATGCTTCAGCAACTTAACCATAGAATCATAGAATCATAGAATCACCAGGTTGGAAGAGACCCCCTGGATCATCGAGTCCAACCATTCCTATCAAACACTAAACCATGTCCCTCAGCACCTCATCTACCTGTGCCTTAAAAACCTCCAAGGAAGGTGAATTGACCACCTCCCTGGGCAGCCTGTTCCAATGCCCAATGACCCTTTCTGTGGAAAATATTTTTTCTAATGTCCAGCCTAAATCTCCCCTGGTGGAGCTTGAGGTCATTCCCTCTTGTCCTGTCCCCTGTCCCTTGGGAGAAGAGCCCAGTTCCCTCCTCTCTACAACCTCCTTTCAGGGAGTCGTAGAGAGTAATGAGGTCTCCTCTCAGCCTCCTCTTCTCCAGGATAAACACCCCCAACTCTCTCAGACGCTCCTCATCAGGCCTGTTCTCCAGCCCCTTCACCACCTTCCTTGCTCTTCTCTGAACTTGCTCCAGATCCTCAACATCCTTCTTGTGCTGAGGGGCCCAGAACTGAACACAGTATTTGAGGAGTAGTCTCACCAGTGCTGAGTCCAGAGGGAGAATAACCTACCTGGCCCTGCTGGTCACACCGTTTCTGATCCAAGCCAAGATGCCATTGGCCTTCTTGGCCACCTGGGCACACTGCTGGCTCATGTTCAGTCGCTGTCACCCAACACCCCCAGGTCCCTCTCCTCCCAGCAGCTTTCTAGACAGACTTCTCCCAGTCTGTAGCTCTTCATAGGGTTGTTGTACCCCAAGTACAGGACCCGGCATTTGACCATGTTAAACCTCACCTTATTTGCTCTACTACATGACCTTTCAGGGCATTATCCAAACTTGTGAATAATAGGCAGGAGAAAAATAGGTCTCGGACCACACTACAGTGCCCGGAACACTTCCAAATTCCTAGGTAAGGTACACAAGCTGGCCACAGCCCAGTTTCATTTGAAAGTGAGACTATGCCCATGTCAGGCTTCCCCACACCTCAGCTTTCGCCAAGCACCACCACAACAGCAGCTTTACCCATCCAGCCAGTGCCTCCCCTCCCAGGAGGTACCCAGGGGTGCAGCTGGAGCCAAGACACCAAAGCCTAAGCAATTTGATGCCTGTGCACTTTAAAGCTGCTTGACTTTAAAAATCCAAATAACTCAGCTAAAGCTGTGACTTACATATTTAAAGACATACATATATAAAGACATTAGGCTACCCAGGGAGGTGGTTGATTCACCTTCCCTGGAGGTGTTTAAGGGACAGGTGGATGAGGTCCTGAGGAACATGGTTTAGTGTTTAATAGGAATGGTTGGACTCGATGATCCGATGGGTCTCTTCCAACCTGGTGATTCTATGATTCTATGATATTTAATTAATTTCCTACCTAGGGATCGAATAGTACAGTAACTGTTACCTAAATGCATTAGCTCTTCTTCTTTTTTTTTTTTTTTTTTTTTTTTTTTTTTTGTGGTCTGAGCCTTCTCTTCCCCCATCCATGAAATTAAAACTTCCAGCCCTTCCAAGGAGCTGGGAGGGCATTTAACCAGGCATCACCTGCCTCTTTGCATGGACTAAAAGAGTCACAGAAAGAGTAATTGGGCAGTGGCAGAGGCTGCCCAGGGAGAGGGTTGAGTCACCTTCCCTGGAGGTGCTTAAGGGATGGGTGGACGAGGTGCTGAGGGACATGGTTTAGTGTTTGATCGGAATGGTTGAACTTGATGATCCGGTGGGTCTCTTCCATCCTGGTTATTCTATGATTCTATGATTGGGACATCCACAGGCTTCTCTTTGTTGCTGTAGAAGTGATTTGTTTCATCTCCACATCTAATTACTATCCTCAACTGGAAACACTCCTCATTCACGTTACTGTTTCTGTTTCATCTTCTTTTTCTTTTTAATCAACTGCTTTGCTGCAGGGAAAGATTCAGAGTCAGCACTCTCTCCAACAAGGAAAAAGAGTTCCCTCTAGCCACCAGCTTTTGTAACAGCACCTACGCTGCCTCCATGCAGCTCTTTCCTTTAAATATGGGTTTATGTTTATGTAGCAGTAAAACTGTAATCTGAACATCAGTGACGAGTCTATTGAATACTTATGAATCTCCTAAATTATTATATTGGTTTTTTCAGTAGGAAGGAAAGCAAATGTATCCTGGGGGCAGGGAGGATGATAACCTGAGACAAAATATATCAGCCATGACAATAAACTGAAAATGTTTGGGATAATTTAAGATGAAATGCTCATTCAAGAGTATTCTGCAGCTTTTCAGGAAAAGCCTGTATAGCCAAATAATTCTGGGAAAAAAATACACTAAGATCAGATGAGAAATAATTAGCTCGTAACAGAATTCAAAGAATCCTCATTTCACTTCCCCACATGGTCTCAGGAACTGAAAATATTTTTATTCCATTTCTCTTTGGTGTATATGTGTCCCAAGGCACTAACTTTTGGTGTTAAGTCTAGCTTAAAATCACCCTCCTCACACTTATTTAGTGATCAATGCACTCTTTAGTCTACTTTGAGTGTTAGGAACATACTAAAAAATTTAAAAAAACCCAGATCAACATTTCATGTAAAAATGATACAGAAATATCTATGAGTTCTGCCAAACCGTTATGGCTATAAAAACAATCTCTATCCAGTGGTTGAAGAAGACGTGGTGTAGACACCTCACAAACAAACCAGTGACAGTCTCGAAACACTACTCAGCCGAAGGCTCTGTGCGTAAACCACTATCCAAGAATACTGAGGAAATGAGGGTGGAAAAAGTGATATCAATATGGGAGTGTGGGAGGTAGAACAGAGCAAAAAGTCAGTTTAAATGTAATATTGAAATAATAATATAAAAGGGAAGTGAAAACTAGAATAATATATGAAAGTGAAGTGAGTGAGTATGAAAAATATCACTGTGAGAACCTGCAAAAAGACTCAAGAGAGGCAAAATGGAAATGTTTGCTGTAATAAGGACTGAAAGGCATGAGAGTAATCAAATCTGTCGTTAATTGTAGGATTGCATGGGACATTCATAGAATCATAGAACAACCAGGTTGGAAGAGACCCACTGGCTCAGCTATACTGTGCTGTGGGTTGCATCCTGCTTTCCATAGTTGCCTGATGGTTTTGCAAGTTAATTACTATTTCATTATATCACGTGATTAAACCAAAGAAGTGAATGCGACAAGAAGTATTACCTCTCAGGACAGTGGGAAACGTTCACCGGTATTTGTCATCATATTGGTCTAATATTAATTTTCCATAGGAACTATATTGTCATCAAATAATAAATAAAAGAAAACAATATCAGATTTTAATCTCTGCTAGAGATAAAATCCTGCTCAAAGAATCATAGAATCATAGAACAACCAGGTTGGAAGAGACCCATTGGATCATGGAGTCCAACCATTCCCATCAAACACCCAGCTCCCTCCTCTCCACAACCTCCTTTCAGGGAGTTGTAGAGAGCAATGAGGTATTCCCTCAGCCTCCTCTTCTCCAGGATAAACACCCCCAGCTCTCTCAGACACTCCTCACAGGTCCTGTTCTCCAGCCCCTTCACCAGCTTCGTTGCTCAAAGATACAGTGAAGTCCTCTATCATCCTTCCTGTTCCAGTCTGGTGTTCTCCCCAGTGCTAAGCTTGTGAGGCACTGACAACTCTAACAGAGAACATATAGTGGATGATTTTTCATTACTGTATATTTTTTCAGACCTCTGGGGGTCATTTAATAGTGATTGGCTTAGTCAAAGGGGAAGAGAAGTGCTGAGTGTACACCATCCCCACCAGTTGCTCCACCGACCAGTCCCTCAGGGGATGTAGAAGGAGAAATAGAATCATAGAATCACAAGATTGGAAGAGACCCACCATATCATTGAGTCCAACCATTCCCACCAATCTCTAAACCATGTCCCTCAGCACCACAAATAATAAGGGAGATGTCCTTTCTTCTGTCAGTGAAATGCAATCAGTCCTGGGGTGGGATGCAGCATGTGTTTAGCAGTGCACAACAGGTCTGCATAGCAACTATAGTTTACTCTATAGGCAAAGAGACCATGAAGGTTAAATAGAGTAAGTATTGCCTAAATTCTCTTTAAAATTATCTTCATCAGTCCTCACAAGATCTGTTTCCTTTCTGAAGAAAACCCTAAGCTAGGATGATATACTCACTGCAAGATCATGCTGGATGTATTTGATTTCTTTCAACATATGGGGACGTCTCAGTATTGAGTCTGTCCTAATAGAGCAGTTTTAGAATCATAAAATCAAACAATCATAGAACCAAAGAATCATAGAAACACTCAGCTGGAAAAGACCCACTGGATCATCAAGTCCAACCGTTCCTATCACCTCAGATTTTATACTCCTAAACTTTTTGAATGTAGTTGTTCTGCTCGCACAAGTATTTTCCACTGAGTATTGAACAACTTAAAATGGATTTTTACATATCAGTCATGTGTGTTCTTCAGAAAACACCAGATAACCAATCACTTGGAACTAGCTTCACTCAATAATATATTTCCTAGAAAAGTCCTAGGAGCAGGTGATAAGTTCTCAACTATTTATACAAATCAGATTTTTAAAAAAATGAGACAAATATGTGCACATTGTGAGGAAGAAAAAAAATTATCATGAAAATAAACCATTCGTAACACACTATACATTTTGTAAGAGTTGTCAAGATTGGGGCAAAAGGCTGAAGAACTGGCAGCAAAATTAAATGACAGAAAAGTCTTTAATGAGATAAAATACCTGACTTGCCTGTTTGTACAAGCAATTGCTCTACAAATGCTGTTTGATTTGAATATAGACCTTTTCTGTGACATTTATTTTATATGGTTTTCATAAAACACTTCTTAAAACAGATTGTATATGTTACAAATGAAGTCAGATTAAGATTTCACTATGAGAAAGGAAAAAAACCCCACAAAATCATGATAGAGGATGGAATTATTAATTTTTTTTGTCTAAATCTGTCTGACAAACTAATTCCATATCTATTAATCCTTTCACATTAATGTCACTCAAGCCTCCTAAATGCTGGATAAAGATCCATCTGCCATCTATAACATGAAAATGCAGTTAAAATTGAGCCTCCTTGCATATTAGGTCTTTGAAATGCTTGTACCCTACTCTATGGACAGGACAGAATCCTGTCCTTTGAAGACTGCGATAGAGCTGGTCTCACTGCTGGAACACTTAACTTTTATGACCTTTACCACTAAAATTGGACAAGACTGCTGGTTTCTTCACAAGAGACAGCTCCAGTGTTCATTATTTTATGAAGTGGAATACAAACGATACCTTCAGATGAGCAGCAAAGTTTCAATCCTAGCAGATTCCAATAAATACCTTCCCCTTTCATGTACGAGGTTCAAAGCTTTGCAAGTCTGGAAAGCTCGATATAGGATGGAGAGTTAGCCAGATTCAACTCATTAGGACACATCTTAACTGGCAGCTTGTAAAATAAACCTTTGCCTGCAGCTCTTCCACCTCTTTCAAAAAGCATAATGCAGTCCCGACAGAAAGCTGATAACTGAGCCATGCAAAAAAAAGCCTGAAATCTGCAGACGAGAATTTTACTATGTTCTGAGCCTGGAAAGTGGAAGGGGAATAATGTAGCATTGTCCTCTGTACACAGAACTACAGGAAGAAATCATTTAACAGGACAGGGAATGTATTCACGACATTCAGTTTCTCACTAAAAGGGGGATAGATGGTGGTTTATCCATCTTAGTACTCTAGAGTTGTTTAGAAAGGAAGGATTCCTTGCTGCATATAAGTGTCTATGTCTATCCCTCATCAACACAGGACTGCAAACACTTGCACTCCTAACATATATTTCTTTTTGCATTTCAGACTTTTTAAAAGCAAATCCCTAATTTTAACCTGCAAACTTGCGTCTGCTCTGAAAGGTTAGTGACACTCATCCAGAAAGAGTGACATGGCAGTTGGATGATATAGAAACACACAATCATAGAATCACCAGGTTAGAATAGACCCACCAGATCATCGACTCCAACCATTCCCACCAATCTCTAAACCATGTCCCTCAGGACCTCGTCCACCCATCCCTTAAACACCTCCAGGGAAGGTGACTCAACCACCTCCCTGGGTAGCCTCTACCAGTGCCCAATCACCTTTTCCTTGAATTTTTTTTTCCTTATGTGGAGCCTGAACATCCCCTGGTGGAGCTTGAGGCCATTTGCTCTCTTCCTGTCCCCTGTCACTTGGAAGAAGAGCCCAGCTCCCTCCCCTCCACAACCTCCTTTCAGGTAGTTGGAGAGAGCAATGAGGTCTCCCCTCAGCCTCCTCTTCTCCAGGATAAACACCCCCAGCTCTCTCAGTCTTCACTTTGCATCTGAAGTAGAACAGTACCTTGCCCTAAACTGCACACTATGAGTGAAAGAGTGGAGGAAAGATTCCAGAAACTATCGGTTTCCCCTAGTGGTATTGATTCCCTGATTATAAAACTCTTACTCAAGTCAAACCCCTGTTAACAGGATCTGTGCCTGAGTACGAATGGAGTAACTCAGCTGCTTACAGGAGCTGGTTCACTTCACTGCTAGTATTCCCATTGCACCATTTTCCATGTGTAACAGTTAGTCCTGTGTGCCTTTTTGTCAGAACCTGAAACTGAAGCTGCTAGAAACAAACAGAAAAGGGTATTTTATTCTATGGAATGTCTCAGAATGGCTCTCAAAAGACATGTTTTTTGGCTATTGGACTATTTTGCCCATCTGGTTATACTTTTCAAGAAAAATGGTGATTGAATATTCCTTCTTATGTGAAACAGAGTTGCTAATTCAGAAATATCAAAGTGATCTGGTTTTTGTTCTGTCACAGCCTGGTGGTCAGGTTAGTCTATTAAACCAGCACAGCAATATACTTCACTTACTCCGATTCTGCTATTCTTTACCCAGACTTTTAATACAGCAGCCCTGCCTCACACCCCTTGCAGTTTCCTCAGAAGGGCCACAGCACAACAATCCACTTAACATCGAAACATTAACCTTTGGGAATAAGCTTTAAAGGTCTTGTCCTGCAGAAAGTGAATCTGGACACAGTGAGGACCATAACTGGCCAAAGCATCTCCTGCCCACAGATGCAGGAATTACTTCCTCTCTGTGTTTTCTATGCTTCTGGCAGAGCTTCACTTAAAATTTCATCTCTTCCTCTTCTCATCTCTTGTGCTCGGCAATTCCCTACACTGTTCCTTTTCTCATTTAGCCCCATATTTTCTGAGAGTTTTACTCCATTTCACCATTTGGAATGAACTTTTGGTCCTTGCTATCACCTTATATACCATGTACTAAGACCAAGTAACACATTGTTGTGTCAGTCATAGAATCATAGAATCGTAGAATCATAAAATCACAGAACAACCAGGTTGGAAGAGACCCACTGGATCATCGAGTCCAACCATTCCCATCAATCACTAACCCATGTCCCTCAGCACCTCATCCACCCATCCCTTAAACCCCTCCAGGGAAGGGGACTCAATCCTCTCCCTGGGCAGCCTCTGACAGTGCCAAGTGACCCTTTTGATGAAGAATTTCTTCCTAATGTCCAGCCTGACCCTCCCCTGGTGGAGCTTGAGGTCATTCCCTCTCGTCCTGTCCCCTGTCCCTTGGGAGAAGAGACCAGCTCCCTCCTCTCCATAACCTCCTCTCAGGTAGTTGTAGAGAGCAGTGAGGTCTCCCCTCAGCCTCCTCTTCTCCAGGATAAACACCCCCAGCTCTCTCAGCTGCTTCTCTTCTTCTCCAGCTCCTTCACCAGCTTCCTTGCTCTTCTCTGGACTCACTCCAGAGCCTCAACATCCTTCTTGTGGGGAGGGGCCCACTACTGAGCCCAGGATTCGAGGAGTGGTCTCCTGGATAAAAGTGGCCGCTAAAAGTGACTGGAGAGCCAGACGTTGCCTGTGAGTTCTGTAATAAGGACTGTCTTGTGTTTGCCACCCAGACAAAGTCTGGGAAATTCCTATTAACTCACCATTTAGCGTTATCTCTCTGCTTTTGGCTGATCACTGATTTATCCTTGAATTTTATAAGCAATCTTGCACCAATTGCTGATTTTGCACAATGTGGTTTGGATTAAAGGTGCCTGTTCATCATCATTGCAGCCTGTGAACCACCTCCTCTGATAGAAGTGTTTTGGTGTATCAGTTAATTTGTGCTCGAGGAGTGCTTTGCAAATGTAAAGCGGTACGTAAATGCTGATTTATTGTTAATTTTTTTTTTTTCTGGGATGTGCTATTATTGATCATCCTGCTGAGGTTTGTCGCAGAGCTTTCTGGAGACTGTATTGACCATCCTGTGGTTTTGGCAAGTTCACAGGCAGGGACTTCATAGCCCAAAGGAAGAAGAGAGCTAAGTAATGATGTCACAAACCCTTTGCCGCTTGGACAGAGATCTCAGCAGCAGTCCCTGAGGCCTTTGTCACTCAGAGGATGCACAGAGCATTGTGTTACTGCAGAGAACAGCCTTTCCTTCCTCCCCACTTTCCTTAGGGAGTGCTCCGGTGCACCTCCAACCCACCACCCCTGCACTCCAGGATCCCAGCAAAAGCTTTCTCATCATCTTTCCTCTCCTGCACAGTGCAACAGCAAAGCAGCTTTGGCATCCCCTCCTGATAATCCTCATTGCCCTCACACATCGACTCAGATCACAACTTAAGTAGGATTTCTTGGCATTACACACTGCATGACTCAGTCTGGGTGGTCAAGATCCGTATTTAAAGAGAACAAAAAATCAAATATATTTTCAAACAGATTTTGCCAGATAAAAGAAACATCTCCTGCTTGTATAACATGGTTTTACCAGGTTGTTAAGCTGAGATATCCCCCCAAACACCAAAATAAGTCCTTAAGAGTAGCATCTCTGAGGAATGTCTCTGTCTTTGTGCAATACTTTTCTGCCTGTTGGAATATCTTATCAATAACCAAGCAAAGCACCGTAAAATAAAGATAACAGAACCAGACAAATTTACAGACATGAGGGACATGGATTAGTGTTTGATAGGAATGGTTGGACTCGATGATCTGGTGGCTCTCTTCCAACCTGGTGATTCTATAATTCTGTGATTCTGTGATCAAAAAGTTAAGTAATTTATTACAACTCTAGAAAGAAAAATATAAGCATAAATTACAATGTCAGACCTTTTCTAAAACATTAGTTCCATTCCTAGCTGCTCACACTGGTCTTTTCCCAGGGTATCCTTCTCTGTCTCAAGGTGATGCTGAATTTGTCCTGTCAGTGGATGATATGGAGAACTGCCACATGGGACATCTGGGCCACCAAATCTGAGGGATTGTATTAACACTGCAATGTGAACAGATCTTTTGTTCTGGTTCGACCGCTGTTTACATTTTAGCTTGTTCCTGGAAAGCAAGCTTAGAGGAAGGCCATTTTCATCATATTCCTCTCTATTCCCATAACTATAATTTCATGTAAAACAACCGTATTTTAAGTGTGCTTAAGTCAAGATGTAAAAGAGGTATTGATCTCATCAGCAGGAGGAACATAAAGCTGTATTACACCTAACAGCAGAGGCTGTACCTGCAGCACAGTCGGAGAACAGTTCCTAGAAAGGATTTGATAACTCCATATAACTTTTGCTCTTCCTTTTGGTAAGTTCTGTATCACTGTTGTTCTCTAATCGCAGAATCACGGAATCACAGAACAACCAGGTTGGAAGAGACCCACTGGATCATCTAGTCCAACCGTTCCTATCAAACACTAAACCCTGTCTCTCAGTACCTCGTCCACCTGTCCCTTAAACCCCTCCCTGGGCAGCCTGGTCAGTTCCAATGACCCTTTCTGTGAAAAACTTTTTCCTAATGTCCAGCCTGAACCTCCCCTGGAGGAGCTTGAGGCCATTCCCTCTCATCCTGTCCCCTGTCCCCTGGGAGAAGAGCCCAGCTCCCTCATCTCCACAACCTCCTTTCAGGACACATAACTAATGACACATAACTTTCTCAGTTTAATTGTAGCAACTAGGAAAGAGGTCTTGCTGACATGCAGCCTACTTTAAAATATCGAACTGAAAGATTTGTTGGGAAAAGAATGTAGAATTTTTCATTAAAGTTTGTCCTGGGTAACATAACAAGCTGAGCTCATTCAAAGCTATTTCAGCTATGAATGAGGCCCATTCATTTTAACATAGGAAAGGGGTTGCCGGATTCAGACTCCCAAGTTTGACACAATTAATAGTGTTTATAAGTTCAAGAATGTTGCTGTTAGGAAGGAGCATATTCAAGACAAGTGATCTTATTTCACAGCACACTTAAAGGGTGAAGAGGCACTTGACATTAGACACTCTCTTTCTTCATAATCCAAATCATTTGGTTGTTTGGAGAGATTTACGTTTTCTTCAGCATCTTCCCCTCCCTTCTTCTACCATTTTCATGCATAACGTAATTTTTATTTTCTCCCTTTTCCAAGCCCTCACATTTGGGAGGATGCAAACAAGCAGAAAAAAAGTTTTGTCCCATGTATCAGTAAAACTGAATAGCAGCAAAACTGAAACATGCTTTTGCGTTTAGTGGACCTGTGGTTACGTGAAACAAGTCTGTAGAAGTGTCATGAAATTAATAACACGAAACGAACAGCAACGATTTTTCCAGTTACAGGCATAAATAAGAAAAGTCTAGACTGAGAAAGGTACATAAAACTAATTCTTCTTGAACTAAATCAAAATCAAATAAAGAGAGTTGGGGGGAAATTGTATACTTAGCGAATATAGAATCCAGTAAATTAAAATTCTGAAGTCAATACGAGTGTGGCATTGACTTCTTTTGTGCACTCACAACATTTTTATTTTTCCTGCGTGGCTATGCAACTGTTATAGGACCACCAGTGAACTGTTGTGCTGATTTAACCTCTCCTCAGAACCAGGAAAAATTGACTAAAAGATATTCCATGCTTCAGGAAACTACCTATAGTTAGATCCCCCAATCCGCTGAAATCCATGTGCTTTAACTTTACTCATATAAATGTTATCTTGAGTTGTAGGGAAAATGAAGAACAAAAATTGCTGTCTGAGGGAGATACCTTTAAATACAGTGTCCCTATAAATCAGGGAAATGGCCATGTAAAACGTGAACTTTTGGTGGAGGTTGTAAAAGAGACAGAAGAGTTGCCTCAATTAGAGAGAAGCATATAAATGTGATTGATGGACCAGGGTAAAGGCAAGAGAAAAGCGACATCAGTATTAAGACAACTTCAGAGCACAGGGAGCAGTCTGTCCACTCTGGCTTCTCACACTGCATGAAAGACCAATTAATTAGATATTTAGATTGTATAGCAGGAGGAAAACCTAGTCTCGATCAATTAACCTGTCAGGGATGTTCACTCTGCATGCAGGAGGTTGTGGAGAGGAGGGAGCTGGGCTCTTCTCCCAAGTGCCAGGGGACAGGACAAGAGGGAATGGCCTCAAGCTCAACCAGGGAAGGTTCAGCTGGACATTAGGAAAAAAAAATCACAAAAAGGGTCATTGGGCAGTGGCAGAGGCTGCCCAGGGAGGTGGTTGAGTCATCTTCCCTGGAGGTGTTTAAGGGACAGGTGGATGAGATGCTGAGGGACATGGTTTAAAGATTGATTGTAATTGTTGGACTCGATGATCCGATGTGTCTCTTCCAACCTGGTTATTCTATGATCCTATGATACCTTCTGCCTGAGGCCCTCAAGGAGCACAAAGCAATTTGTGGATCCTCTTGGGAAAACAGACTAGTCCCAAATTAACGTCCACTAAAGATTTGAGCTGCAAATAGCTCCTAGGAGGTACTAAAATAACTTTGAGGGAGCTAAGGCTGTTGCAGATCCCTAGTATGGGAACGGAAACAAAGTAGCCTGTATCAGACAACTAACATGCACTGCAAACTAGCCTTCTAGGTGGCTGACCTGACTGGTACTTGTATTCGTTGCCAATATTTAAAACTGAAGAGCCAAAACAAAATAATTATCAAGCAACAACAAAAAAATTGTATTCTTTTTCCTTAAATAGGTGTTCCTTGCAGCTGGTTATTAGTTAGAGAAGCAAATGTTGGATGTCCTGGCCTTCTGCTGAGCTGCTCTCAGAGAAAAGTACAAAGTGACATCCTGCTGTGTGGGTAAACTGATGACTCACTTTTAATATCAGGTTGAGCCGGGACCCTGAAGGCTGCCAAGTTAACTCTGCAGGGATCCCCAGTTCAGCCCACTCACATTTCCTAATAACAGCACCGCGGTTCAGCAGGCGGCGCTTAAGCAAAGCACTTAGATTTGTAAACAGAGACCGTCTAGGAAATAATGTACCAATGTGATTACTGTACAACGTCATATGACGGCAAGTTACAATGGCAGTGCTGCTATTAAATGGCCAGAGGATGTCTGAGATCAGAGGATGTTCAGATTTGAATGTAACAGCAATTGCAGAGATATTTTTAATCGTATTTTTAAAATTTGTAATTGTATTTTCAAAATTTTTAATCATATTTTAAAATTCTACCTGTGCCCTCTGTAGTCCCAGGAGAGGTATTAAGGCCCCCCCTTTGAGTCACATAAAAGAGGAAAAGACTGCTGGGAAATGTATGCCTGCAGGAAAAAAAACATTTTAAAGGGTTTTAATTTATAGTTAAAAGGCAGAAAAATATTTTTATTCAGAATAGACTGTATGTTCCAATGTTTTCACATAGAGGCTCAAACCATAGAATCATAGAATCACCAGGTTGGACAAGACGCACCAGATCGAGTCCAACCATTCCTACCAATCTCTAACCCATGTCCCTCAGCAAATCATCCACCCATCCCTTAAACACCTCCAGGGAAGGCAATTCAACCCACTCCCTGGGCAGCCGCTGATAGTGCCTAATGGCCCTTTCTGTGAAAATTTTTTTCCTTTGGTCAAGCCTGAACCTCCCCTGGTGGAGCTTGAGGTCATTCCCTCGCATCCTGTCCCCTGTCCCTTGTTTGAAGAGCCCAGCTCTCTCCTCTCCACAACCTCCTTTCAGGTAGTTGTGGAGAGCAATGAGGTCTCCCCTCAGCCTCCTCTTCTCCAGGATAAACACCCCCAGCTCTCTCAGCCGTTCCTCATAAGGCCTGTTTATATAGAACCACAGCATATCTGAGGCCCCCACAGCATAAAAGGAGTTTTACCACCTTTAATGGAATTAATACATCAAAAATGTATTTACCTGTGTGGATTGGATCAGTTTGAAAGTGTACATTTACTAAAAGAAGCCAAGCTGATATAAATTAGATTTAAATCAAAGAAAGAATACCTTTTTCAAGGTTTTGCACCACTTCTGTGGAATCAGTTTAAACTCAGATCTTAAGGCAATACTGTACAATTTTGTGTATAGAATCATGGAATCATAGAATGGCTTGGATTCCTGTTTCCTGTCCCTTAGAAGAACCCAGCTCCCTCCTCTCCACAACCTCCTTTTGGGTAGTTGTAGAGAGCAATGAGGTCTCCCCTCAGCCTCCTCTTCTCCAGGATAAACACCCCCAGCTCTCTCAGCCGTTCCTCATCAGGCCTGTTCTCCAGCCCCTTCACCAGCTTTGTTGCTCTTCTCTAGACTCACTCCAGAACTTCAACATCTTTCTTGGGATGAGGGGCTATCATACATGCTGCTGCACTTTAAGAGGGGTTTTTTTTGACATTTCAGTGAAATTTAGGATGTGCAGAAGCAGATCAGATTACTGACTACTGGCAGGTTTGCATCTCCTTCTATCCCAGCATAAACTGAGATATGTTTTCCATTGCTACACAGATCCAAAGATGTATGTTTATTGTCTTGGCCATATGACTGAAATTGCAGTGCTGTGTAAGCTCTATGTTAGGCTTCCTGCTTGAGGACAAACAACTTTCTGTTCCGACGTACAAATATTTTCTTAAGCGAGACGTCTGTTTGGCTGTAAGACTCCACCACCCAACTGATTGCAAATCCAGTGGCGCATTCTGAAACGTTAAACAAGTCTGTGAAAGAGGTTTAAGTCCCTACCCACCCCCTTCACTCTCTATGTCCACTTGGGTCAGACTTCAATTTTCTTTGTGGCAAGTAGCCTTCAACACGCCGTGTATTTGTTGCTCTTTCAGGATTATGGTCTTGTGCCTATCCCGATACATGGGATAATGTGCAGGAGGTATAAGTCCTGTGGTAGGAAATGACTGAGTTTTCTCTCTCACTAAATCACTTTTACTTCCACCTGGCAGTAACAGAAAGGGAGAAGAAAAGCCAAGCCAAGGGATATTTTTAAATAAAAAAAAAAAAAGCAAAACAAAATAAAAATTCCCTAGCTGCAGACAAGATTACAAGGCAATAAACATGCACCGTACTCTCAGTGCAATCTCATATAGCCCATGCACCGTGGGATGTCAGCCCTTACCTCCTTGCTGGTTTTGTGCAAGAGAACATCCTCTGCTGCTTAGGCAGCAGGCAGGTAACTTCTCTCAACATTAAGGAGCTGCTGCATTCTTGTCACGCCTTGGGGAATTATATAAACCACAGTTTTTTACTGGTGTCTCTAATGGTGCAATAGTATTTAAGACTCTTTCAAAGTTTAGTCATAGCTTAAGCAAATAACAGATTTAAGCCTCATGTACATAGAATCACAGAATCATAGAATCACCAGGTTGGAAGAGACCCACAGGATCATCAAGTCCAACCATTCTTATCAAACACTAACCCATGTCCTTCAGCACCTCCTTCACCCATCCCTTAAACACCTACATGGAAGGTGACCTGGGAGGGATGCTGTGGTGCTCCCCGTTGCTCCTGATTTTCAATTTGGATGTACAACTAGTAAGAAAGATGTCATTGCTGATGACAAGAAATTAAATTTTTGCAATTAAATGAGAATTATAGGTAGGAGTAGCTGGTGAAGTCTGGTAATTGCTGCCAAGCAAAGCATGATTTAAGTAAAACCTCTGCTTGCACACAACATTAAAATTTAAAGCAAAACCTATTTTTAATTAACAGTAATTTATCCTTGAGATTCTCTTTGGCTCCTGGACACAACAGGTCTCACCAGGATACCAAGTACTTATTTTACATTATCTAAAATCACTGTTGCTTAGCATTTCAGAAGTGACTTTCCATCAATAGGTACCAGTGTAGAAATCTATAAAAATAGGAAATTTATTTATGGATGTTTTTTACATTGGGTGAAACATCTTTTTGTTTGTTTGTTTTGTTGTTTGTTTCTTTTTTTAAAGCAGGGCTGGTTATTGGGTTTGAATGCTACTTGGACAGAAAAGATGCATTAAAATGTGGCTGCTAGTCCTGGTACTTTGAGAATTTTCAAAACACATATTGCATAAAAGAGAGAGTTTTGGCTGGTGTAAGCTTTGTTAATTGTAAGACAGATGTGAGACTTTCTGGAAAACTTGATTTTCTTGGGATTATGCTCCCTGTTATTTAATAAGTTGTTATTATAAAGGAGAGTAAGGATTCCTAACAGTACAGGGTGTAGGAGATCTTATATGGATTGATGATTTTAGTGTTTGATGGGAATGGTTGGACTTGATGATCCGATGAGTCTCTTCCAACCTGGTTGTTCTACAATTCTATGATATTATACATGTGTATGAGGTCTTATATGGATTGATGATATCATTACTGTGTCTGTGTGTGAGGCAGTAGTTTTACCACATAATAATTAACTAGAAGCCTCTTTCGAAGGAGGGCAAACAGCCACCAGTTGTTTCAAAGGACATAATATTAAACAGTCACATATGTCACTGTGGCATTCGGAGTTCCTCAGTGCCTGGTTATTTGTCCTTCATGTCCTGTGCTATGTTTCAGGATGTAGGATCCTCTAAATTGCAAATTTTGTGCAAATAATCTTTAAAAATACATTTTTGCCTCAGATATTGACCCAAACTCTGGAACTTCAATAGGTTTGTCGTGCAGGAAGCGCAGAACTGGTCCCAGATCTGATGAGTGCAGTTACAAAAACTACCACACATTGCCTGACCTTTGCATTCTTTGCGCATTAAAGAAAGGTTTCCCTGAAATGAGTTCATTTTCCAGTGCAGGAATGTTTTTCTGGTGATACTGAGGCAGTCTGAGCAGCCACTGTTATAACCTGTTCTACTCTGGCTTGATGAGAAAATGCCGAAGCTAAGCTATCACCGTCATGGCAATTAAGGCTGGCATGAGCCTTCTATGGATAGAGATGGCTCAGGACATTCAGGATGGTAATGAGAGTCAGAGAGATGCATGAAAAAGCGTATGGATAAGAAGTGGAAATGAGATGGACTGTAGAATTTTCATCTGTTTGATGGAATTGCAGAGATAAAATTACAAAGTTCTGTAATGACGTGACGACTCCATCATGCATTGGGAGAACAAGAAAGGGAAAAGAAGTTTTTCTGTCCTACGCTATTTGAAGAACACAAGCTTTTAACTGTTGTGGGTTTTTTCAGTTCCCACCCCCAGTAAAAACCAAAGCAAACCCCTTTTTACTCCAAGATGCAAGATGGGTCCAAGAACCCATCTGAGATTCATAAGTAAGAAACACAACTGCTTGAATAACTTCTTATCAAAGGTCTTCTGCAATGGATAATTCCCTGGAACTAGAATTTCTTTCCATGAGCTGAGAGAACCTAACAATTCGTCATCCTTTCTGTGAAAGCTGGGTGTTTTGACATCAGAGAATTTTCTATCAGAAGCTTGGCAGGAGTGAAAGGACACTGGTGCACTGACTTCAGGGGACTGGTATTGCTTTTATCTCCTGTGAACTCATAGAATCATAGAATCACCAGGTTGGAAGAGACCCATCGGATCATCAATTCCAACCTTTCCTATCAATCTCTAACCCGTGTCCCTCAGTACCTCGTCCACGTCTCCCTTAAACCCCTCCAAGGATGGTGAAGTCAGGACTAGTTGGGAGGTTTAGGTAAGTTCCTCCATGAGTTAGAACTCCTTTCACCCTTTTCCAGAAAAAAAAATATAGCAAGTTTGAAGTTCTGGCTGTTGGACTGGTTTATATATTATACATATTATTATATATTACATATATTGGTTTATATATTATATTAAACATTCATTTGGCTGCCTGCTTTATAACTGCAGCAGCAACATGCAGGAGACGTATTCTGGCCTCTGAAAGATTAAACAAGGCCAAACCTGCCAGACCTCCTCAGAAACCCATGAGGCAACAAGAAAAGCAGATTCAGCCGATCTCTCTCTGTCCTTTCTGTAGCCCTACTTCAGCAAAAGCACAAATACATGAGCATTTCAAATGGTTACATATGGATACTGAAAGACAAAGCTTATAGATTTGATCGAAGATTCTAGTAGCATATTTTTTTTTAATTTGAAAAAAAAAAGGATTATAAGAAGAAAGCCAAATACTCTGCCATTATATTACTAAAGCAGCCAGTTGCAGTATTTGCCAAAAGCACAAGAGAAGTGTAATTCCACAGGATTAAAATAAATTAAATTCTTATGGAAATGTTTGTGTTTATTTTCTTGCTTTTCAAGATAGACTATGGCAGAATGAAAAGGACTCCTTGAACGGTTGGACTCGATGATCTGGTGGGTCTCTTCCAACTTGGTTGTTCTATGATTCTATGAAGTCTTCTGAAGACTTTACTAATTGTCCTAATTCATAGAATAATAGAATCATAGAATCATAGAATTCTGTGATATGGAAGATGCTCAACTGCTTTGGTAATGATCAGTAGGTAGATTGGGAGTTTAATTTTTTCTAATTTTCTGAATTGACATCGCTCCACTAAAAAAAATAAATTATTAGGACATTAGATACTAGACCTGATTAAGACCTGATACTAGAATATGTCAGTGTGTATAACATTCATACCCTGGTTGTACCTATACTGAATAGATAAAGAATGCTACTCTCTCTAAAACCAGATATTGCTTTGCTGTTTCGTAGCTGTTGTGATAAGGATTCTGGGACTCAGTAGAACCTCACCAGTATCTCCACCTCAGGGCTTCATCTTTCCTGAATTTTCAGGTCAGAAGAATGAGTTTCAAAGAGCACACTCCTCTCTGCAGGTCTCAACATCTGATTGCTAATCTAATTAACATCCATAGCAATTTAAACAATGCGTTCACTCAACTGTTCTTCCAGCCACATGGCTCCTAGTTTACTTTCCGATGCTGCCATAAATCTAAAGAGAAAGGCTAAGGTCACTGCATTTGCTGTACGCTTCAGCAGGGACCCTGATTGCTTTACCAAGTGCTCATTGATGCTGTTTTTATAACTTGCTAAAGAATACTTAATTTCTTGGTGCGAGATTTTTATTTGTATTCTCACCTGACACACAAGGTAGCCTCTAGCTTGAACACAACACTCACAAATTTAAAAATTAAAACCAATTCAGGGCAAGTACTTGCAAAGGGCAAAATACATGGCAAAGATTTAACGCAATCAGCAGAAAAATTTCTTTGGTGTTTTGCTTTCAGAGTTTCAGTTTCAGCTGGGCACGATTCCCATTCTTATAGGGACCATTAATGGTTGGACTCGATGATCTGGTGGGTCTCTTCCAACCTGGTTGTTCTATGATTCTATGATTCTATATTCTTTGAGAGGAAAGTAAAACCTTGGATGAGTATTTAGCAAGTGTCGAGAGAGTGGCCCAGCAAGGCAAAGCAAAATTAAGCAATGGAAGCAGCCGACTGAAACATTATTAACTTGAACTGATAGATGGGAGTGGAAAAGCAGGAGTAGAGAGCATAGTCAGGGCTGGGATCAGTCATAGGGACAGACATCTGTCTGTAGTAGTGTCACTGACCTGGATGGGACCATTCCTCTGCTTGGGGCTGTGGTGCAGAGATTCCCTCAAAGAGATGCAGCAAAGCACAAAACTCTCACCTAGAGTTTAGGGCACGTCTGAGTAATGATACCTACTGTATTCTAAACAATAAGTTTTCTACACTGAATAAGTACTTGGGAAACATCACCTCCCAGTTGTGCAAACTCTGTCCCAAGGCAATTTTGAAACTAATACGAAAGATGACAGTGAAAAATACTTGTCATCATTATCCACAGTGGATATTACAGATACCCAAACAGTGGGCCTTTAATGGCTTATATTGCAACAAGTTAAATTGGTTTTACCATTCTTGTATTGCTCTTCCTGTATAAGGAAGGCTGCCAGGAGGAGAAGCACCTGGGGGTGTTGGTTGACAGCCGACTGAACATGAGCCAGCAGTGTGCCCAGGTGGCCAAGAAGGCCAATGGCATCCTGACTTGGATCAGAAACAGTGTGACCAGGAGGGCCAGGGTGGTTATTCTCCCTCTGCACTCAGCACTGGTGAGGCTGCTCCTTGAATCCTGTGTTCAGTTGTGGGCCCCTCAGCACAAGATGGATGTTGAGGCTCTGGAGCGAGTCCAGAGAAGAGAAGAAGGGTCTTCACCAGAAGCTGGTGAAGGGTCTGGAGAACAGGCCTTCTGAGGAACAGCTGAGAGAGCTGAGGGTGTTTATCCTGGAGAAGAGGAGGCTGAGGGGAGACCTCATTGCTCTCTACAACTCCCTAAAAGGAGATTGTGGAGAGGAGGGAACTGGGCTTGTCTCCCAAGTGATGGGGACAGGATGAGAGGGAATGGCCTCAAGCTCCACCAGGGGAGATTTAGGCTAGAGATAAGGAGGAAGTTTTTCACAGAAAGGGTCATTGGGCATTGGAATAGGCTGCCCAGGGAGGTGGTTGATTCCTTAAACACCTTCCCTGGAGGGGTTTAAGGGACGGGTAGATGAGGTGCTGAGGGACATGGTTTAATGTTTGATAGGAATGGTTGGACTCGATGATCCGATGGGTCTCTTCCAACCTGGTGATTCTGTGATTCTATGAATATTATATAATATATTATATATAATATAGCATATAATATATAATTATATATATATATAAAATAATATGTAAACCATTCTGTTCATTCTGAAGAAAAACAATAGCATAGTCAGGAGTCAATGCAAGGTAAAGCATTGATAACATTTAGCCAAGTCTGTCCAGGGAGAGGCTTTTTGCTTACAAAGTTTTCATTTATTTGTAGACAAGACTGTTGTGGCTGACAAAATCTAAGGAGGTTATGAAATGAAGGGAGTCTAATATGATCCTGTGATCTTGTACGCGCAGATTAGTCTTCTTTCACTAACACAATTCTATTAAATCTGGGAAAAAAGTGAATATATTTGATCATCCCCACTTTTTTCACGTTTTCTTCCCTTGCAAATGAAAAATCTATAAAACGCAGCTTCTATAACCGATATGTTTTTCCAAATGGCTTTTGAATTACCTTTCTGAGACTCTCTTACTCTTGGCAAGTAATCCAAACTCCTGTGTATTTCTTGGTCCACTTTTCACCCTCAGTGTTTTTTTTACGAACTCTGTTTTTATGGCATATGTCTGTAAACAACCCTTCTGTGAAGGTGCGAGTGGATGACATACTGAGGGGCATGGTTTAGGGATTGCTGGGAATGGTTGGACTGGATGATCCGGTGGGTCTCTTCCAACCTGGTGATTCTATGATTCTGTGGTCCTATGATTCTATTTGACTTTACATGCTTGCTCATACTATCCCATCTTCCCAGCCGAAAGTTGTACACAGGTTTTGCAGGGTAAATGCAGTGTTAATTGTTAATGACTATTCCTTCCTTTCCTCAAGTGGATTGCATAATACAGATGTTAGTTCTGAACTATGGGACCTAGATCCAGTCTTCATCCAGTATTTTAAGTATTCAGATATTTCTGACATGGAAGAGGTTTTCATTTAATGACTCACAAAGACTTGAAATTAGAATGGAAAGGACAACACAGGATTCAGAAATTATTCGGACCATGGTTTGAGATGACTCTGGGAAGCTTCCACTGCCATGTTGTAAGCAGGAATCATAGAATCATAGGATCATAGAATCATAGAACAATTAGGTTGGAAGAGACCCACCGGATCATAGAGTCCAATCATTCCTATCAAACACTAACCCATGTCCCTCAGCACCTCATCCACCCGTCCCTTAAACACCTCCAGGGAAGGTGACTCAACCCCCTCCCTGGGCAGCCTGTTCCAGTGATCATGTTATCTTATGAATCAGAAGTCTTGAACACAGTGTGAATTTAATTCTGACTAGGATGCAGGGATGTACTGTAGTATGTTTTTCTATTTTTGACCTTAAATGGATTTTCCTAAGTGTAAAATCGAGTTCAGTATTTTTGAGACAACCCAACCACCTCGAGGGGTTCTGTTATTTAAACTAACATATTTGATAATTCTCAGGCATATGTTTTCTATTAGCTTGGTTATTCCTTTCTAATTTTCATAGCGTCTATCAAACTGTAAACAGACATCAGATATTATTTTTCTATCCCCATATGTCAAAACAAATTATACTTTAATGAATAACGTGCGGATTTTAATCGAAGTGTAGAAGAACCTAGGGTTGGATTTTAAGGTTGTGGTAAGCGCTGCCGAGCGCCATCCAGTGGGGTTTCCTAAAAAAAGATGAAATTCCAGCATATTCCACGTTTCTAAACATCTCCCTAAAACTTTCCAACAGCCACCTGCGACTCCAAGACTATCACAGGTAGTTGGATGCGATCAACCTGGGAGAGTTAAAAAAAGCAGGAAAAGTCAGTCACGCTATCGGAATGAGCACATCAAAACTCTGTTTGGATTGATGGTTTTGGAATAATACCCTCCTGAAATATGCACTCTCAACTTTCTCCTCCAGTTTCTGGGAGTGATGGTTATTTCAGGAGAAATCAATAAATGTCAGTGCGCACAAAATATGGGGCAGATCAAATGAAGGTATTTCAGTATTAAAAGCTATTATTTTTTTTCTGCAACCTGCGTTTGAATTACAATATTATTAAATTCCATTAAGCTGAAATGATATATTTAACTCAGACTTCAGAGTGCTAATTTCATAGTCAGCTCCAAGCTTGTTCCTGCAAAGGTGTTAGGGGTAATTAACTGCTATTTTCTCAGTAATTCAGAATCTGCAATTAATCAAAACGTAGAGCCTGAGTGATTGTAGAAAACAGTAACACTTGGTTTATTATGTAGCACATTCTCATTCTGGTTGTTTTATGATGGGATCAGCTACACTTTTTCCCAATAATTTATTACACTTACCCCTCAGCCAATTAGTTTTTCTCACTTTACTTTAACTTAAAACCTGTTGAGTTTGTTATATATATGCATAACATTGCTTGTCAGTTATATTGGTCAGGGACCTGCAGGACTGCATGTGTTTAAGCAATTAGGAACCCAGCATTGTCCAGAAGAATGGCAACGTTTCTTTCTTAAAGCAATGGCTTTCCGTTATAAAAAAATGAGAATGGAAAAATGAGAGCGATGAGAAAGCTCTGTCTGCCACAGCCACAAGTGGAGGGATGGAGGCATGGAGGGACGCCCAGAGCCAGCGGCGGTGACACTGCCCAGGGACAAGTCGTGGAGCCCAGGTCTGCAGGCGCTTGGTCGTGGCTTGTGGATACAACCCTGCTTCTAAATCACACATGCATGACAAAATAAATTGCTACCAGCTCATTGCGATGGTCTAGAGACTGGTGGGAATGGTTGGACTCGATGATCCAGTGGGTCTCTTCCAACCTGGTAAATCTATGATTCTATGATAATGATGAAGCAGAGACCTTTGATTTTCATTATTCAAAACCAAGCTTACAGGTCGTGGTTTCACCAAAGTCCTCGTGTCATTTTGCAACAAAATCCTGGTGCTTTGACACATGTTGATTTTACAGCTAGTCTCATGGGGAATAAGATTTTAAAATTATAGCCAGTTAAGTGGAGAAGTTGCCAAACGCTACTTGTGTGGATAATAGTAGCAGGTCTCCTGACCTGACATAATAGCTGGAGTTGGTTTAGTCCATTTTGGTTTTCCAGCCATTTAAATTTGCATGTGGAAATCCTTCTCTAATTTCACAGCTGTGGTGCTGAAACACCTACCAGGGTGCAGTGAAGTCTGATCAGTGTGAAAAAAAGATGGAAAATGTAGAGTGAACCAAATTTGACAAGATAATTACTGATGTAAAGACATAAACAGGACAGTGCTGAAAGGAGATTGTAGAGAGGAGGGAGTTGGCCTCTTCTCCCAGGTGCCAGGGGACAGGACAAGAGGGAATGGCCTCAAGCTCCACCAGGAGAGATTTTAGGCTAGAGACTAGGAGGAAGTTTTTCACAGAAAGGGTGTGTGGGCACCGTCAGAGGCTGCCCAGGGAGGTGGTTGATTCACCTTCCCTTGAGGTGTTTAAGGGACGAGTGGATGAGGTGCTGAGGGACATGGTTTAGTGTTTGACAGGAATAGTTGGACTCGATGATCCGGTGGGTCTCTTCCAACCTGGTGATTCTATGATTTAATTAACACAATTATCATTTAAAAATCTCTGCTGCTGGAGACTTCTTCCTAGCCTGTGCTACTAACCCCTCTCCCTGAGTGCTCACAAACCAAGCCTTCATAAATAAAAATATAATAGGTCTTGGGTGGAGCCCACACTCTTATTCTGCCACTGTGATAAAAGGCGCTTTGAGTGGATACACTCAGAAGTCCCTCTCTATGCCCATTTTTTTTGTCAATTTTGGTTTATAACAAAGCCTGTAGAATAGAATCATAGAACAATCAGGTTGGAAGAGACCCACCGGATCATCGAGTCTTCATGGTGCATTTATATCACACTGGCACTAGTGCTGCCTTCTACTGACAGCAGAGTCCCCTCTCAGTTAAAGGATTTCCAAAAAGTAGAGGTTTTGTCCACAAACAGCCCTGATAGCTGACACCAAAGAACACAAACTCGGAGGATCTTCAGTTTGTAGATGGCATCACCAGATGTAATACCAAGGGAAAACACAGTGGAAAGGATCAAAACCAAGCCCCTGACCTGAAATAAATGTGTTTTTAAAGACAAACTGCATTTTTTTTGACTCATGTATCCTATGTGGACCTGGATAATCCTAATAACCTCAAAAAAGTATCCGAGAGCACTTAATTTGACACAAATTCGGCAAGATAAATTGAATGCTTATTTCCCAGGGAGCCTAAAGAGAGGTGATAGTTAAAGAAGTGACATAAAACTGAGACTGTTGAGCATTTTAGGTAAATGTTCTAAGCACAGGAGAAGTGGCAGTATTAGAGATGGATGCAGTGATATAGTAAAAAACTGATGAGTGGTATTTTGATGTATCTTTCATAGAAACACACAGTCTTTTTGTTTTCTTGAAAAAATAATGCAAACTTATGACATTTCTACTTAATGGTTAAAAAAATTATAAAATTATATATAAAGAGGAGGTGAAAAGGTCTCCTGTTTCTTTCAGGCTGGAAGAGAAAAATGAGAAAATGAACTAATACAGAAATTTAGGGAAATTGAAGACTTGGGAACAGATGCCGCAGTTTATTTTTATTTCTTTCTTCCCTCCCTATGATTATTATAAATTATCTGGTTTTGCAATGATTAGGGAAGAAGGGGTTTGCAGAAAGATTAGACAGCAGCATCAGATAAAACAGAATATAAACCCACTTAAATCCTCTGCTCAACATTCCTCCAAGAGGGAATAAAAGCTACTGTGTGAATCTGGTGCTTCACATGAGTGAGGCTGTCAGAGCAGTGGGGAAGTGTCTTTGAACAAAAAAAAAATCTCATATGGTTTTCTATCTGGTCCTTGAATTGATTGCATCATTCTGGGATGGATGGGATGATCATCCACACTTTTGAATATTTTATGTTGGTTTAAATATGAATAATAAGAATCAGAAGTAAGGATTTAGAGATGTCAGAAGCAAAGGTCATGGCAAAAAGGCAGGACCATTCCCGATAATTCTGCGCAACTACAAAAGAAAACATTTATATTGTTGAAGAGAAGGATAGTTTTTCCGAACTGTTCGTAGCACTTTAAATGACTAGTGCCAAAGAAACAAATTAGTCAGCTACATTTTTCACTGTTCACCTTATTTCCATGCTTTTTTCATACCTGGCTCATGTTCAGTCGCTGTCAACCAACACCCCCAGGTCCCTCTCCTCCTGGCAGCTTTCTAGACAGACTTCTCCTAGTCTGTAGCTCTGCATAGGGCTGTTGTGTCCCAAGTGCAGGACTCAGCATTTGGCTGTGTTAAACCTCATGCCGTTGGTCTCAGCCCATGGATCCAGCCTGTTCAGATCCCTTAGGAGCCTCCCTACCGTCCATTAGATCCACACTTCCACCCAGCTTAGTGTCGTCTGCAACTTTGCTAAGGGAGTACTTGATAACTTCATCCAGGTCATTGATGAAGACATCTAACAGGGCTGGACCCAGCTTCATTAACAATAACTTCAAAACTTCTGTAACCATAACTTCTGTGTTATGAATACATGGGTTTGTTAGAAGTTTCTCCTTCAGAAAATGTCCTCTGTCAGAAGACAAATAAAATGTGTTTTGTTTTATAAGTTAGGGGGTTTTTTTTCTTTATAATCAGACAAGTCTTGCTATTCCTCTATACTGCAGAGGAAACCATTATGCGGATTCAGCAAGTTATAGATGACTATGGACTCTCTGATTGTGGAAAGCCAAAAAGTTCTCCAAAAAAATTATATTGATGAATTAAAACCAAAATAATTGGAGCGTCTCCACCTAGAGTGAATCACTTGGAAAACCTTAAACAGGGCCAGAATGTGTGTGGATAGTCATGAGCCATGCAAATTCATCTTTTAAGAGGAGTCACTGTTACATTTTAATTTATGAACTAACAGTTCTCACAAAAACATACAACAAATGGCTTTTTGCCTTCTCCTCCCATAAAATCATACAATTTTTTTTTCTGGGCTCATAAACATTCACAAAAATATTAATGTTAGTTTTGTATTGTAGGAAACTATTTCCTGGACTATAGATACAGTAACATGATTTAAAACTTTACCGTATTAAGGCTCTTTAAGTTTCTGCACATGCTGCAATTTTAATAGAACACGTACAGGTTTTTTTTTGCACTCAAATTGTTTTTGTATTATATTTTGTGCAATTACAAAAAATGACACATTTGAAACCACACTTAGGATTAAGATATGACTACTTCATTATATAATTCTCATATGTAAGTCAACGATTTCCTTTCTAGTTTGGGAAAGACCAGGATGCAGAATAGTTTCACAAGGTTTCACGTAAATCAATCTTGTCATTTTTCTATTACTTTTACAGAAGAGCACAACACCCGTTTTAGCACCATTTCTTGTTCTCTTAATATTTACTGAGTCTTAAATAGAAAGAAGTTATTTTTTGAGTTGTTTTCACAGCCTTTTCTTGTCAGTTTAAATGATTGTTTCATCTTAAATAGAAAGTTTACCAAGACTCAAATCCTTTCAGTACTTGTTTTCCTTCTCTCAGAGCATATGTAGTGATGAATGTTTTAAGTAAATTTAGTGCTGTGGAAGGTGCCAAACTGTCAGACATGGAAACCAGAAGAGTCTATTTGTGCTGAGAATGTTTATTTTATTTTATTGTTAAAATTGCAGTTGGACTCCTCTCCGGTTCTGTGCAGCCATGAAGCTCTGTAACACTGACAGACATTGGAGCTGGTGGAAGGGATGAGACCAGAAATGGAAAAGTGCCGGCTGGTCCGTGCGATGGAAAAGATGACCTGGCACACAGCTCTGTGCTTTAAGTACTTCTAGGATACTCATCTCCCTCCTCAGCAGCCTATCCAAAATTTTTCTGAAGGAAAATGAAATCACATTGGGATAAAACACTATTTGACAGGGACTCGCTGCCAATATGCAGCAAAAAGATCATCAAAGTAATTTCCTATGATTAAGCACAGCACGAGCTACTGTTGAGACTTCCTCGCTAGAAGCTTTCTCCAGTTTTTCCTCTGCAAATCCAATTATTCAGTAATTTCCCGGAGTCACAAAGGCAAAATAAAAAGACCTGCATTTACTTTAGATACAGATAGCAACCTCAGCTCATTTCTTACAGGTCAAGTACAACTTATATCCTCTCTTCTTCTACATCCTTATGATTTTTTTCTTATTATTGCTAGGAGGCAACTAACCAATGTCTTTTAAATATGTACATCCAAAATGACTAGAAACTGATAGATTTGCAGACTTATGTTTCACAGAATTACAGAACAACCAGGTTGGAAAATACTCACCGGATCATCGAGTCCAACCATTCCTATCAAACACTAACCCATGTCCCTCAGCACCTCGTCCACCCACACCTTAAACACCTCCAGGGAAGGTGACTCAACCACCTCCCTGGGCAGCCTCTGGATTTTTGGATTTTGCTCTATTTCTTGGACTACTTAACTGGACTTTTATTCTCTTTTTAATTATATCTTGTTATTCTTTTGCATTACAATCAATACAGCACAGAAAGAGTAGACACTCTCTTTCCTGAGGTAAATATGTACATTCTTAGAAATAACCTGTGGATTTGTGTGATTTAGAGAATACATCCTAATGTATTAAGATTACTCTTTGCTATTTTTCATTAAGTTTATATTCTTTCACCAAAAGCACTTTGTGGCTAACAAATTCATAAAAATACTTCACGTCCTTTGAGTTGTTGGTTTTTTTTTTTTTTCAGATTTTATATCTGCCACAGTCTGTTCAGTGTCACTATGTTAGTACATGAATATGGCTAAAACATTCCTGCATGCGGAGCTGTACATCAGGCACAATTTGAGAGATTTATGTCATCAACCCCCACACCGTATTAATCATTCTGTAGGGTCATTCCTAGCTACTCTTAGTAAGATTGCAAAGGCAGCTTTCAAGCCAGGCTAGTTGCAAGTATTTAGGTGTTGGAAAAGAGAGCTGGGTGGAAGTGTGGATCTGCGGGAGGGTAGGGAGGCTCTGCAAAGGGATCTGGACAGGCTGGACTGCTGGGCAGCGACCAGTGGGATGAGGTTTAACAAGGCCAAATGTTGGGTCCTGCCCTTGGGCCACAGCAACCCTGAGCAGCTACAGACTAGGAGAAGTCTGTCTAGAAAGCTGCCTGGAGGAGAAGGACCTGGGGGTGTTGGGTGACAGAGACTGACCATGAGCCAGCAGTGTGCCCAGGTGGCCAAGAAGACCAATGGTATCTTGCCCTAGATCAGAAACCGTGTGACCAGAGCAGAAACGGTCCAGGGAGGTGATTCTCCCTCTGTATTCAGCACTGGTGTGACCGCTCCTTGAATCCTGTGTTGAGTTCTAGGCCCCTCAGCACAAGAAGGATGTTGAGGCTCTGGAGCGAGTCCAGAGAAGAGCAACAAAGCTGGTGAGGGGTCTGGAGAACAGGTCTGATGAGGAATGACTGAGAGAGCTGGGGGTGTTTATCCTGGAGAAGAGGAGGCTGAGGGGAGACCTCATTGCTCTCTACAACTCCCTGAGAGGAGGTTGTGGAGAGGAGGGGGCTGAGCTCTTCTCCCAAGTGACAGGGGACAGGACAAGAGGGAATGACCTCAAGCTCCACCAGGGGAGATTTAGACTGGACATTAGGAGGAAGTTTTTGATGGAAAGGGTCATTTGGCATTGGAACAGGCTGCCCAGGTCAGGGGTTGATTCACCTTCCCTGGAGGTGTTTAAGGGACGGGTGGACGAGGTGCTGAGGGACATGGTTTAGTGTTTGATAGGAATGGTTGGACTCGATGATCCGATGGATCCCAGCTCCCTCCTCTCCACAACCTCCTTTCAGGTAGTTGTAGAGAGCAATGAGGTCTCCCCTCAGCCTCCTCTTCTCCAGGATAAACACCTCCAGCTTTCTCAGCCCCTCCTCATAAGGCCTGTTCTCCAGCCCCTTCCTCAGCTTTGTTGCTCTTCTCTGGACCCACTCCAGAGCCTCAAGATCCTTCTTGTGGTGTTAGCACCTCTAGCCCATGGGGATGAAGGTTCAGGCTGGATGGGTCCAGCAGCACATCCCAATCCTCCACTGATCCCTCACAGCAGGATCCAGCTGCTGGAGCACATGGCAGAGCCCTTGGCATTGCCATGAATTATTTACAGTGTGTGTGACTATGATCAGCTGTTTGACTTATCATTAAGCAACACTTCAAGTATCTGTAGGCACACAGTAAACAGTCTGGGATTGCCGATTGCACTCTGATTTATTAGGGGTGGTGGAGAAGGATGAAGAGAGATATGAGTTTTGTTACTGTTACTGAAGTTTGGAAATGGGTGGCAAACAATTCAAAAGGAAACTGTATACTACTTTACTTGTCATCCCATAATACATACATTTGGGGCTTGCCTTTTATTTATTTAAAAGTAACTAAAGCACTATTTCTCTTCTTTGTATCGGCTGGAAATGAGAGCACGAATATCGTGAAGAAAGTCTCTCCAAATAGTTTTTATTTACTATCGACGCCAAGCAAAAAAAAAAAAAATACTGATAAGTTTAATTTGAAAACACAGTTCAGATTCATGAGATTTCCAGACCAAACAAGGTTAAATGTGCTGACATGAAGTTCAGCTATAGATCTGCATTTTGAGCTTCCAAAATGTTGGACACTTGAGCATCGTTTCTTCCTCAAATGATGTTTCCAGATCAACAAACTTACCCTTCCCTGGGATCAGTCATTTCCCCAGTCTTGCCTTCTAGAAAGCAACCCTTTTTCTCTCTGTTTTATGACAACTGGTAACACTGTGCTCCAGCTCTACAAATCTTCCGAGAACGTTATTTATTTTACAGTATTGGCACAGCAGGAGCCTTTCCTCTACTTTTGACACGGGGCCCCCGGAGACAGCTGACACGCCACGAGCACGGTGCCAACAGAAAACTGTTGGAGGTTCTGTCTGAATTAGCATAAAATATTAACACCGTTTCTTTTTTTCTAATATGGATCAAATTGATATGTTATTTTATGAAGAGCAGACTGAGTTCTACTCTCCTGTAACCTTCTAACCAGACCCTCCTAACTGCTGTAGCTAAAAGCCACTTGGCCTTACTGCATAGTCTTACTACATAAATCTTCCTACATAAATTACACAGACACTGAATTTACTTTTTGTCACTTAAACAATATTTTAATATCGATCTTACAAACAGCCTGTTAATTGTATATTGAACTAGTGAGAATACTACTCTTCTTATGGGTAGACAAGGTCCTGAGGGACATGGGTTAGTGTTTTATAGGAACAATTGGACTCGATGATCCGGTGGGTCTCTTCCAACCTGGTGATTCTATGATTCTACGATTCTTATAATTTGCTTGCAAAGTTTTCCCAATTATAAATTCTGCCAGTTTCAAGAGGAAAAAAAAAAGAGATTTGGATTAAATTTTGTACCTGAAAACAAATAAACAAACACTGACGATTTGCTTGCACTAAAGAACTTTTAAAAGATAATTTTAAAAGGTTTTTTATTCAAAGTACATTGTTGTTATGTCAAGACCGAGAGCAATTAAACAGCTGAGTAGTGAGCTTTTAGAAAGATGAAAATCTTCTAGTACAGATGGTATCTGTCAAAAAGAAACTTCTATTTTCTAGATTTTTAATAAGCAGAGTTGCATGAACACTGGCCCCACATAGACCATTTTTTTAATAGGGTCCTATAGTAATTTTAATTAATAATAAATTTTTAATTTTGTGGTGAGGGGTGAGTCCCCTCACCACAAGAAGGATGTTGAGGCTCTGGAGAGAGTCCAGAGAAGAGGAACGAAGCTGGTGAAGGGGCTGGAGAACAGAACCTATGAGGAACGGCTGAGAGAGCTGGGGGTGTTTAGCCTAGAGAAGAGGAGGCTGAGGGGAGACCTCATTACTCTCTACAACTCCCTGAGAGGAGGTTGTAGAGAGGAGGAAGCTGGGCTCTTCTCCCAAGTGACAGGGGACAGGACAAGAGGGAATGGCCTCAAGCTCCACCAGGGGAGATGTAGGCTAGAGATTAGCAGGAAGTTTTTCATGGAAAGGGTCATTGGGCACTGTCAGAGGCTGCCCAGGGAGGTGGTTGATTCACCTTCCCTGGAGCTGTTTCAGGCACAGGTAGATGAGATGCTGAGGAACATGGTTTAGTGTTTGATAGTAATGGTTGGACTTGATGATCCAGTTGGTCTCTTCCAACCTGGTTGTTCTATGATTCTATGATTCTAATATCCCATCCCACTCAAAAACCGTGCGAACATCTTCCATAGTTTAGTGCTCAGTTCCATCGTAGCCCATTAACTGCCTCTCATAGTGCATTTATTAAATGACTGCCTCTAAATTTATGAATTAGTCTTTATTATATTTGAGATTTTTGAGAATTTCACTCTCCTGTTAAGCTTAAAAATATCATGCCATTTCCTAAACTCCGTCAATACGTACTTTAATGAGTAAAACTGAAGCAATGTGAGCCAGATCCAAATCCACTCCAGAGCACAGACATAGAATCATAGAATCATAGAACAACCAGGTTGGAAGAGACCCACCAGATCATCAAGTCCAACCATTCCCACCAGTCTCTAAACCATGTCCCTCAGCACCTCCTATGTCACAAAGGAGGAACTGAAAGATGTCTGCAGTCTCTCATTGATTTTATTAATTGAAAATAATCATTATGACTGTTGTCAGAGGGTGGAACAGCAGCAATGAAAAAGTACAACAAATGTAGGAATGTCCTTTGTCATTCATTAGCTTTTGGGGTTTTTTTGAAAATGGACTTTGCAGTTGCTCCAGTAGCACAGAAAGTAGTAATATAAATTACTAATAGAAAGTAATACTCAGAAGTTAAAAGGTCTTAAGCTTATCAGAAACTTCCTCTCATCAAATAATAGTTCACAAAAGTGGTGAGTTCTTTAGGTGACAGATCGGGAGAAAAAGCCCAACAGGCAAAGCAATACTCCACCGTGTGGTATTGCACGAGAACAGGCAGAACTCTTCCACAACCCAAAAAATTTTCAAAATCTTTCATTGATTTGACATATGAAGTGCAAATGAATAGTGGGTTGGAGTAGTTTTAGTGGAATCTTATTCTGACACACTTAAAAAGATCAAATTCAAAACATGAATTTAGGAGTTAAAAAAACCTTTTGGTTCTATTTTTTTTAAATATATCCCTAAAATGAAATTTTAGACTTTATACTCTGGGTTTATTAAGAAATCCCTATTTTGGGACTTTTTTTTTTTTAAATCCTTCTCTCCTAGTCAGTTTTCCATGCAATTCATTGAATTTTCTTAGACCATTTTCCAAAGTCTGGTCAAGTAAAGAAATAACGACTAACTATAAATAACAATATAAAAAGGAATCATAGAATCATAGAGTCATAGAATCACCAGTTTGGAAGAGACAGAATTTACTGTACTCAAGTTTTTCTAACCGTTAGAAATACCATTTAAATAATAGATTTTGCTCAGAGGTAAGGAAAATGCAACAGATCGACAAACAGAAAGTACTATAGAAAATTAAAATATATGAGTTTATATCCTTTGTTACATTTCTCATTATAGAATTAGAAACATTCAGTAGAAAAATGCTGAAAGAATCCTTCAATAAGTTTTCACATAAACTTTATGATAGAAGGAAGTACCTTCTTGTATCTATTGTCCGGTGCTGCTAAGGCTGATGTCACAGAATCATAGAACAACCAGATTAGAAGAGACCCACCAGATCATGGAGTCCAACCATTCCTATCAAACACTAAACCATGTCCATTAGCACCTCGTCCACTCGTCCCTTAAACACCTCCAGGGAAGGGGAATCAACCACCTCCCTGGGCAGCCTATTCCAATGCCCAATCACCCTTTCTGTGAAAAACTTACTCCTAATCTCTAGCCTAAATTTTCCCTGGTGGAGCTTGAGGCCATTACCTCTCGTCCTGTCCCCTGTCACTTGGGAGAAGAGCCCAGCTCCCTCCTCTCCACAACCTCCTTTCAGGTACTTGGAGAGAGCAATGAGGTCTCCCCTCAGCCTCCTCTTCTCCAGGATAAACACCCCCAGCTCTCTCAGCCGTTCCTCAAAGAAAATATACGCCTTATTAGAATGAAACTATTTCAGTCCTTTCACAGCCAACCCTAATAATTCTGAGAGCATTAGATCACATAACCTCTTTGTAGGTATAGTCGAGCAGTTTGGGTTCTTACAGCAGAGATCTGTACAGTCTGAGGGCTTCCAAAGGTTGGGATTCTTCCAACTTTTTGATTCGGAGGCAGATTTGATCAAGGCTCATGTTTTGCAAAAAGCAGCTGGTTTACTCAGACCCTTTAAAAACTCCTTTCTCTGGAGTTCACCCACTGAGCTGTCTGGGCTGCATATATGAAGCAGCAGAAAATTGCCAAGTCAAAGCCAAAGAATTTGTTTCTAAAAGAAGCAAGGACAAGACAAAGAGCAGAAGTTAACCCTGCAGATCACTGCAAGTTTCAGAGGGAACAAAACAATCCTTTGAATGAGTGCTAAAAATACTTTCTTCTAAGAATGCTTGCTCTTCTGCCAAAGACAAGCCATGCCCTGCAATGTTTGCAGAATCAAAATATTTATAATAACACACAGAAGCAGTCCCCGCTTCAGAAACTTATTATAGCTAAGTTGGAACTCCATGTTTCATAATAAAACCAAAAAATTATCAAACACAGATTGAAGTATTGGCTTTGCTGCCAAGTCACTGTTAAAACCAGTAAAAACCCAGCAAGTTTTCTCTAAACTGTTATCTTGTGCAACTATCATTATTGTTGGAGAAGAGAGTCTTATTTTCTCATCTTCTCCTTATGTGACAAAATGAGTTCTACTCAGAGTTGCGCTCTGAAAAAAAAAGGAGCAGAAGGGACATTGCAAACAAATATGAAGTCATATGACCTCGTAAAAGTTTAAAATGTTTGTTCTTCTATACTCAAAAATCTCAGCTTCACCAAAAATTCGATACAACTCTTTATTCCTGGTCCAGAGGAACAAAGAAAACTAAAAATTTATAATGATCAAATTTCATAGAAACTCTTATGGAAAGTGTTATGTTTGGCTTCTTTCCTTTGTTCATTACAAGCATTGGAAGAAAGGAAACCAAGTGTTATGAAAAATTACCATACATATAGACCAGGAAACCTAGTTCTTAATTAAGAGAGATGGACATTTATTAACTTTTGTCTGTCAGTTTTCCATTGTCAGAACTTACCACTAACACCAACAGTTTGGAAAATACTGACAGGTACCTCCCTGAAAGGAGGTTGTGGAGAGGAGGGAGCTGGGCTCTTCTCCCAAGTGACAGTGGACAGGGCGAGAGGGAATGGCCTCAAGCTCCACCAGGGGAGGTTCAAGGTGGACATTACGAAAAAATTTTTCACAGAAAGGGTCACTAGATACTGGCAGAGGCTGCCCAGGGAGGGGATGGAGTCACCTTCCCTGGAGGGGTTTAAGGCACGGGTGGACAAGGTGCTGAGGGACACGGTTTAGTGTTTGATAGGAATGGTTGGACTCGATCCGGTGGGTCTCTTCCAACCTGGTTGTACTATGATTCTGCCTTCTCTGCTTGCTCTGAATCAACAGATCATGTTCTTCTCAGAGTACCACAAAATACGTTTTAAAAGATCCAAGATACTCAAGAGTTTACTTAACCTTTAAGTCAGGCTGTAAAGTTTCATTCACAGGCATTCATGGCCCCTTACGATAATAAGAAAAAAAAATCTCAGCCACTGGGAATTTCTTCAAATGCTCCTGCGCTTAGAGGTGTTTATGTACACAACTGTTAATCCATGGAGTACAATATTTAGTAAAGAAATAAACATACACATTTTGAAAACTGGATTTTATTGGAAGTTTATAAAAATGCCTGAATCTTACTAAGGAAAGGCACTTCAGACTTTAGTCCTTTTTTTTATTTTTAGCTTTGGGTTCTTGTGACATCTGAGATAATTCACTTGCTTCAGCTTCATCGCAATGCTTTCTTTTCTTTTTCTTTGACTTTTTATGGTCACTTTGGTAACCACTGGAGTCACTGGTAGGCAATACGTGTTCCTGTCGTTCTTGCTTATGTTTTTTATTTTTCTTCTTCTTCTTGTTTTTATCATCACATACTCCATTCACAGCATCAACACTCTGCTCTCCATTCCCCATCCCAGCGTGATCTGTCTCATCTAGAGGCTGTTCTGTGACATCACCTGCCCCAGAGTCATTGCAGCAATTTTCCTGGTGGGCAAGCTCTGGAATTTCACCTCCATTTGTACTGGCAGTGATGGTCTCAGATTTTTTGGGCCTCATGCTGTAAAGAAATATACAAAATAAGCTGAAGTAGAAACATCTAAGTGCATCCCACACAGTGAAATAGAATCATAGAATCACAGAATCACCAGGTTAGAAAAGACCCACGGGATCGAGTCCAACCATCAATGTCAACCATTAAATATCAAAATTGGCCAAAACATAGTGTTTATACCAAGTAGATAAAAGATGACCATTTACTAAAAACAACAACAAATGGAGAACATTATGCTCTAGTTCCTGAAAATGGTAAGTCATTTTAGTTTCCGAGCAACACCTATTACCTGACTGGCTTCCTACTTCCCATAGAATCAATATTCTTTTTCAAATCTTAGCCTAATTTTCTAAAACACTGTACAGACCATTTTGATACTTCCTCTTTCCTTGGGCTTCATCCACCAATTCATAATTACACATAACTAAAACAAGGTGATGTCAGAAGACTCAGAACAAAAAAAAAAAACAAACCAAATTCAAAGCCTCAGCAGGTAGCTTGCAACTAAGAGCACTGGAGAAAACATCTAAGAAGACAAATACTGAAAGAGCAAAGTTAAAAATGATGGAGGTGGATATGTCCCCAGTGGCACTGAGACCAAAAGTGTTAAATTTGATTTTAAGTTCACTAAAATCATCCAAAGCATCCTTCTAGATTAAAAAGAAAACAAACAAACAAAAAACAAAACAACCCCCAAAATGTTATGATTTGGTCAGTAGTAGTCATATCATAAATTTCATTAAAAATATCATCAGACTGGGAGGAAAAAATTGTTCAGAAAATAACCACTTTAAAAAAACCACAAAAATCTGAACGAGGTATCACTATTAAGATTTTTAGCAAGCTGCCCTAAAAGTTTAGAGGCATAAGTGAAAGAAAGAACGTGTCATGTTTGAGTACAAGTATATTCTTGTGCTTCAGCAAGTATTGAATCATTCACATAAAACTGTGGTTTAATAACAGGTGTGTGTGTGTGTAGATATAAATTTAAATACTGTGTTCAACAGCTAAGTGTTTTCACTTGAAAAGCCAATCGACATTTCCAAACACAGCTACTCTGTACACCTGGGATGTTATTTTGAACATTCACTATTTGTGCAATCAACAGTTCACAGGTCGGCACACTTAACTTTTTAAAGCTCAAACAAAATCTGTTTTTATTTTTTCCAGGGAAAACTTCCATGTGAGTCCTCAACACTAGAAAGTTTAGTTTCAGGTAACTAACACAGGTTATTTAATGACATGTGTTTAAGCTTTCTCGGTTGTGCACAAAGATGAAGATGTTAATTCAAATCATACAATCATAGAATAACCAGGTTGGAAGAGACCCACCGGAACATCGAGACCAACCATTCCTATCAAATCATTTAGCTTGTAACAAATCCATTAAAACAGTTAAAAATATGGTGTAGTATAGCACACCTGCTCTCAGTGAGTCCTCCTCGAATGAAGAACACCCCAGCTGCATCAGAATCCAAATGCAAAACTTGAAATTTCAGTTCATCTCCTATTTTTAACCCCAGCTCTTGCCACTGAACAAGCGACATTTGTTCAGGTTTAGGGATAGAAGCATTGAAGCATCCATGTATCAGGCAGCCAATGTGACTAGGAGCCACTTTATTAATTACACCCTAAAAATAGAAAGAGGAAGTCATATGAAGGTATAGTACAGATCATCTCTTTAAAAGAATTCATTATATGTATTTCATTTCCCACGTGGACACTTTTCTCCAAGATTTCATATGCCCAAGTTATGAAGTCAGTTTATTTAGCAAATAAGCTAATTCTTCTTCACTGAAATCCAAACTGTTCCAATACAGTCTTCATACAACTCCTCCCAAACCAAAAATGAACCTCTATCTGCAGGAGAAACGAAGTAAAACGTGGGATTTAGCCACTGAATAGAACAGGTAACTACTTCATAGAATCATAGAATCACCAGAAGATTCTATGGAGAGACTCACCAGATCATCAAGTCCAACCATTCCCGTCAAACACTAACCTATGTCCCTCAGCACCTCGTCCACCTGTCCCTTAAACACCTCCAGGGAAGGTGAATCAACCCCCTCCCTGGTCAGCTTCTGTCAATGCCCAATGACCCTTTCTGTGAAAAACTGTTTCCTAATGTCCAGCCTAAACCTCCCCTGGTGGAGCTTGATGGTTTGGTTTGGAAGAGACCTTCAAGATCATCTAGTTCCCCCATAGCAGGGGGGACTTTCCACTAGATCCAGCTGTTTAAAACTCATCCAACCTCATCCAGGGATGGGGCAACCATGACTTCTCTGCGCAACCTCTTCCAGTGCCTCATCATCCTCATAGTAAAATATTTCTTCCTAACATCTAACCTAGTATTTAACCTGGGGGTGTTTAGCCTGGAGAAGAGGAGGCTAAGGGGAGACCTCATTGCTCTCTGTAACTACCTGAAAGGAGGTTGTGGAGAGGAGGGAGCTGGTCTGTACTCCCAAGTGACAGGGGACAGGGCGAGAGGGAACGGCCTCAGGTTCCACCAGGGGAGGTTCAGGCTCAACATAAGGAAAAAATTCTTCACAGAAAGGGTTGTTAAGACACTGGAACAGGCTGCCCAGGGAGGGGGCTGTCACCTTCCCTGGAGGTGTTTAAGGTGTCGGTGGATGAGGTGCTGAGGGACATGGTTTAGAGATTGGTGGGAATGGTTGGACTCGATGATCCGGTGGGTCTCTTCCAACCTGGTGATTCTATGATTCTAAATCTACCCTCTTTCAGCTATAAACTACTCATACACTAATAAATTATCAATTTAAAGTACAACATAACTCTATGTAATTCCCAGAGGCTTGCAGGGAATTCCAAGCTTTGATCACTTAATAAAGAAACCCTCCTCACGCAACTTCAAGGCAGTCACATACCAACAGTTTTTTCCCTTTCTTGGGGCTGAAGACGATGAAGTCTGCCTCAATGTTTATGTGGACGAACCCTTGGTCGTCATAAATGTCCCCGAGCTCGCCCACCACTCTGATGTTGTCATAAGCCACGGGGACACCTTGAAGGCTGGAAGAGAAGAACAGGTGCGATAAGGAGAAGGAGCACACCGGGGAAGGTGGGGAAGAGAAGAGATGCTCAAAGAGGGAGTAGAGGCACTCAGAGGGGGAGCGCTGGGGAGGACGGAGGAGGGTGGGGGAGAGGGAGAGAGAGGGGCGAGGGCAGAACCTCATCCTCTCCACACATGCACACTGCTGTCTGAGGAAGAGATGTATAAACAGTGAACATTTTCAGAGATCCAAGAGAGGACATCTGAATGGACTAAAGACTGACTTCTGTCTTGACTCCAGAATCAGCACTGTTGAAATAATACTTGGGATGACCCCAGCAGTCAAAAATCAAATCGGATTTGTAAAGTGCTTTAGGATCGTTCTCGAGGAAAGGTGCTATAGAAATATAAGGTAGTATTATTATTACTACAATAAGACAAACTCCCCATGTCCCTTGGTGCTAATGCAATTCGCTGGTAGGGATAAACTATGGAGCCAATGTGGACCAGATTATTGCCTCATAAAATGGGACACCTGCCCTATTATCCCTTAAATAATAAGTACATAAATTTGACTGTAATAATAGAATCATAGAATCATAGAACAACCAGGTTGGAAGAGACACATCGGATCAGCGAGTCCAACCATTCCTATCAAACACTAAACCATGTCCCTAAGGACCTCATCTACCTGTGCCTTAAACACCTCCAGGGAAGGTGAATCAACCACCTCCCTGGGCAGCCTATTCCAATGCCCAATGACCCTTTGTGTTGCTCCAAAACATAAAACATAATGGTGAAATATTTATGGGTAATTTGGTAATATGGGTAATACTCAGCACTGGTGAGGCCGCTCCTTGAATCCTGTGTTCAGTTCTGGGCCCCTCAGCACAAGAAGGATGTTGAGGCTCTGAAGCAAGTCCAGAGAAGAGCAACGAAGCTGGTGAAAGGGCTGGAGAACAGGCCCTATGAGAAGCAGCTGAGAGAGCTGGGGGTGTTCAGCCTAGAGAAGAAGAGGCTGAGAGGAGACCTCATTACTCTCTACAACTACCTGAAAGGAGGTTGTAGAGAGGAGGGAGTTGGGCTCATCTCCCAGGTGACAGGGGACAGGACAAGAGGGAATGACCTCAAGCTCGCCAGGGGAGATTTAGGCTAGACACTAGGAGGAAGTTTTTCACGGAAAGGGTCATTGGGCACTGTCAGGGGCTGCCCAGGGAGGTGATTGATTCACCTTCCCTGGAGGTGTTTAAGGGACGTGTGGATGAGGCACTGAGTGACATGAGTTAGTGTTTGATAGGAATGGTTGGACTCGATGATCCGATGGGTCTCTTCCAACCTGGTTGTTCTATGATTCTATGATTAAGCCATGCAGGTCCTGTCAATTGCCAGCCCAGACGCCGCGAGCCTAAGTGCGGGTTCGCCCACCCCTCCTAGCCCCGGCCCCCCCCACCGCCGGGCCGGCCACGGCCTCCCCCTAGGCGGCCGCACCTCTCCGAGTACCGCAGCAGCTCTGTGTCCAGCTGGGCGCGGATGCCGCTGCGCTTGCGGCCGAGGTACCGGGGCGGCAGCGCGATGTGGCGGCGCCGCGGCGCTACCACGAGGCAGGAGTAGCGCTGCCCCACCAGCCCGCGGGCCGCGGCGAACGAGGGGATGGCGGCGGCCGGCAGCGCCGGGCCCCCCGCCACGGCCATGCTGCGCGCGGGCCGCGGCGCGGCGCGATGACGTCACGGCCGCGACGACGTCGGGGCCCGGACGCGCGTCAGGGGAGTCACGTGGTGCAGGTCGATGAGACGTGCAGGGCTGACGTCACCAGGGAATAGAATCATAGAACATAGAATCGTAGAACATAGAATCATAGAACAACCAGGTTGGAAGAGACCGGTCGGATCATTGAGTCCAACCATTCCCATCAATCACTAAACCATGTCCCTCAGCACCTCATCCACCCTCACCTTAAACACCTCCAGGGAAGGTGACTCAACCCCCTCCCTGGGCAGACTGTGACAGTGCCCAATGACCGCTTCCGTGATTTTTTTTTTTTTCCTGATGTTCAGCCTAAACCTTCCCTGGTGGAGCTTGAGACCATTCCCTCTCATCCTGTCCCCTGTCCCTTGGGAGAGGAGCCCAGCTCCCTCCTCTACACAAACCAGAGAAGTTAGATTAAAAACTACTCCTACAAACTGATAATCATAGCATGCTAGAATGGTTTGGAATGGAAGGGACCTTAAAAACCAGGCAGTTCCAATCCCCTGCCATGAGTAGGGACACCTCGCACTAGATCCACTTGTTTAAAGTCTCATCCAACCTGGCCCTGAACACCTCCAGGGTTGGAGAATCCTCAGCTTGTCTGGGAAACCTGTTCCGGTGCGTTGCCACCCTCACAGTAAACAGTTTCTTCCTAATATCAAATCTAAATCTACATTCTTCCAGCTGTTAACTATTTCCCACTTACATGCATACATATAAATTTTCCCAGAAATCTTATGTGAAACAAAGAAGCTTAGGTTTAATAGTTTAACTATTAAGGCAGGTGCACTTTATCCAGCGCTGGAGAAGATGCTGGATTCGTCCTCAGAGTGCTCCTATTCAACAGTGATTTCAGAGAACTTTATATACACAGAGATGTTTTCATACTCATGTTTTTCCATAAAGTGGTAAACACACCTTATTCCTGGAACCTCTCTGCATATCCAGGGTGGATGAAATCAAGCCCACGCAGAGTTGTTAAGGTGTAGCCATGTCTTAGTGGTTAATCTCAACAACTCTGGGTGACAGCAAGGTGAGGGCCATTATAATTATCATTATCTTAGTTGTTACTCTTGTTTTAACACATTTTAATGCATTTCATCTCACCATTTACAAATCACCATTTTGCATGCATAGTCTCATTACTACCCTGGGGACTAATTTTAATGTTATTACGAACTTCACAACAGTCAAATCTCTTGCTAACTTTGAGCTTTGGAGCCAGTGCTGCCCAACCTTGCATTTGAGATGTGGAAAGACTGTAAACAGAGGTGGTTATAGAAGAAAATAAATCTGTTCAGCACAGGTCATACTTAACACAAGACGTAATCACCAACAAATGAACAGTGTCTGGAAAAGCACTGTCTGAAAAAAAAACCCCATGGTATGAGGAGGACATTCAGCCTAACTTTCAAATGTACAGTTACTTAGATGGACTTAACTTTAGCCTAAACAAAAATATTCCATGTTTTGTAATTTGAGCTACTTTTTGTATCACTTGGGGATAGTGGTTTTTCTCCCTAATCTGCTCTTATCCACCCAGGCTCACTATTTCCTTCCTGCTGGGATTGTGCCTCTGTGATTGGTGTAATTTATGTTTGCTTTTCAGCTGGGTTTGCATAGAATGACCCCAACCCAGACGCATCTGAGCGCCTCGTGAACCACAATCAAACATTAGGCAGTTTAGTTAAAACACCGAGTTGTGAAATTATTGTAAATTTAAATTGGACGTTTGGTAAATTAGAGGGAGAATCATAGAGCAACCAGGTTTGAGGGGACCCACTGGATCATCGAGTCCAACCATCAAGTCCAAGAAGCTGTTATATGATGTCAAATAAATTATGTTCTTTGTATATAGTGATGCTAATTGGGAAGAATTTTTTCGTAGTGTGGGTGGTTAGACACTGGAACTCCTCGCCCAGAGAAGATGTGGCTGCCCCATCCCTGGAGGTGTTCAAGGCCACGTTGGATGGGGCTTTGAGCAGCCTGGTCTGGTGGAAGGTGTCCCTGCCCACAACAGGTGCGTTGGAACTGGATGATCTTTAAGGTCCCTTCTAACCCAAACCGTTCTATGATTCTATGATTCTGTGATTCTGAACACAAAATTGCACAGTGTTGCCTTAAGATCTGAGTTTAAACTGATTCAACAGAAGTGATGCAAAACCTTGAAAAAGGTATTCTTTCTTTGATTTAAATCTAATTTATATCAGCTTGGCTTGTTTTAGTAAATGTACACTTTCAAACTGATTGAATCCACACAGAGAGTTAAATACATTTTTGATGTGTTAATTTCATTAAAGGTGTTAAAACTCCTTTTATGCTGTGGGGGCCTCAGATATACCGTGGTTCTATAAAAATAGGCCTTATGAGGAACAACTGAGAGAGCTGGGGGTGTTTATCCTGGAGAAGAGGAGGCTGAGGGGAGACCTCATTGCTCTCTGCAACTACCTGTAAGGAGGTTGTGGAGAGGAGGGAGCTGGTCTCTACTCCCAAGTGACAGGGGACAGGACAAGAGGGAATGGCCTCAAGCTCCACCAGGGGAGATTTAGGCTGGACATTAGGAAAAAAAAAATTCACAGAAAGTGTGATTGGGCAGTGTCAGAGGCTGCCCAGGGAGGTGGTTGATTCACCTTCCCTAGAGGGGTTTAAGGGACGGGTGGACAAGTGGGTGTCTTCCAACCTGGTTGTTCTGATTCTATGATTCTATGGTTATGTCAGGTACCAGAAATCCTTGGACTCCCAATAATACATAGAGTGATGAATAAACCTTTGAAACTACTCAAATACTGTATCACCAAGAGGTTTGCATTGCCTGAATGTACTGAGAAGGCAGGACTTTGTTAGTTTCCAGAGGTAAAACCAATGGTATAATTGCAGTACTTTACTGCAAGTAAAGTTGGATTATTGTTAAAGAGCTGACGTGAAAATCACTTTCAGGTGTGAGACCAAACTTGCAAAACTAAAAATGTCTTCATCTACTGTAATCTGTATTCTCTGGTGTCTTTAATCCTTCAAGGTATTTAATGTCTGTTGAAATTAATTGTATGTTATATGCTTTCAGCTTTCTGGAAGAAATATTTATGGTTTTTTTTCACCTATTCATATCATACTTAATCCTTGTGATGTGCTTTCAGTTTTAGTTAAAGACCTTATAGAATAACTGCGTCCACTTCTATTCCTAAATGAAATATAAGTTTCATAACTCTGTTTATGAGTGGATTTAGTTTGTATTGAGAACATATAATACTCTAAGGGCTACACTCAACTTTATCCAGGATAATAAAAACCATAACTCTGCTCCTTAAATAAAAACTCCAAATAAGATGGAAAGTAATGAACAAAAGTATGAACAAAAATATGGACTTCTGCACTAAACTTTAAACTATGTGGACAAGGCTGGTAGACTTTAAGGAGAGTTTTGTTTCAGCAGCTGCATTACTGCTTGACCTGGAAGCCCAGAATTGCTCCCCTAGGCAGATTGTGCTGTGGCCACATGTGGGTATTTTAGTTCAGATCAGATCTGCACTTTCTGTTTGAATCTCTGTTTGTTCCTGCTACCGTGCTTTTGCTTTCACTGCGGAGTATTCCTGGGACTCCAGATTTCCTTTCAAGCTAAAATAATTAGAAGCATAAAATTTAAATTGTAATGGTCATTAAGTCTATAGGGTCAGGCCACTACTGATTCAAGGTAGCCTCCTTGAAACTGTTCTAGTGTAGAAACCTGGTCTATGCAACAGCTGTGTTTCCATGCAAATCCACTTTTGTCAGGTCATGCTGCCTGCTGATCATAGAATCATAGAATTTTAGAATTACCAGGTTGGAAAAAACCCATCGGATCATCGAGTCCAACTATGATGCAGCATAGCTTATCTGGACCAAAAGCTTTGTTGACGTGCAGACTCCTAGATACTTCAGACCCAGACTTGGGCTTTTATTATCTAATTATAGAAGATGTCCTGACCAAAGAGAGGAATCTCAGTCCAACTGCCACCTCCCCCAGTCATAGTTCATTTCTGAAAAGCGCTTGGACACTTAACACTTTAATCCTGATATCCTCGCATTCATTTTCAATCTTCTTTCTCTTCCCTAGTTATATATCTGCTTTTCACTTCTTGGTGTTGGCTTTCAGTTGAAAAACAGTCTGTCTCAGCTGACCTTCTGGCAGTGCTGCAGGGAGCCTGTGTCCAAAAAGGCAGCTAAAATCGATGTCTAAACCAGCAAGGCATTGGTATGTTTGCCAAGTCTCACAGTGGCTGATAAAACTGTGCTGAGCCTGTTTTTCTGTAGCAGTCAGGTTGCCAGTAACAATTGGAACCAAACCCAAAAGCTGCATTTGCAATCACTGTTGTTCTTTTCCTCTCTGTTTTTTCTCTATTGGTCTTGTTTTCTCTGTGGAAAGGTCAGACTCCAGTAAGGAGACTAATTAACAGCCACATATCCAGCACCTCTCAGCTGGTCGTTTCTTTTATTCCCATACAGCTCTTGCCATCAATCCACTTTTCTGAATTAACATCATATGTTGAGTAGTAGCCTTATCCAGCAGCCCATTCATGCTCTTTTGTGGCAGCTACAGCTTGTTCCTTCAGAGGGCAGCCTCCATCCAGTATTAAAATCCTGGAAGTCTTAGCTGTAATGGAATGTACTGCAGCTTGTGCAGAGTTGGAGAGCACCTGTGGCACAGTTCATGGAATCATAGAAACATAGAACAACCAGGTTGGAAGAGACCCATTGGATCATCAAGTCCAACCGTTCCTATCAATCATTAAACCATGTCCCTCAACACCTCATCCACCCATCCCTTAAACCCCTCCAGGGAAGGTGAATCAACCACCTCCCTGGGTAGCCTGTTCCAGTGCCCAATGACCCTTTCTGTGAAAAATTTTTTTCCTTATGTCAAGACTGAACCTCCCCTGGCAGAACTTGAGGCCATTCCCTCTTGTCCTGTCCCCTGTCCCTTGGGAGAAGAGCCCAGCTCCCTCCTCTCCACAACCTCCTTTCAGGTAGTTGTAGAGAGCAATGAGGTCTCCCCTCATCCTCCTCTTGTCCAGGATAAACACCCCCAGCTCTCTCAACCGTTCCTCTTGTTCTCAGCCCCTTCACCAGCTTTGTCGCTCTTCTCTGGACACACTGCAGAGACTCTGGAGTAGAAGATGCACCACTTAGGACCATGCGCTCAAAGGACTTGGTATGTTTTGAAATTGAATCCATCACAGGTTCCTCATCATACAACTTGTGCTCTAGAAAAAAAGAGAAATGAAGAAGTGCCTCACAGTTACAAAGAAAGAGTGGATACAGTAGAAAATTCATCCTCAGAAATTTTCTTTTCTAATATATTGGCTGGCATCATATTTTTCATGTGGTATCATAAAAACCTACAGTATTTTTAATGACAGTTGCTGTGGTACCTAGAAGGAAGAATCAGTGCTTAAAACTCAGTGTTGTTTGACATTGTAATAGATTTGCTTTAATATCTTGGACCTGTACCCCAAAGAGAGACTCATCCAAGCATGTTTGGTCATTGAGAATTAAATATATAAATGTCATTGAGGGTCTCAACTTGTGGCCCTAAATATGGAATATTGTTAGGCTAGTTTTGTGGAAGGTTGATTGTTTTTTCTTTTTGAGAGCCAGCATTCAGTTACATATAAAATCCATAATTAAGGGGATTAGCTTAAGTTACAGTAGTTAATAATAGTAAAAACTCATTTGAATGGAAATAGGAGTTATTACCCTCTGGCAAAAAACTAATTTAAGCAAATATGGGATGAAAATGCTGGGTTTTTTTCTGTAATAAAGACATTGTGCAACAAAGGTAGATACTTCTGTCAGTGTGTATCACTATCAGACATCCCTTTATCACTGGGTTTGTAGGTGAACAAAATGCTGAAAATCCACCAGATGGCACACTAAAGCCTCAATAATTAAAGCTGAAGTCATCCAAGAGAAGAGTAGTAGCTGCACGGCAAGTTGAAAATTTAATCTGTATTACAATGTGCTGACTGTGCATCACTTGGTCAGTGATTCCTAGGTCAGTCTTTAATAGCTAGGAAATGACGTAGAGAAACATTAAGGGAAAGAAATAGGAAATACAGAAATTATGAGGTTTTTTCCAGGCAGTAATTTGTTCTGATTTGTGGTGATATTTATGATATTTGGGATAGATGTCTCCTGATAATTGGGGACTGACTAGACTTGTGTTTGGCCCTTGATTCTCCAAGCAGGTTGTTGCCTGCCATGCGCTGGCTAATAGGACTAGTGATCAGTACTGCCTACACTGTGAATCTCTCTTCAGGAGATAAAATGTCTCATCTATAAATATATTGCTGAAAGAATTGTGTTTGCTGGGAATGGTTGGACTCGATGATCCCGTGGGTCTCTTCCAACCTGGTTGGTCTGTGATTCTATGAAGAACTATACCCAAGTAACCTTACACTAGGAAAATAAGGGAACCTGCTTGTAGGATGGCTGGTGCTAGAGTGGCTGAGAGAGCTGGGGGTGTTTATCCTGGACAAGAGGAGGCTGAGGGGAGACCTCATTGCTCTCTACAACTACCTGAAGGGAGGTTGTGGAGAGGAGAGAGCTGGGCTCTTCTCCCAAGGGACAGGGGACAGGACAAGAGGGAATGACCTCAAGCTCAGCCAGGGGAGGTTTAGTCTGAACATTAGGAAAAACATTTTCACGGAAAGAGTCCTTGGACACTGGCAGAGGCTACCCAGGGAGGTGGTTGAGTCACCTTCCCTGGAGGTGTTTAAGGTGTGGGTGGACGAGGTGCTGAGGGACATGATTTAGTGTTTGATAGGAATGGTTGGACTCGATGATCCAGTGGGTCTCTTCCAACCTGCTGATTCTATGATTCTATGGTTTACAACTGTGATTTCAAGGCATAAATTCAATTGCAGAGGTATCATGACATGGGACAACCTGGCTGTTGATCTAATGCTGTCTCTCCTCTGTTCTTCCAGCCAGTAAGTGAACTGTGCTCAGACACTGGCTGCAAGTACAGGAAACCATGTGAGAACATGACTTTCCCCATGTATACAAGAGGTGATGTTGCCACAGAAACAAGAGCGGGAAGCAGCCTGTGCCAATGTAAGGAATGATAAAAGCTTTTCTACAGCATTGTAAGTGCTTCTGATGAGTTGTGCTAACAATTGAAGTGGATGCACAGGTTGTAAATGGGGTAAACGAGGTGTCTTTTAATAATCTTCTCCCTCTGTACTCGGCATTGGTGAGACCACTCCTCGAATCCTGTGTTCAGTTCTGGGCCCCTCACCACAAGAAGGATGTTGAGGCTGTGTAACGAGTCCAGAGAAGAGCAACAAAGCTGGTGAAGGGGCTGGAGAACAAGAGGAGCATCTGAGAGAGCTGGGGGTGTTTCTCCTGGAGAAGAGGAGGCTGAGGGGAGACCTCATTGCTCTCTACAACTCCCTGAAAGGAGGTTGTAGAGAGGAGGGAGCTGGGCTCTTCTCCCAAGGGACAGGATGAGAGGGAATGGCCTCAAGCTCCACCAGGGGAGATTTAGGCTGGACATTAGGAAAAAAATCTTCACAGAAAGGGTGATTGGGCACTGGCAGGGGCTGCCCAGGGAGGTGGTTGATTCACCTTCCCTGGAGGTGTTTAAGGGACGGGTGGATGAGGTGCTGAGGGACATGGTTTAGTGTTTGATAGGAATGGTTGGACTCGATGATCCGATGGGTCTCTTCCAACCTGGTGATTCTGTGATTCTGTGATTACTTTGCAGTTCATACTCTGAGAAGCTTCAAGCAACCCTTTACTCCATTCTGAGAACTGCACACAGGATTCAAGGAGCGGTCTCACCAGTGCCGAGTACAGAGGGAGAAGAACCTCATTGGACCTGCTGGTCACACCGTTTCTGATCCAAGCCAAGATGCCATTGGCCTTCTTGGCCGCTTGGGCCACTGCTGGCTCATGTTCAGTCCCTGTCAACCAACAGCTCCAGGTCCTTCTCCTCCAGGAAGCTTTCTAGACAGAATTCTCCCAGTCTGTAGCTGCTCAGGGTTGTTGTGCCCCAAGTGCAGTACCCGACGATTGGCCATGTTAAACCTCATCCCATTGGACTCAGCCCTGTGGGTTCAGGTAATCTCCAATGTATTGTGCATATAATAGCTCTTATCTTGAAAAGTATTAGAGATTCATCACCTCTGAGTGCTCAGTATCACTTGGTGCGTGAGCGATATCTCTAAGTGATAGGGCTTAAGAACAGACCTAGGCAATTTTAGGCAATTGCCAAGTTGTCCTAAGTTAAAGAGAAAATTTTCTCTTCTTGCTTAACTTTCTGCTTAGTTCATGGTTTAGTTTGGCGCTCACAGAGTTCTAATTGAACTGATTCAACTCCTTACCATCACATGCATCCACCCACACAGAAAAATCCCAAGATAACGCAATGGTTATAGTGAAACAAAAAATCAAACTCACACACCCCCCAAAAAGCCCCAAACCCAAACATTGACACAACAACCAAAGCAAATCAGAACACAAGAATCAGGGACTCTTCTGTGGTAGTCATGACAATTTTAGTGATCCCTAGGCTGGTGAAAGTATTAAAAAAATTCAATGAGATTGTTTCTCCACAGTTGCAGAACTTTGCACTTCCCCATATTTGAATCCTGTGTTCAGTTCTGGGCCCCTCACCACAAGAAGGATGTTTAGGCTCTGGAGCGAGTCCAGAGAAGAACAATGAAGCTGGTGAAGGGGCTGGAGAACAAGAGGTCTTCTGTCTTGGTCTTCTGTTCCCCCTCCTAATTCAGCTGCTCCAGAGCTGTCTTTTATGCCAGTCAATACACCTGTGACCCACCTTTGCCTGTGGAGATGTGCTAATCTCTACCTAGCAGGCCACACATGCCAAGAGAGGAGTCTGCAGGTCTCTTTCCCTTGTGCATTTACTCCTTCTGTGGGAAGTCCTGTCATTAATCTGCCTGTCTTTTCCTCCTTGCTTCATGGATCTTTCACAATGGGAGGGAGCAGGGAGGCTTGAAGACAGGTCCAAAACATTTTTGAGATAAGGAGGCAGGTACAGGTAGTTAGGTACAAAGCATTCGTTCCATACCAGCTCTGGTTGTTTTCTGAGGCTGCATTTCTGATTTAAATAGTAAAGTTCTGAGGCTAAAAATGAGAAAATGTTGAGACAGAAATCGATCCTCTGACCGACTCTTACACCATCTTTCACAAAGAATTACAACACTCTACTTGCTGAATTCTGGACTGTCCATCCCAACTTGAATCAGGATATAAAAGTCCCAGATGCCACTGTGTGGTTACTGTTGGTTCACTGACATTTATTTAGTGACGTTTGTTGCGCCACTGCTCAGCAGATAGTTCAGATTGCGTAGTGTGTGGTGGATGAGGCAGAGTATGGCTAACGAGTTTACTCAGCACCACAGCAGTGTATTGCATCAGCACACTTAGCAAATTGAAACAGGCTTTTTCAAAGCACTCTGCGCTCCAAAAATAACGTGACCTCCAGTTGCAAGTCGCAGCGCCGCTTGGTATTGTGACGTTGCTGATATTTGCTAATGATCAGGTGCTGCAGGAAATTCGGAAATGTCACACTGCTAGCCTCCTGCTGAACTGCATTTAAAATCTCAGCTTTTCAGCTTTCAGGCAAACATTGCTTTGTTCTGAAAATGGATTGCAGTGAAACTTCATGCTAACAGTTAAGCATATCAGGAGGGAGCTGGCCTCTTCTCCAAAGTGACAGGACAGGACGAGAGGGAATGGTCTCAAGCTCCACCAGGGGAGGTTCAGGCTGGACATTAGGAAAAAAATTCTTCACAGAAAGGGTCATTAGGCACTGGAACGGGCTGCCCAGGGAGGTGGTTGATTCACCTTCCCTGGAGGTGTTTAAGGGAAGGGTGGACGAGGTCCTGAGGGACATGGGTTAGTGATTGATGGGAATGGTTGGACTCGATGATCTGTTGGGCCTCTTCCAACCTGGTTATTCTGTGATTCTATGATTCTTTTCATTGGAGGCTTTCTAAGAAATTTCAGACCTGTTGTCTGACTCTGGCTCACCAGCAGGAGCAGGCTGATGCCAGACTCCAGAGAAGAGTGGTGTGAGGATATTGTGTGTTGGTTATGTTCCCAGCTTCATGGCCGAATGAATCAGGGATGATGTTATTTGATGCACCCTGGTTCATTCACAGGCAGCCAAAGGTCACTTCTTCCAAAGCTGGTGTGACTCCAGCAGCAAAGCTGACTAGAGCCTAGTTGTAGCCAGTGGGAACCACAAACAGTGAAGCCCACAGGATTCAGCCCACTTAAGCCCGTGCCCCAAATCTCTTGCTGCTGATCTATCAAGAAGTTTAAATTATCAAGAAGTTTAAATTAACACTCTGCTCATTCTCAGTAAGCAGCTTCTACTACTGCAGTCAGCCCCTGTGCAATTAGTGGGACTGTTAATATGACACTGTGTATTGAGGGTGTCAGCTGGAAAAATACACTTTTTTGTTTAATTCTGTGTCTTGGAGCAGAAGGCAAGTTGCCCACATCAGTGTTGCACATTCTTGGACCATCTCCACAGATGTTTGGTGAGAGGAGGACCTGAACAGCCCTCCCTGGAAGCCTCCTCTCTGTTGGGCTACGTACAAATCAGTGAAGAGAACAACTTGTTGTGTCTTTCTGTTCCTCATGTTTTGCTAATTTCCAAATTCTGAGATAGATGTGGGGGTAGATTCAGAGATTATGGTTGGACACGATGATCCAGTGGGTCTCTTCCAACCTTGTTATTCTATGATTCTGTGATATCACCAGAGCATTGTGGAAATCTTAGGAGGAAAGGTCTCCTGTCATTTTTTGCCACATGATATTTCAATGAACCTCTGGGATATTCTCACCTAATTTTCCTGGCAAGTCACTGCTATTTCATGCTTAGAAGCGGTTTATTTATTTACCTTTACTAGACACAGACATTTGTAATTATACTTGGGCTGATGCTTTATTTTGGATGTACTGACTTGCACAGATTTATAGATTGAGAATAACTGAACTTCTTGGCTATCATACACTTTTGTTCGGAAATAATATGCTTGTTTATATGGAAAAGGATTTAAAGTTCTTATATTTATAAAGTGAGCATGAGTCTGCCAAGTTATGAAACTTTATTTGGAAATAAAAGTTCTGCTTAAGAGTTGGTAAGACGGTAGTATAAACATTGAAAATATAGATGCCAAAGTTATGAGTGTCAGCAAAGCAGGAGGTTTGAAATTAGACTCTTAATTCCAAATAAATATGCTGTTTTGACAGAACCTCTTCTCTTTGCTACTGAACTGGTGAGCATCTGTTGTGTTTCCACTCCTTGACAGACCCAATTAATATCACAGATATATTTGAAATCAAAAGTAAATCCTTCCAAACAATCCTTCAGAGTTCACGCACAAACCTTTTTTTTTTTTTCAGTTAAAAGTTGTGCATTTGGGAAACCATTAAAAAAAGTAATTTTAAAGACTTGAGAGTTCTACAGACTATAAATCCTGTGAGGGTGAAGGATGGGACAGTCTGCCTTGGGGGACTGTGCAGGCAAGGCAGCTCTGATTGCATTTACTGATATAAATGGGCTTTTTTCACTACTGGGTGCTAATGGAAAGGAAAGGAGAATTGAAATCCCTTTGTCCTTTTCTTCTATTTTCCCCTCTAGTAAATCTGCACTTATAAGATTCACTGATTGATCACTTTGGTCTGATACCAGGTGGCCAAGAAGGCCAATGGCGTCCTGGCTTGTATCAGAAATGGTGTGACCAGCAGGGCCAGGGAGGTTATTCTCCCTCTGGACTCGGCGCTGGTGAGGCTGTGCCTTGAATCTTGTGTTCAGTTGTGGGCCCCTCAGCACAAGAAGGATGTTGAGTCTCTGGAGCGAGTCCAGAGAAGAGCAGCAAGGCTGGTGAAGGGGCTGGAGAACAGGCCTGATGAGGAACGGCTGAGAGAGCTGGGGGTGTTTATCCAGGAGAAGAGGAGGCTGAGAGGAGACCTCATTGCTCTCTACAACTCCCTGACAGGAGGTTGTGGAGAGGACGGAGCTGGGTTCTTCTCCCAAGGGACAGGGGACAGGACAAGAGGGAATGGCCTTAGACTCTACCAGGGGAGGTTTAGGCTAGAGATTAGGAGGAAGTTTTTCATGGAAAGAGTCATTTGGCATTGGAACAGGCTGCCCAGGGAGGTGGTTGATTCACCTTCCCTGGAGGTGTTTAAGGTGCGGGTGGATGAGGTCCTGAGGGACACGGTTTAGTGTTTGATAGGAATCGTTGGAATCAATGATCCTATGGGTCTCTTCCAACCAGGTGATTCTATGATTCTATATTCCATTGCTACTTTTGCAGAGTTCAAGGTTATAAGCCTGATTCTCACATTGACATCACCAAGAATATTTACTAGTCGTTGGACTCATCTCAATGTTAGGCTGTCATTCACAAAAGAATCCTTCTTTGAGACAGTTGCCCAGGATTCACTTTAAACCTAAGTCTTATGCCTCTCAGTGGAAGCATTTCCTTAAGTGTGTATTTATATGTAGTCCTTGAAAGGGACATTAATTTAGTATTTAATAAGTTGAGTCCCAAGGTACACTTACATAATATGCTCTGTCCATGAAGCATGAAGGATTAATTTTTTTCATCATTTTTTATGTGTGTGGGATTTTCAAACCAAATATTGATTTTAAAGCATAGAGAATTTCCAGACTTACAACATAAGAGAATAAATTGAACAAAAAAAGAAATCTATTCAAATGAAAACGTGAAAGAGAAGATTTTAAAGATATACATGGAACAAACCTGTTTTTGGTTTCATTTCTTTTTTCAATTTTACTGCCATTAGATATATGAAATTAGATGTATGAATGGTTGAACTTGATGATCCAGTGAGTCTCTTACAATCTGGTTGTTCTATGATTCTGTGATTCTATGAAGTGCTGATATATCATTAAACCCTTTTTTCTCAGAATTAGGGTATTTTTCCAGATTTTTCAAGTCTTACTACAGGGATGCGATTCCTTTGTGTCCACAGAAGCTTATCGCTGTAGCTGTAGAATTACTGCAGAGCTAAGAATGTTGCAATACTTTCTTGAATGATAAATTGCAACAAATTAGTATTTTTATATATATATATCCTTGAAGCTTTTTTATTGGATGTTATCATTAAAGCAACTTGCTGTGACTCAGTGGTTAAAGGCCATAAAAGATACCTTATAGCAAATTAAATGTAGTAAAAGATGTAAAAACCAAAGAAACTGCCAATCCTGTATATGCTCAGGGCTCATTTGAGGGAACCACAGAGTGATCGTGAGGCTGCTCTGCGCAGCTTATTGTAGTTCCCTGGCAGAAGTAGATGTGTCTATCCTGTGTGTTTGATCTTTCTTTGACTACTTTATAGAGAGATGAGGAGAAAGGTCTCAGTGTGGCCCTGTGGACTATTTGCTCCCAATCAAAGCTTCTTCTGTCTGAGCAAAACAACACCTCTACAGCCAAACAAATCTCTCCAGGCACATAACTTTCTGCTGAAATTCCAGCTACTGATTCATCCCATCCAGCTAACCCTTTTCCTTCCAAACACTGAATCACATTTTCATAAAGAAAAGGCCATCTTGACAAGCTACTCAAGTTCCTCACGCTGACAGTGTTAAACTAGGATGAGTTTAGTATCTTCACTCTAATCTATGTTTTACCAAAAACTCTCGTGGTTTTTTTCCTATTTTTTTCTTTTCTTTTCTCTCATAGAATTATAGAATCATCAGGTTGGAAGAGACCCATCAGATCATCGAGTCCAACCTTTCCTATCAAACACTAAACCACGTCCCTCAGGACCTCATCCACCTGTGCCTTAAACACCTCCAGGGAAGGTGAATCAACCACCTCCCTGGGCAGCCTCTGACAGTGCCCAATCACCCTTTCTTGTGAAATTTTTTTGCTAATGTCCAGCCTAAATCTCCCCTGGTGGAGCTTGAGGCCATTCCCTCTTGTCCTGTCCCCCGTCCCTTGGGACAAGAGTCCAGCTCCCTCCTCTCCACAACCTCCTCTCAGGTAGTTGTAGAGAGCAATGAGGTCTCCCCTCACCCTCCTCTTCTCCAGGCTAAACCCCCCGAGCTCTCTCAGCTGTTCCTCATAAGGCCTGTTAGTCTAATACCACTCTGCTATTAGGCATTTCTAAACTTTAATTACAAAAGTCACCTTTTAGCTCCTTAACCTGCTTGGGATCTGAAAGGATTAAAAACGACTTAAACCATTATCCTCTCTTTTCTCTCTGTTTCCAAAATTGTACTCTCAAGAAAAATCTTGGTGTAAATGTGAATATTTGAGATTATGGCTTATTGCATTTAAATTTCCTACTGAATCTGATCTACTCCACTGTCCCTCAAAACATCCCAGACCATCTGAAGACAAAATCCTATGTCCTATCGCAACAAATATATATATTGAATGCTGTGCAAACAAAGATTTAAAACATATTATCTGTACTTTTCTGCACAGTTTGCAATAAGAACTGTTGATTGTTGTAAATTCAAGACATGTGTGTGTTTCTTATAGGCTGAAGTTCTATGAAATAGATATGAAATAGATACGAAATAGATGAAATTGATAGGAATGGTTGGACTCAGTGATCCGATGGGTCTCTTCCAACCTGGTTGTTCTATGATTCCATGATTCTATGAAATGCCAAGCATAGCCCAAAATATATCCTAAACTATTAAAACATAGATTAAGGATTTATAATCTAAGTCCTAGGCACAAAGTTCAGTAAGTAACCCCCTTGAGGAAGAGTGTTGTTTGACCTAGTAAATAACAACTGAATATCTCTGAGAAAATCTGAGCCAGCATCTGCTTCTACAGCAGCCTGAATCAGAAAAAAACTGCGTCAAGGACAATACATGCTTCATCTTACTTAGATTTTGGCACCCAGACTTCAAGCTATAGATGTAGATATATTGACTAATCACATTCTGAAAAAAGAAAGTTTTGTTCTCATGTAGGTTAATAAGAGGAATGAATGTCTTTTTCAACTGTACCAGCAATGAAAACATACAGAAAGTATTTCCGTCACAGTTAAACTCTCTATGCAGTTATGGGACAGAATCTTATTTCCTAGAATTCCCCTAGTATATCCATATATTATGGTAATTTATGTTGAATTTATGAATTCTGATCCTCTTTGTGTGGATTCTGACATTGTGAGCTTAGCGAATGTCTCCTCCTTTTCCTTTCCAAAGCATGAAACTGGTGAAGGGGCTGGAAAACTAGTCTTGCAAGGAGTGACTGAGAGAGCTGGGGGTGTTTATCCTGGAGAAGAGGAGGCTGAGGGGAGACCTCATTGCTCTCTCCAAGTACCTGAAAGGAGGTTGTGGAGAGGAGGGAGCTGGGCTCTTCTCCCAAGGTACAGGGGACAGGACAAGAGGGAATGGCCTCAAGCTCCACCAGGGGATGTTCAGGCTTGACATAAGGAAAAATTCTTCACGGAAAGGATCACTGGGCATTGGAACAGGTTACCCAGGGAGGTGGTTGACTCGCCTTCCCTGGAGGTGTTTAAGGTGCAGGTGGATGAGGTACTGAGGGACATGGTTTAGAGATTGGTGGGAATGGTTGGACTCAATGATCCAGTGGGTCTCTTCCAATCTAGTGATTCTATGATTCTATAAGAAAGCAGCCATTGCACTCGACTACAGTATTGCATATAGAAGAATCACCTATTTCCTCGCACCATCCCATAGTTTTACTACCATGCTAGAAATAAAGTGTTGTGATGTTATGGTCTGTTCTGTTAAGTCATTCCTGAGCAGATACTGAACTGCAATTGCAAACCACTTTCTGGGATTTTCCAGTCCTAAGATGTCACAAGATACGTCTCCTCTCCACAAACTATATGTTTACGTTTGTCCTACAGAGCTAGTGATGAATCTCAGCCAGGTATTTCTGAAGTGGATAGTTATTTGTTATTATTATTTTTTTTGTATTTTTTTTATTATTATTAGTCTAAAGGCTGTTAGGACCTGGAAGGGGGTTGCTTTCCTTAAGCATAGATATCTTTAGCATCTAATTCTTTTGCTATGACAGTGTCTGTATTTTTTTATGAACTCGGAACAGTCTCATTAGCAATTACTAATACGTATATTAGCATATCAGGGATTTAGAGAAAAGCCTGTCGAGACAGTAGATAAGTGAAGAGAGGCTTTATGAAATGGACTGGTTTTTGAATCACAAGCTTAGCCATCCAGCTTATTTGCATAAAATTTAAGGCAAGAACATTAAATCACAGTTAAAATATTTCCTATGTTGTAATTGTAATAGGAACAGTTGGACTCGATGATCTGGTGGTTCTCTTCCAACCTGATTGTTCGATGATTTCATGAATTAGATGTGAAACTCCTTACAAACTTCAAAAATCCTAAGATAATTGAATCTAAGTTTATTTTATACTGTATAGTGTCACAAAATTGTATTTTCTAGAGGTTTTTTATGGCATGTCTTGTGTAATAATAAAATACTATTCACATGGGTATAAATGGCCAAATGTCCTCAAGAATACTCATATCTTAAATTTATGTTGAAGAACTGAGCTTTACAGCACAGTCATAGGCCCAGTATGTAGTACATAAGTAATTTTATATTAATATTTTTTATGAGTATTATGCTGAAAATGTTCTGTTACAGATTGCTTCTTCCTTTATTTTCATGGTTATATGCAACAGTTGGACCTACGATAATGTCTGGGGTCAGTTACAGCTGCTGTTTTAACATAAACATAGCTTTAACAACCCCCAAACTCTACTGTGAACGTGCAGAACTATCAGCACATTCTGGTCTTGACCATGCCTCTTCAGTCTTCTACATGCATGGAAGTTCAGCTTTGCTAGATCTCTTTTAGAAAACTGCCTGGAGGAGAAGGACCTGGGGGTGTTGGTTGACAGTGACTGAACATGAGCCAGCAGTGTGCCCAGGTGGCCAAGAAGGCCAATGGCATCTTGGCTTGGATCAGAAATGGTGTGACCAGCAGGTCCAGGGAGGTTCTTCTCCCTCTGGACTCGGCACTGATGAGACCGCTCCTCGAATCCTGTGTTCAGTACTCGGGATGTTGAGGCTCTGGAGCGAGTGCAGAGAAGAGCAACAAAGCTGGTGAAGGGGCTGGAGAACAGGCCCTATGAGGAACATCTGAGAGAGCAGAGGGTGTTTAGCCTGGAGAAGAGGAATCTGAGGGGAAATCTCATTGCTCTCTACAACTACCTGAAGGGTAGTCCCCAAGGGACAGGGGACAGGACAAGAGGGAATGGCCTCAAGCTCCACCAGGGGAGGTTTAGACTCCACATTAGGAAAAAGTTTTTCACAGAAAGGGTCATTTGGCACTGTCAGAGGCTGCCCAGGAGGTGGTTGATTCACCTTCCCTGGAGGTGTTTAAGGCATGTGTGGACGAGGTGCTGAGGGACATGGTTTAGTGTTTGATAGGAATGGTTGGACTCAATGATCTGGTGGGTCTCTTCTAACCTGGTTATTCTATGATTCTATAACAAGAAAAAAAAACCCAAACAATCTCCCTGTAATCTCTGGGTTAGATTTCATTTTATTTGTCATCTTTTATGAACAAATTACGAAATATGCTTCATTCACAAATTGGAACTATTTACAGGTTCTTTACAACAAGGCATTGTTGAGGTTTTGATTCATGGTGTTCTCGGAGCATTCTGTCTTTCAAAACAAAGACGATGTTGTTTTCAGCAGGCTGTTCATTTACACACCGAGTGTGAAATGGGAGGCTTCTGGAAGAGTAATGTGCATTCTCTTTTAATACAATCTACTAGGAAAACTGAGGCTGGATGCATTCGCAATGTGGGGAGGACTGTGTAGATGCATTGCTGGTAGTGTCCCACATGATCTGGAGCTGTCACGTTATACCAGCTGCTTCTAAATGGGGGGGACGAAGATTCCCCTGATCCATCCTTCCTTTGCTCTCTTCTTTTCACGTCTCCTTAGGAATCCTGCGACTGGGCTAAATGTGATCCGGTTTAATTATTTTTTTCCTGGGTTTTGAGTCTTCATGGGAAAAGTCTTGAGAAGTCTTATTTCAAATACTATCACAACTCCGAGAAGTTACTCAAACCGAAAAAACTGAAAAGAGTAGCCGGGAAATGAATTAATATCGTATGTCCGCAAAATGTTGTGGAGATAAATTTTAAACATGTATCTAAAAGGGAAATGCAACTGTGCTGTTCTGCAGTTGAGACGTTTGAGCCATAAAAGCTAAGACAGTTCCATTTTCTCGATTTCTCGGAGTCCATTGTTTTCCTGAAGAAAAGTCTAAAACCACTTCCTTCCATGGAACTTTTTAAAATTTCTTAATATACACTTCCGTTATAAATCAGGTGTGGGCCACCATTGCTTAGGTTGTCTGTCATTTCCTGCAACAAGAATAGAAAACATTGATTAACATTACAATTATTTTATAATGCTTGAAGTTTAGTTAGCTAAGGTTGTAACAAAAATTTAGCGAACTCTGAATTTCAAACTAGATTACAAACTACTGAAAAAAAAAAAAAAGCCTGAAATCACATTTCTTGCTATATAAATTAAGTACATTTGAAAGCTGATAGACTCATTGATACTGCTTGATTTGGACATTACTCTCGGACCACATACACAACATTGGTGGCATCTATACAAGGTTTGTGACCTTGTCCCTTGAAAGTGCATCAACTCAGGCTCGTGTGGTAATAGTCAAAGGAACAAGATGGGAATCAGGCCTTAATTTCAATTCAAGGGGCTGGAAAATAGGCCTTATGAGGAGCAGCTGAGAGAACTGGGGGTGTATATCCTGGAGAAGAGGAGGCTGAGGGGAGACCTCATCGCTCCCTACAACTACCTGAATGGAGGTTGTGGAGAGGAGGGGGCTGGACTCTTGTCCCAAGGGACAGGACGAGAGGGAATGGCCTCAAGCTCCACCAGGGGAGATTTAGGCTGGACGTTAGGAAAAAATAAAATCACAGAAAGGTTCATTGGTCACTGGCAGAGGCTGCCCATGGAGGTGGTTGATTCACCTTCCCTGGAGGTGTTTAAGGGACGGGTGGACAAGGTGCTGAGGGACATGGTTTAGTGTTTGATAGGAATGGTTGGACTCGATGATCTGGTGGGTCTCTTCCAACCTGGTGATTCTATGAGTCTATGATTCAAACTTTTTTTCTGTGCTGACATGCTACAGATTGATGCCATTTGATGCTAGCTACAATAGACACTCAGGAAGTATGTCTAGCTCCACAGAGGATCTCAGGGTTGTGACTATTTGCCTTGGGAGGGGACTGATTTTAGTTTTCCCTTAATATGCTAGACTACAATTTTTAGCAGTTCAGCAATTGCTACTGAAGAAGCAGATGAGTCATCCCAGAGTAAGCTGACCTGATCATGACTCAGAATCCTGAAGCACATAAACCCGAATTCATTTGGAGTTAGATTTTCTAATTCTCAGATTTGAGTCCAAACAATACTCACTTAGCAGCCATCTAAGCCTAGGCATGGCTACATTAATTAAGCACTTCTCTGACCTTCATGCTGCAAAGCAACGTGGAGCTTACGCTCAGAACTGCCTTCTTCTGAGCAGTCCTGGCCTATTTCATTTCAAATTAAATCACAGTGGAGACATGAAGTGCTCTTCTGCTTATGTCCAATGACAGATCCCAGAGAACATCCAAATATGCTAAGAGGAATGGGCACACGTAAAAATGCAATTTGGGCTGTTCTTTTTAAGATTCAGGTGGAATTGCAACTATTGGACAAGTTCTAATTTTTTTCCATAAGAACTAGAAGCATTTTTCAGTATGAGAAAGATTAAATTCTTCCACCTCCTCAGTACAGGTGGTGAAAACATGGAAACGAAGGGTATTGTTTGTCCCCCTTCGTGAAAGTTACTATGAAGAACAAAAAAGGAAGACTCTTTTAGCTAAACAGAGAGAAATACAGAGAGAAAGAGCCTGACTCTATAGCGTAGTAGGTAAAGAGAAGAAAATTTCATGACTTAGTCTTTATTTGTAGTCTGGCGCTCTCTCTCCCTCTTTTTAATCCACAATATTTTATTTATACCTAGTTTGGGAGGCAGAGAGCAGAACTTAAAAACTTCACATAAAGTGAAGCACTGGTGCCTCCTTTCTCAGGTGTTACTAGATACATTTTGAGGTAGATCACAGCACTTAATTGTTGTCTGCACAGTTTTTTTTTTTAAAGAAGGGATTTCCTATCCCTCTCTACAAATTAAATTTGGGGCCATTGAACCAAACCAATTCGGCAGTTAATACTCCTAAATGAAAAGTAAACTTCAGAGAAAAGATGATGTGAAACTTACTAAATTTTGAGCATTTCTACCTCCCCCATACCTTCCAACCTGGTTATTCTATGGTTCTATATTTTTGTATGGTGCCTTTTTCTCCTCATACATTGAAGAGATGCAGGAATGCCTAACACTGAACTCAGGGTCATGGTCTGCTGGCTGCCTGGTCTGAAGCGAGGAACTGTGGGTTCGTATTTGAAGGTGCCCAAACCATTTGTTGAATCTACACTGAAGATTCCGCTCAGCTGGGAAAGGGACTAAGAAGATAAAAGCCATTTAATGTTAATTATCAATCAACCACAGTTTAATAGCAATTTGCCAGAAGACTATTCATGACTGAGTGAAAGTTTCCTTTTGTGAGCTTCATCAGTTAAATTCTCTGCAGACATCGTCTGTTAGAATATTCTCATTCCAGAAAACATTGAAAATAATTTATTTTACCCCAATATTTCTGTTTTCAAGAATAAAAGTAGCAATAAATATCAAAATGTTACTGAATTCAAGAAATGAAGGAGCACACAGATTAGAAGCACAGTGAGTCAATGGTGGTAACATCCAAATAGGAGCATTTGGATGTCCGTAGTAGGGTGAATACTTTAAATACTCAACTTGCTTCCAGATTGCAGCATTCACCACGTAGAATTATGTCACTGCCTGGAAGCACCATTCCTGACTCATGGTGACATCACAGCGTCAGCCAACTTTGATTAGCTGAAACTATGAGTTCGCCTTCGAAGCAGCCCTTCCTGAAGTGACATAACAACATGGTAGCTCCCTAGTGTTCAGCGTACCTTGGAGGTAACTCTGGTGTCGGGGGAACCACCGGGCAGCTGGGCAGGTCGGTTATTTCAATACCCCTCAACCTCTAATATAAATATAACAATTATACAATAAATACAGCACAAATAAATGCACATGCAGTACATGTCTATGTTACTGTATATCAGTGTAAATATACAAAATAGTCTTACATATAAAACACTTTAAAGATTTTTTTTTTCTAAATTAGGGCCTGGTTTGATGTCATTTAAGTAGCCTTCATTCATTTTTAGGGGCACAATTTAAAAAGTTGAGCTAATGTGTTCAAACCTGCAAGCAGCAGGTCTAAGGTGTCCTAGATGAGGTCATCTACACATGCATTTGATTCTACAACACTCGTGCAAGGAGTCCACCATCAGTAGGGTGCATCCCACATTGCTTGGCATGTGCAATAGGGTTGCTGTGCCCGTGCCTCGTAGCAGAGAAAGGGAATAAATGCTCAGTGCGGCTGCAAATCCAACTAGTTTCATTTACATATCTAAATATGCCCTTAAGTGCTTAGATTTAGTCATCCAGGTTAGTGAACTGTGGGGTTTGTGTTTAAATAACCTACTTTATAAGCTAAATACTTGGGAGAGGAATAAATTGATTAAATCCTGGAAGCATGCGATGATGTGGCTACACACCCAAGATAAGTGGGCACCTGGCAGTCCTCACCGCTAAGTGTTTAAAAGCTCAATAGATCAACAACCTGGAAAAGGAGGCAGTGAACTACAGCTGTACATGGTCATCTTCAGCCCTAACTGATAGGGTTAGCAGGTCTTTTGAAAGGTTTTTCTTCCCAGGCCTTTCAGGTTTATCTCTCTTTTTCTTCCAAGTGAGCCTCAGCTTTGTCCTGGTTGAGGCAAGAAAGTCTTTGAAAGGCAGCGTGTAACCTACCATCTGCAAGACCATGGTAATACTTGCCTACATAGCTCATCAGAATTCTGCTTCATTTTAAAATGAAAGATGGGAATGTCTCTTTTATCACCCTATTTTATGTTACTGTTGTAATCTATACTACTTGACTATTTAAAACATGTTTCAAACTTTTTCTAAAGTGAATCCAGTCTGTATTTCTATTTGGAGTCTCATTAAACCATGTCCTGAGGGACATGGTTTAATGTTCTATAGGAATGGTTGGACTCGATGATCCGATGGGTCTCTTCCAACCTGGTTGTTCTATGATTCTATGATTTTAGTTAAGAAACCAAAGAACAGTGACAAGTCATTTTTACCTAAAGGACAATTAACTCCTAGATCATGTTGTTTCAAGGAATCTGAAAACATTTTATGGTGTGAATGAGCTAATCCTTGAACTGCTGTTCAGAGGTCTCAGTAGATACGATACAGACTGTTGACCATAACTTTAATGCAAACTTGCACATGGAGGTTTAGCTGGACACTCCACTTGGCTTTTGTTCCCTTCTCTGCTCATTTCTCAAATTAAAGACATTGGAGATGGTGGCCAAACATAAATCACAAGGTGTCAGTGAACATTTTCTCCTCAAATACTGATCAGATGTTTAAATCCAAAGAGAATTCTATTGAATTAATTCCTTTGGCTGTATGTGCTCAACTTTGGGAGCTTAAGTTTCAGTGCCTAAACATAGACCTAGACACCTTGGTAAACTTCCTTTTAACAGAGAAAGGCAATAAACGCTCAGTGCGGCTGCAAATCCAACTAGTTTCATTTACATGTCTAAATATGCCCCTAAGTGCTTAGGTTTAGTCATCCAGGTTAGTGAACTGTGGGGTTTGTGTTTAAATAACCTACTTTATAAGCTAAGTACTTGGGAGAGGAATAAATTGATTAAATCCTGGAAGCATGCGATGATGTGGTTACAGCAAGCATTCTGTGCTTTTTCACAGTACAATACATGATAATCCATATTAATAAGGCTTCAAATTATTTATGAAGTGCTATATTTAGCAGCTAAGCCCTTGAATAGCTGTACAATGGAATTATGTTGAAAATGGATGTACTTCATTGAAATGGATGTACTGCAAATATACAGTACCTAAAAATAGCTCCATATAATGCAACATAATAAAGTTTGCACAGAATGGCAACATTTCATTTCCCAGAAGCTCTTTCTCATATAAATCTGAAAACTGAATACAACTCTTGCCAACTGTAAACAGTATCACATACAGAGGCATTTTAGGAGAAGCAGAACAAAGAAGGGAGGGCACAAAACTCACTTTTTCTGCCATTTCATGGGAGTGATGCAATGAATGCTCTCTTTCTGAGAACATTCGCCTTTGTTCATAGCTGGCTAGCCGACAGGTGAGCCATGAAGAAAGGGTGCAACCACCAATTCCAATGCATGCAAGAGACATGGAGGCAAGATGCAAAGAATAGAGAGCAGACGACTTCTTTGTCAGAGCACGAAGAAATTGAAAATTTAAGATTCCTCCAATTAGTCCACAGATGCAACAGGCAGAAAATAGTATCATCTGTCAGGAAAGACAAGAGAGGTTACGTCACAGTATTGTTTTTCAGAGACAGATTCTTTCATATAAAAAATGAGACTAACCATAATTCAATGTTTGACAGCATTTGCCACACTTCACAGACACCCGTTTCCAACTCCCTCAGCTCACACAGAGCTCCAAAGGAGTACAATAGCTTCTGGAGTACAGGAATTAAGACTAGCCCTGCATGTCAAATAAGACTGGGTAGAAGGAGTTGTTCCTGTTAAAATAAAGTCAATAGGAGGACTACTGGGACAAAAATCTGATTTACAGAGTCTCATCCAGATTAGTGACATAAAAGACTGTCGTAATTTTCTGTTGTGCAGTTTCTCAGTACTCCTCAGGAGTGTTGACCTCATACATTTGCAGTGAATCTCTCTTGCTTTGCGCACCACCTGACTCTGCCTCTTGTTCTCATTTGTTCAGTCAAATAGCAGTTTGGAGGCTTCCTACAGCTGTTGTGGGGACTTCAAAAGCATTCAAGGTGAATGTGCTGAACAAAGAAGCACCAGAAACAACAGAGTAATCATAGAATCATAGAACAACCAGGTTGGAAGAGACCCATCGGATCATCGAGCCCAACCATTCCTATCAAACACTAAACCATGTCCCTCAGCACCTCGTCTACCCATGCCTTAAACACCTCCAGGGAAGGTGACTCAACCACCTCCCTGGGCAGCCTCTGCCACTGCCCAATGACCCTTTCTGTGAAAAAATTCCTCCTAATCTCTAGCCTAAATCTCCCCTGGCGGAGCTTGAGACCATTCTTTCTTGTCCTGTCACCTGTCACTTGGCGGAAGAGACCAGCTCCCTCCTTTCTCCAACCTCCTTTCAGGTAGTTGGAGAGAGCAATGAGGTCTCCCCTCAGCCTCCTCTTCTCTAGGCTAAACACCCCCAGCTCTCTCAGCCGTTCCTCATAAGGCCTGTTCTCTAGACCCCTCACCAGCCTTGTTGCTCTTCTCTGGACTCACTCCAGAACCTCAACATCCTTCTTGTGCTGAGGGGCCCAGAACTGAATACATGATGCAGCTCTGTAAAAGGTAAACATGGTGTCTAGATGTTGGGTTAGTTGGGGTTTTTTTGTTGTTTGCGTTTGACTTGGTTAAAATGTTTCTGGGAATTTCCGGAGAATGTGAAACAGGCTGCAATTGAGACATGTTTAAAGACCTCCTATCACTTTAATCAAAAAGATGTCACGTTGGTTCACAATACCCTTGAACCACAAATGACTCCAGGGCAAAAGAACTTATTATGGAGACATTCCTTGCTAAATTATCATTTTATTCATTTCCCTCGATACTGCTTGGCCTACCAGCTGTGGATCTACATGGACCTTCGATGTTACTCAATGTGGCTTTGTACGTGTACTTAACTACTACGGTTGGAAGAATTTATGGAGCTTTATAGATCACTATTTCACGGAAAGGGTCACTGGGCATTGGAATAGGCTGCCCAAGGAGGGGGTTGATTCACCTTCCCTGGAGGTGTTTAAGGCACGGGTGGATGAGGTCCTGAGGGACATGGTTTAGTGTTTGATAGGAATGGTTGGACTCGATCCGATGGGTCTCTTCCAACCTGGTGATTCTATGATTCTATGACTTCTGGACACAGCTGGGATGAGAATTTCACCACAAATGCGGCGTCCTGATGGTACATTGCAATCTACTGGGAAGTGACTATTCCATAAGACCACCGGAACAGACAGTTTTTAGAAACTAGTTATGGTCCAAATGCTTTAAGAAATGAGACTGTCATTGTAACAGAATTTAACTCATTGATATTCAAAAATAAACTGAGAGAGATCTTGATTCCCTTCACACTTATGCTTGTTTTGCATCTTTATATGGCAGGATAATCAATCTGACAGAAAATTAAGCCAGATATCACTTACAACGGGATCATGTCTTTAACAAAAAGTTCTGCTGTGACTTGTATAAATAACATCACTTTGCTGCAGTCAGAAAACTTACTGTACTTCTAGTGTTTAGTGTTTGATAGGAACGGTTGGACTCAATGATCCGGTGAGTCTCTTCCAACCTGGTTGTTCTATGATTCTATGATTCTAATTCTTAGATGAGACAGAAAACTTCCACCATCACTGTAAAACTGCCCTATTTATGATTCTGATTGAAAAAAAAAACCCTTAGAAAACAGTGAACAGCTGTGAGATCTAGAATCAGGCTTGATCAGCAGCCTCAATGAGGTGGCAGCCCAGTCATGCCACACTTCACAGAAAGAGGTTTTTGAGGGAGAGAAATTACAGTCCAGTTATTGGGGAACTTATAAATTTCTGTCAACAGGTTTTCGTACCTCTCCGGACAGCGATAAATAGGGATGTGTCGCTTAAATAGGCTTGGGCTGAATAGGCCATTTCAGTACTGCCTTATTTTGCCCGATTAACCCAAACTGCTGATTTCTTTCTTGGAATGCTGACTTAAAATTTTTACTGACTTTCTATCAGAAACAGTTGGACACAGAAAGCTCCCGGTGAGGAGTTCAAGTTAGACAAGTATAACTTATATGTTGTACATGCAGTAGAAAAACTTACAACAAGTCCAGATTTTTTTTTGGCGCACAATATTCCACATATGCCACAAAGTAGAAACTGTAAAGGAAAGAAACCACAATTATTTCGTCGTTTCAAGTATTAAGTTTAAATCCTGCTCTATTGCTGTCAATAACAGTACGTTAGGTAATGTTTACAATTGTGAGCATTTTTATCACAAACCATATGTTTCAGGAAGTTATAACTCAACCGTAAACACACTCATCTGAAAAGAAGATAACTGGAATGAGAAGTCAGACTGAGAACGATTATTCAGGAAAAAAAATTAAGACAACCCTACTTTTAAGCTGCTTGAATAACTAAATCATGAAAAAACATCCAATGTTGCAAGTAAAAGATGCCTTTTTCCTCCTTTTTTTGTTCTTCAGAAACGTTTAGAAAGGTAGTAGTCAGTGATCCAAATCATCATCCAAATGGCAGCTCCTGCACTTGGGGTACAAAAACCCTGAGCAGCTACAGACTGGGAGAAGTGCTGGAAAGCTACCTGGAGGAGAAGGACCTGGGGGTGTTTGTTGACAGCCACTAAACATGAGCCAGCAGTGGCCCAGGGGGCCAAGAAAGCCAATGGCATCTTGGCTTGGATCAGAAACAGTGTGACCAGCAGGTCCAGGGAGGTTATTCTCTCTCTGTACTTGGCACTGGTGAGACTGCTTCTCGAATCCTGTGTTCAGTTGTGGGTCCCTCAGCACAAGAAGGATGTTGAGGCTGTGGAGCGAGTCCAGAGAAGAGCAACGAAGCTGGTGAAGGGGCTGGAGAAGAGGCCTTATGGGGAACGACATAGAGAGCTGGGGGCGTTTAGGCAGGAGAAGAGGAGGCTGAGAGGAGACCTCATTGCTCTCTCCAACTCCCTGAAAGGAGGTTGTGGAGAGGAGGGAGCTGGGCTCTTCTCCCAAGGGACAGGGGACAGGACAAGAGAGAATGGCCTCAAGCTCCACCAGGAGAGGTTCAATCTGGACATTAGGAAATTTTTTTCACAGAAAGGGTCATTGGGCAGTGTCAGAGGCTACCCAGGGAGGGGGTTGATTCACCTTTCCTGGAGGGGTTTAAGGCATGGGTGGACGAGGTGCTGAGGGACATGAGTTAGTGATTGATGGGAATGGTTGGACTCGTTGATCCAGTGGGTCTCTTCCAACTTGGTTATTCTATGATTCTATTATCTACCCTGAAGTGCAGCTGAAGTACTTAATCCCCTGATCCAACCATCTGAAACACTGAAGAAACGCACATGGATTGTTCTCCTAGAATTGTGAGTAAAAATGCAATTCAGTCACCTCTGTGGGTGCAGGGGTGAATACATCTGCTGATGTAGCTACACTAAACATGTAGGAAAATTTGTTTCAGATTCTAGACATCCCACTTTGCAAGAGATAGCATGAAGGTACCTGTGCTTTTTTCATGTAGTTGATTTTCACATATTGATCTGCTAATTGTTGCATCAAGCTTTAGGACTAATTAACAGAATCAGGAACACCCTCTTACCAAATAGGTGTTAATGCTATTTAGTCACCTGCATCAAAGACCAATGACATTCTCAGATATCTCTTTCTCCTTCTGTAGAAAAGCTTATTGAGAGAAGCAGCAAATTGTCCCTGAGGGAGCAGTCATGGAAGAACTACAGTAGTTGTATGAAGGAAATAAAGCCTTCTCCAAGTGTCTGTAATACTGTCAACAGATTTCTTTGATAACTCATAAATTCCTTCATTAAGAAATCTGTGCTACTTACTTTCAGTAGAGCTAACATTATACCTCTATTGGAAAGTAAATTTATAGTTTTAAAAATGTTTTTTCCACATAATTTTTTTGCTTTGAGATGGTATTTCTAGCGAAAGACTCTACTTGGTCTTGATTCAGGATTAAATCACAGAACAGACCCGGCTGTTTCATAAGAAATAAAGAAAAAATCAGGCAATTTCTATAAAGCATTCAAGGTCCATGTAATATATTACATGCATACCCCATTTGCCCTCCAAAATTCTGCAACTTCAGTATCTCCCTTGAGAAACTGCTGTAATATCTCCCTCCAACTGGAGTATCCAGGAAGGTGGTTAATTCATCTTCCCTGGAGGGGTTTAAGGGACGGGTGGATTCTTATTCATGGACACGATTCTATGATTCTATAATTCTATTAGCAGTACCTAGGGCAGAATCATAGAATCATAGAACAACCAGGTTGGAAGGGACCCATTGGATCATCGAGTCCAACCATTCCTATCAAACACTAAACCATGTCCCTCAGCACCTCATCCACCCGTCCCTTAAACACCTCCAGGGAAGGTGAATCAACCACCTCCCTGGGCAGCCCCTGCCAGTGCCCAATCACCCTTTCTGTGAAGAATTTTTTCCTAATGTCCAGCCTAAATCTCCCCTGGTGGAGCTTGAGGCCATTCCCTCTCATCCTGTCCCCTGTCCCTCGGGAGAAAAGCCCAGCTCCCTCCTCTCTACAACCTCCTTTCAGGGAGTTGTAGAGAGTAATGAGGTCTCCTCTCAGCCTCCTCTTCTCCAGGATGAACACCCCCAGCTCTCTCAGCTGCTCCTCATAGGTTCTGTTCTCCAGCCCTTTCACCAGCTTTGTTGCTCTTCTCTGGACTTGCTCCAGAGCCTCAACATCCTTCTCGTGGTGAGAGGCCCAGAACTGACTCATGCAGAGATGACTTAGACAGGTTTCTAGATCTCTAGAAAGGTTAGGAATTCAATGGACATTATGTGATTGACTCTAATCATTGCTTTTTTGATAGAGCCTCGGGAATTTTTTAGTTGGTGCTCTAGTAGTAATTTCCTGTACCATTTTTGATGTCTCAGCAGTACTGAAAAGTAAATGGGAGAAACTACACTAGGTTTTTGCACCAGAAAAAAAGGATGTAAGTACAAAGCAGACTCAAAAGGAATTCCCTATGTTTGTTCCTGTTTGTCTTTTCATTTTTAACTCCTCTATTTTACAATACTGACAGCTGGAATACAATAACTGGGGACTCTGTTGTCTTACCACTCTCTGGCTGTTCTTGGCTATCCTGAAATATTTCATCTTCAGGTCCATATGTCATACTGGTTAAACTTGGCTTGGAGCTGTTGGACTACACTGGACTACAATTTACACATGACTAACTAGTACTGTCATAGTGAGGACTTGCTCCTACTTGATCATTGATGAACCTTAATCAATTTTCACCAACCTCTTGGGCTCCTTAAATGTAGCTACATTTTCTAACCATGTCAATCCTGAAATAAGTCAAGGCAAACACACTGAGGCTGAAAATATAGTTAATCACGAGAGGAAAAGAAATATATCACTGAAGATAAGCTCCGTATAAGAATGATCAATTCAGATGAAGTGTTCACAGCTCATGGTAAGAAAAAAATCTAAAACATTTCATGAAGGATAAGCTAAATTAATAAACCCTCCAAAATGTCTGGGGAGACAGAGAAAGACCTTCAGCTGGACTTGTTGAAACTGATATTTCACTGTTGGACTTCTGATTTAACTATTATTCATCAGAAGAAAATCATAAAGGGCTAAAAGATCCAAAACATCACTTAAAACCCTACGTAGCTCTCTATTTGCAATCAATTCCCATTGCTTCTGGTGTTCTGTGTTCAATATAGATATTGGAAAATGTCTCTTTTGATCTGTTGAACTTTGTAATACAAAGAACCAAAGACCTCCCAGAAAAGGAGAATGTCTATTTTCAGCCTGCTTTAATTTACTTTATATTAAACATGGGCTTAAAACAAAACCTCAGATCTAAATACCCAGAAGTTTTGGTGAGGAGGCTGAACTCTCAGTTTGGATTCCAGTTCTGTGGTTTGGATCCATCCCTATTTCATATTTTCTGGGAAAAAAAAATACTTGGCCTCTTTAACTTTCTCCTAGAAACACGGGTCTGGAAAGAAAAATTAATCAGTTTTAGTTATATCTGCTGAGAGCCAAAGATTTGTTGGTTTCCATCATGCAGAAGCAAAGGAACTATTTTTATTTTATATATTGAAGCTAAGAAATATTTCTTTCTTCTGTTTTGAGAAGGCGAAACCAATGGCAAATGTAATTCCCTTGAGAAAATGAAAACTGTCTATGGAAAATCTGGAGTGAGGCTGAAGGAAACAGTAGGAAGAAACCTGTTGAATATAAGAACTGCTTGATCTCTAACTACTGTTTATGACAAAGGAGAAACCCAAACTACATATGCTCTGTAGAAATTCCTCTAACTTTTACATATAGGTCAAACAGACCTATATGGAGAACAGACACATAGGAGAACAGACCCTATGAGGAGCAGCTGAGAGAGCTGGGGTTGTTTAGCCTGGAGAAGAGGAGGCTGAGAGGAGACCTCATTACTCTCTACAAGTACCTGAAAGGAGGTTGTAGAGAGGAGGGAGCTGGCCTCTTCTCCCAAGTGACAGGGGACAGTACGAGAGGGAATGGCCTCATGCTCTGCCAGGGTAGATTTAGGCTGGAGATTAGGAGGTTTTTCACACAGAGGGTCATTGGGCATTGGAATAGGCTGCCCAGGGAGGTGTTTGATTCACCTTCCCTGGAGGTGTTTAAGGCACAGGTGGATGAGGTATTGAAGGACTTGGTTTAGTGTTAGTGGATAGAAATGGTTGGACTAGAAGATCCAATGGGTCCCTTCCAACCTGGTTGGTTGTTCTGTTGGTTGTTGTTCTGTCGTGCATATGTAACCGATGGAATAGATGAAGGGAAATTATTCCAAATTTGAATATATTAAAATATATAGATTGAAAGTGCAAGCATATGGGGACATATGAGGAATGACTGAGAGAGCTGGGGGTGTTTAGCCTGGAGAAGAGGAGGCTGAGGGGAGACCTCATTGCTCTCTACAGCTACCTGAAAGGAGGTTGTGGAGAGGAGGGAGCTGGGCTCTTCTCCCAAGTGGTAGGGGACAGGACCAGAGGGTGTGGCCTCAAGCTCTGCCAGGGGAGATTTAGGTTAGACATTAGGAGAAAGTTTTTCATGGAAAGGGTCATTGGGCATTGGAACAGGCTGCCTACGGAGGTGGTTGATTCATCTTCTCTGGAGGGGTTTAAGGCACGGGTGGATGAAGTGCTGAGGTACATGGTTTAGTGTTTGATAGGAATGGTTGGACTCGATGATCCAGTGGGTCTCTTCCAACGTGGTGATTCTATGATTCTATGATTCATATCACAACCTATTCAAATAATGCTCTACGTGGAAGAACAAACCATCAAGGCAGAAGAAAAGCAGCTTCAATTCTGTCTGCTCTTGTTAGGTGGTAAACAAGAAAAGCTGTGTTTTACAATAAAATTGTCTGAAGGTATGACTGCCACGAGAACACCCAGGAATCTGAATGCAGCAATGTCTAGAAAGAACCGTTCTGTTTAATAATCTTCTTGCTTCAGCTCCACCCAAATGAGAAGGAAGATTAAACCCCAATGGGTGAACTGAGCAGAAAAGGCATCTCTAATTTTAACTCTTCTTCAAAGCAGTATTTCAGAACAAGGATTAAGTTTTCTTAGTCTAGGTATAAAGTGAACATAATCCACTCATGAAAACAAAACTAGAGAAAAATGACAGCAGGCAAAAAGAGTGAGCCTAGGTAGTAGGTTTGGTTGTAACATCCATAGAGAAACATGATAATCTTTGCAATGATGGACCAGTAGGTCCAGGGAGGTTATTCTCCTTCTGGACTCAGCACTGATGAGACTGCTCCTCGAATCCTGTGTTCAGTTCTGGGTCCCTCACCACAAGAAGGATGTTGAGGCTCTGGAGAGAGTCCGGAGAAGAGCAACGAAGCTGGTGAAGGGGCTGGAGAAGAGGCCTGATGAGGAACGGCTGAGAGAGCTGGGAGTATTTATCCTGGAGAAGAGGAGGTTGAGGGGAGACCTCATTGCTCTCTCCAACTCCCTGAAAGGAGGTTGTGGAGAGGAGGGAGCTAGCCTCTTCTCCCAAGTGACAGGGGACAGGACAAGAGGGAATGGCCTCAAGCTCTGCCAGGGGAGATTTAGACTAGACATCAGGAGGAGGTTTTTCACAGAAAGGGTCATTGGGCATTGGAATAGGCTGCCCAGGGAGGCAGTTAAGTCACCTTCCCTGGAGGTGTTTAAGGCACTGGTAGATGAGGTGCTGAGGCACATGGTTTAGTGTTTGATAGGAATGGTTGGACTTGATGATCCGATGGGTCTCTTCCAACCTGGTTGTCTATGATTCTATGATTCTAAGTGCCAGGGGACAAGGTGAGAGGGAATGGCCTCAAGCTCCACCAGAGGAGGTTCAGGCTTGGCATAAGGAAAAAGTTCTTCACAGAAAGGGTCATTAGGCAATGGAACAAGCTGCCCAGGGAGATGGTTGAGTCACCTTCCCTGGAGGTGTTTAAGGAACAGGTGGATGAGGTGCTTAGGGACATGGGTTAGTGTTTGATAGGAATGGTTGGACTCGATGATCCGATGGGTCTCTTCCAACCTGTTGATTCTGTGATATAATGTTGCTGCCATATGCAAGGTGTTGTGTGGACTGGAATGTCTAGCTGGCTGCAAGTCATCCAGATCCAGCAACAAAAGCAACAGCATTGCCACAACCCAACCCTGGGTCCCACCAAATCTGTCCTGCTCTGCCATTTGAAGTGAGACATAGAGTTAAAACATGCCTAATCTGAGCTAAAACCTTGACCTGTTAGTGTCCTGTTTGGTTCTATCAACTCAGGTGGTGCTACAGTTCCCACTAATTCAAGCCATATTCAAGCAGTTTAAATCCTGTCCCATCCCCTGTGATTAGTGCTTCCATTTGTCTCGTTCTAGACCTGCAGAGTTGTTTTAGAAATGTGAAATGTTGTTTTAGAGATATGCAAGGAAATTAAGAAATTGAACCTGAAAGTCTACCTGCGATCAGTGATTCAAAAACTACTCTGGTCATATTTTCAAATACTCAGCACAAAATAATATTTATTTACTTGTCTAGGGCTTATCACAATAACAAGTAGTTAGTAATGCTTTTTGATGGTTTTGGAACAAATATTTAGTTCAGAACATGATTGTATTCATCTCAAAAAATAGTAAATTTAAGATTTTTCCTTGCAGGTGAACTTAAGTCTAATCTCAGCTAAATATTTAAGCATATGCTTAAGTCAGTCTGAATCAACAGATCCTGAGGACTACAAGTTCCCTTTGACAGATTGTCTTCCATATTGGGTTATGCTTCTGGAGTGTCTGAAAAACAAATAAAACCTACTGAAAGACCTCACAGCATGAGTGAAGGCAAGGCAAGGAGTTCCCATGCTTGGCACGTCCTCCCTCATACTTGAGAGTTCTCAAGTCGAGAACTCTCTCCAGCTTCCACTGAGATCACTGACTCTGCTGCGATTCATCAGGAGCAGAAGCCAGCCAGAAATATAGCCAGTTTGATGAAAATGTGATACACATGTTAAAATAAAGTAGGATCACATCTGCATTTTGTCTGCATGCTGAACAATAATGTGGAGTTTTTAGTGTTCTCTTGGAAAAAAGTATTAGTTTGACTGTTCTTTCCAAAGGAAATTTGGCAGCAGTAAAAACTAGATGAAAAATCTAATGTTTTAAAATTTTAGGCCACCAACAGTGATTTACCAGCTTAAAATTATTTTCTTCTTCTGGAAGAGTTCCATGCTGACTGAATATGTTTCTTTTCCTTCAATTCCTGGGTCAAAAACGTTACTGAAATCGAATATTGCAAGTGTCAATTTGGAGCAAAATTATGTAGCCAAATTATAAATGCAGATTTGCAGTGGGCATGTGGACTTCCACTGTGCTACAATCACAAATCATTGAAACAGAAACTCCATCGCTACCAACAGATAGAATCATAGAATCATAGAATCACAGAATCACAGAATCACCAGGTTGAAAGAGACCCACCGGATCATCAAGTCCAACCATTCCTATCAAACACTAAACCATGTCCCTCAGCACCTCATCCACCTGCACCTTAAACACCTCCAGGGAAGGCGAATCAACCCCCTCCCTGGGCAGCCTCTGCCAGTGCTTAACAGCCCTTTCTGTGAAGAATCTTTTTCTTTATGCCCAGCCTGAACATTCCCCGGCGGAGCATGAGGCCATTCCCTCTTGTCCTGTCCCCTGTCCCTTGGGAGAAGAGCCCAGCTCCCTCCTCTCCACAACCTCCTTTCAGGGAGTTGGAGAGAGCAATGAGGTCTCCTCTCAGCCTCTTATTCTCCAGGATAAACACCCGCAGCTCTCTCAGCCATTCCTCATAAGACCTGTTCTCCAGACCCTTCACCAGCTTCCTTTCTCTTCTCTGGATTCTCTCCAGAGCCTCAACATCCTTCTTGAGGTGAGGGACCCAGAACTGAACACAGGATTCGAGGAGCAGTCTCACCAGTGTTGAGTACAGAGGGAGAAGAACCTCCCTGGACCTGCTGGTCACACCGTTTCTGATCCAGGCCAAGATGCCATTGGCCTTCTTCAGTCAACATCCTGAAAATGCATTTAAATGTTTGTCTCTAGATAGGAAGAAACTATTACTCGAGTGGCATAGCCGTAACTGAATCATCAGGTATCTCTCTCCATATGAAGATAGGTGGCATATTTGATTAGAGATGTGGCTTGTGTGTCTCATATTCCCTCTCTGTGAGTGAATCTTATTTATAACAAGAATTCCTTCACCTCTGCAGAATAATTGAGTATTAGAGCCAGATGCATATGTGAATGTATGACTATATATTCACTAATTACAATGATAGTGATGCAACCATTATGTTCTAAATATAGATTGCAAAGTATGCGACTATTTTAAAAAATATCTGTGAATACTGTTTGAAGGATCATCTTCTGATTTTTTTTTTTTAATTTGTGCAAAAGCTTTTGCTATGGATACTGCCATTCTTGCTATGCTAGCGTAGTGGTCCATCTCTCATTGGTTGAATCATAGAATCATAGAATCACCAGGTTGGAAGAGACCTGTCAGATCAGTTGGATAATTTCTATGGTATATCATGTAACTCTCTTGGAATGTTGGATTGCAGAAATATGCCTCGATTTCTGGGAAAAAAAAAAACTGGGGGTCACTCAGTACAGCCTATGGAGGAGATTATACCAATGCAATCATAAAAAAACCCAAAATTAATATCCAGAAATCAACATTAGATTTACCTTTAGTTTTATGGGACTGTATTTTTTTCCCCCATTTAGAATCATAGAATTATAGAACAACCAGGTTGGAAGAGACCCATTGGATCATCGAGTCCAACCATTCCTATCAAACACTAAACCATGTAGCCTTGGCCTACTTTTAAAAGAATAGATTGGCTATGATTTAAAAAAAAAAAAAAATTGGATAGTCATGTCCACATACTCCAGATAATTGGAAAAGTCAGTCACACCTTCAGTTGTTTTCTCCAGACTACTTTTTAAACGACTACTATTATCCTAATCCAGCACACCTCCAATGAGAATAATGAATTTATGAATGGTTTTCCCATTTCCCTGCATTTTTTGATGGAGATATTGTCAAGGCTTTCCATTTCTTCATTCTTGTCTACTCCACTTTCCCTGCCTTGTTTATACATAATGCAGGGTATGCAAGATCAGAGCACTTGAGCCCCTGCTTAATTTCCTGTGGGTGGGATCCACATGCTTAAAGTTAGGACCGTTCCTTAGTAAATTATCTGGCTGAATGGAAACAGTGAATAGTAAGACCTCTTTTAAGAAGAAAGCTAATGTATGTCAAATATTGAATGGTTGGACTCGATGATCTGATGGATCTCTTCCATCCTGATTATTCTATGATTCTCTGATTCTATGAAATGCGAAGCATCATAAGGAGGCAAGCATAGGAAATAGAACGTGTGCGATCTTCAGATGCCCAAATTTCAGGAATTCAGGTTAAGGTTTCCATGGTGATGCTATCTTCATCTGCTTCCTTATGAACTTGGGCCTCTGCTGAGTTCCACCCACGTAAGTAAAGGATAGAACAGGGTCAACAGTTTTCCAGGTAAATTACTACAGAAGACATGACACTGTTCAACTTTTAACTTCAGTGTTTTGCATACTAACATACTGAGTATTATTTTCCCTTTAATGCCCCTTTCCTTACCTTATTTTTCAATTCTCAAAGGAAAATCTTGATTCAAGACTGTGAATTGGAAAAAAAGTCCCATATTTTATGCAAGATATTCTTTCATATAGGCCACATGACATCAGCGTGAGATCCAGTGACCGGAAAGGTGGTTTACACCATTTCTGCAGCAGGACAGTGATGAGTTTCGTACAAACAAACCTTTCTCCGGTTGTTTTAATTTGGACCTAGTTAATCATGGCCCTAAGCATCCCTGGAGAATGATAGATCTCTGGTTCCTTTCTTTTCCTGTCTTGCCTGCTAGTCAGAATACAACCTAACAGATAATTGGAGCTGTTGGAGTGGTACAGAGAGGGCAATGATGGGCAATATAGACCAAAATCTTTAGTTCAAGGCAAAGTAAGTACACTTCTATCATAGAATCATAGAACAACCAGGTTGGAAGAGACCCATCGGATCATTGAGTCCAACCATTCCCATCAAACATTAAACCATTTCCCTCAGGACCTCATCTACCCGTCCCTTAAACACCTCCAGGGAAGGTGAATCAACCACCTCCCTGGGCAGCCTATTCCAATGCCCAATGACCCTTTCCATGAAAGGAAACCATGTTATATGTCTATAACCATGTTATCCCACTCTGCACACTGCTGTGATTTCTCATTTCCTATACGACATGAAACATGAGCTACTGGCTTTCACTCTACAGTTTCTTTGCAGCTTTTCTCTGCTTGCACAACATAGAATCATAGAATCACCAGGTTGGAAGAGACCCACCGGACCATCGAGTCCAACCATTCCTACCAATAAAAACATGCAGCTATTTGCCTGATTCCTAGAAGCCGATGCCTGCCTCCTCCTGCTCTGGTAGCTGGTGCCCTTTACCCACTGCTTACATTTTCAAATAAGTCCCTTTGGGTTCCCTTCCATGCCTCCCCACTGACATATGGGGACAATATCCTATAAATATCTGAAAAAAATCACTTCACTGGCGTTGATCCTATTTTTATCTAAAACTCTGCCCTCAAACAGCTTGAAATCATAGAATCATAGAATCACTAGGATGGAAGAGACCCACCAGATCATCGAGTCCAACCATTCCTATCAAACACTAAACCACGTCCCAAATCAGCCAGACTGCTGGTGTGTGTTAAGGCAACCACCTGTTATACCAATCAGTTGTGGCCTGTTGTTTCTTTATACTCTCTTATGTCCTTTTATCCTGCATCTGTCTCTTACTTTGATTATAAGGTCCTTGGAGCTAACATCTAATGTAATAGGCTTTTAATCCATGCTTAGTACAAACTCTGGGGTAACAGCAACCATGAAAATGAATGAGGCAGTTGTGCAGGAAATGTGCATCGTCATGAAATGGTATCAGCTGGGAGAGCATTGTCACAAAATGCAATCACTGCATAAAACACTGATCTCACTGACTGTTCTAAATTCCGACTCCAGTGAAACCCAGGATGTTGCCCTCTATCATTAAATCTCCAGAGAGGCACACGTTTCTGAGCAATCATTCTTTCTTCATCAGTGATGATCAGAAACCTCCCTCTTTGAAGTGATTTTGGTAACATCATTACCTGTTGGCCAGTATCTCATCGTATCTGGTCTCCATTCTCATTTCTCACATACCTGTTCTGCAGCGTAGAATGATGTGTGTGTTTATATACTGCCAAAAATATTTCATAGAATCATAGAATCACCAGGTTGGAAGAGACCCACCAGATCATCCAGTCCAACCATTCCCACCAGTCTCTAAACCATGTCCCTCAGCACCTCATTTATGACTGTTGTCAATAATTAATAACGACTGATGGTGAGAATGTTACCTGAAGCACTTTGTCAGAACGAATCTATGAATAACAGTAGGTTACGCTGATGAATAACCAAAAAGCGTTTTGCATTTATCATCTTATTTCAAGCAAAGCAAAAGATCCTTTTAGAAATATTGATGTACAAGTCTCTTCCAGCCTGGTGATTCTGTGATTCTGTGATTCTGTGATTCTATGAGTCTGTGATTCTATGATTCTGTGATTCTATGATTCTATGATTCTGTGATTCTGTTATTCTATGAGTCTATGACTCTATGATTCTATGATTCTATGTTTCTATGATTCTGTGATTCTAATCCAAGCTTCCCCAAAGCAGCTTTGGAATTCAAAAATGCCCACTCATGTTTTGGCTGAATATTCAATATTTCCTTCCCTTTGTTTCATAAATAACAACTTGGAGGGAAAAAAAAATCTTCCTAGAAACATGCATCTCACAAACTGAAAAAAAAAAAAACCACCCCAAACATTTTTAAGGAGTGAGAAATGCTCTGTGATATGAACACGCTGCTTCTATTAACCCATTGTTGGCGTCTGACTTTTTTGTTTATTTTAGAAGAAGCTCAGGATGCCCAGATCATGAGAACATATCTTTTCTTTTCCTTCCAATTTCCTCTTTCACTTTTTCCTCCAAAAGCTCAGCCTTTGACGTTATTTCAGAGCATCCTGCGATGGTTTTGCCATAAGGGATGGGGCTGCTTCCTTTAAAGAGCAAAACTGAGGCTCAAATTAAAGATTTTGAGGGATGGCCCGTGTTCCACTCGAGGCATCGGCCATCCCGGCTGCGAGAACGGGTTTGGCAGAAAGTTCAATTGTTCCCAGCAAAATCGAAAACCGAAGCAGAGCGAGGAAGAAGCCCCCCAAGACGCGCGCCCCTCGATGCGGACCGAACCCCCCATGCACCCCGACATGCACACGCGGAGTGGGGGGGATGCCCTCGCACGGTAAAGAGTTAAAGAGAGAGTGAAATGGCTAACGTACACACACCCCGCTCCATACCGGAGAAGAGTCTCCCAGCTGCGGTTTATGCTCTGTGAGGACCAGGCTGAAACTGACCGCCCCCACGGCCACGCTGGACACCCCTAACCCTATCTCCAGCACGGAGAGCACCAGGAGGCTCCCGATGATCTGGCTGCTGGTGCACATCCTCCCTCGGTCATCCTTCCTCGGCGATCAGCCGCGGAAACAGCGCCTCCTCCTCCTCCTCCTCCTCCTTCTCCTCCTCGGCCGCCCCCGCGGGCACCAGGCGCCCCCGGACTCTGCCTCCTCCGCGGCGCATCCGGGGGGCGCGGAGCTCTCCAAGGTGCTGCAGCGGCTCAGGGGCTGCGCCTCCTCCCGAGGAGCCGACCTGGTCCCATTGCCTCCTGCGCTCTCATTGAAATGACCTCACTACCATCAATTTTTTTTTTTTAAATTTTTTTTCTTAATTTTTTTTTTTCACCCTCTTGTTTCTCTCCTCTCCCCTCCTCTCTCCTCCTCCTCCCGGCTGTAGGAGCGCGGCGAGCCCACCCCGGCGATATTTATGTATGACTCTAGACCCAACGCTACCAGCAGCCCCGCCCCAGGGCCACAAGGCTCCGCACTTGCCTCCGGTCCCACCCCCAGGCACCTCCTACGTCCCGCTGGGCTGGGGAGGAGAGATGCCAGATGCGAGCTGCCTCCACGCAAAGCTTCATAGAACCATAGAATCACCAGGTTGGAAGAGACCCATCGGAACGAGTCCAACCATTCCCACCAATCTCTAAACCATGTCCCTCAGCACCTCGTCCACCTGTCCATTAAACACCTCCAGGGAAGATGACTCAGCCCCCTCCCTGGGTAGCCTGTTCCAGTGCCCAATGACCATTTCTATGAAAAACTTTTTCCTAATGTCCAGCCTAAACCTCTGTTGATGGAACTTGAGGCCATTCCCTCTCATTGCCAGCTGACTGACCATGAGCCAGCAGTGGCCCAGGTGCCCAGGAAGGCCAATGGCATCTTGGCTTGGACCAGAAATGGTGTGACCAGCAGGTCCAGGGAGGTTATTCGCCCTCTGTACTTGGCACTAGTGAGACTACTCCTCGAATCCTGTGTTCAGTTCTGGGCCCCTCAACACAAGAAGGATGTTGAGGCTCTGGAGAGAATCCAGAGAAGAGCAATGAAGCTGGTGAAGGGGCTGGAGAACAGGCCTTATGGGGAACGGCTGAGAGAGCTGGGGTTGTTTAGCCTGGAGAAGAGGAGGTTGAGGGGAGACCTCATTACTCTCTCCAACTACCTGAAAGAAGGTTGTGGAGAGGAGGGAACTGGTCTCTTCTCCCAAGTGACAGGGGACAGGACAAGAGGGAATGGCCTCAAGCTCCGCCAGGGGAGGTTCAGGCTTGGCATAAGGGAAGAGATTCTTCACAGAAAGGGCTGTTAAGCACTGGCAGAGGCTGCACAGGTTGGGGGTGGAATCACCTTCCCTGGAGGTATTTAAGGGATGGGTGGATGAGGTGCTGAAGGACATGGGTTGGTGATTGATAGGAATGGTTGGACTTGATGGGTCTCTTCCAACCTGGTGATTCTATGATTCTATGAAGGGAGACAGGATGCTAAAGTGCAAGAGGACAAACTATAGGTAGGTATTACATACACTTTGGAAGATTAGATCCACCGTTACATGCCAGAGCTTAGTTCTCATTTGTAGAAAACTTGCACAGTCAATTGCTGTGAGTGGAGTTACACTGGCAACAAAGTCTTGTCACCTTAAGCTATTTATGTTGTGGAAGAGTAAGAGAAAAGGGTCCTAAGATAGGAACATAATGGTTTCTGTTTTAAAACTTCTTCTGTTTCATATTTTCTCACATTATTTCCCAGTTCACAGAAGCAGAATGGGTGTCTGCAGCTAAAGGAAAGCTGAATTATAGTTAAAGCTGAATTGTCCCGTTTTCTTCTCTTATGTTTTAAATGCTACCTGACATCTGCTATCATTAAAAATCAAGGCACAGCATAAAAGTTCCTAAGCTACTATATTTCTGTAGGAGGATAGAGAAAGCACAGATTTTTAAGTACCCATATGGGTGTGGGAAGGTGTTTCTACAATGACAATATCCTTATTATGTCACATTGTTACAAACGTTAAAATGTGCTAAGGTGCAATGATTTTACTGCTTGGAGTGTATTTTATGGGGACTATAAAACCCAGTGGTAAGGAGAGGGGAATTACATAATGACAGATATAATTAATTTATTTAATATTTGCGGCCAGATAGAGTGCCTGTCATTGCAGGCTAGAGCTCATGTGACAGAAATAAGATTTCCATAAACAGCTTATTTTATGTAACATTTCCACTTCAGTCATAATATGCTGTCAGAAGGATGTGGGGAAGGAGACCTTGTGAAAAGAGTGGCCTAGATCGAGATCACTTCCTGTGACAGTTATTAGAACAGATATAAACTGGAGTCCAATGGCAGGAGGGGAAATGCTCTAGATTCTTGCTTTCTAATCTGCAGATGGCATAGAGGTAAAGAACTAAGCAAGACCTCAGTCAGAGTTAAGAAGAATGCCCAGGAGGAGCTGTGTCAATTATCTCTGGTTTGCACCCTTTCATAGAATCATAGAATCATAGAATGACCAGGATGGAAGAGACCCATCGGATCATCAAGTCCAACCATTCCTATCAAACACTAAACCATGTCCCTCAAGACCTCATCTACCCGTGCCTTAAACACCTCCAGGGAAGATGAATCAACCACCTCCCTGGGCAGCCTATTCCAATGCCCGGTGACCCTCTGTGTGAAAAACTTCCTCCTAATCTCTAGCCTAAATCTCCCCTGGCAGAGCTTGAGACCATTCCCTCTTGTCCTGTCCCCTGTCCCTTGGGAGAAGAGCCCAGCTCCCTCCTCTCCACAACCTCCTCTCAGGTACTTGTAGAGAGTAATGATGTCTCCTCGCAGCCTCCTCTTCTCCAGGCTAAACACCCCCAGCTCTCTCAGCCATTCCTCATAGGACCTGTTCTCCAGCCCCTTCACCAGCTTCGTTACTCAAATAAGACAGGAAGGAAATGCAATGCTCTAATCATTATGTTTTTAAAATTAAAAGATATAGTCTTTGTCCATGCAATCACTTTAGTTTATCTGTACTGTGGTGCCACATCATAATTTTGTGCTGATCTAGGCAATTAACTTTACGCATGGGGACAATTCATGCATGGCTTTCAGCACGTGCTTTGCAGCATTAAGGTATTATTTTCTAGAGCTGTTTAACTGCTTCCTGTCACAACTGGCTAGTTTTGAAATGCTTCCTGTATTTCTGAGTCCCGTAACAAAAAAGATTATGATGTAATACTGGGGGAAGGGATTAGACCTCATTGCTCTCTACAACTACGTGAAAGGACTCTATAGAGAGGAGAGTGATGGCCTCTTCTCCCAAGTGACAGGGGACAGGACAAGAGGGAATGGCCTCAAGCTCCACCAGGGGAGGTTTAGGCTGGACATTAGGAAAAATTTTTCACAGAAAGGGTCATTGGGCACTGGAACAGTCTACCCAGGGAGGTGGTTGAGTCACCTTCCCTGGAGGAGTTTAAGGGACGGGTGGACGAGGTGCTGAGGGACATGGGTTAGTGTTTGATAGAAATGGTTGGACTCCATGATCCGATGGGTCTCTTCCAACCTGGTGATTCTATGATTCTGTGAAGAATCATTCAATGTGCAGGCAAGTTTTCGTTAGAACTGCAGAAAGTTAAATACTGAAATCTCATCTCCAAAGTACAATTAACTGCAGTCAAGAGGGTTTCAGATTTTTTAACTTAAACTGTTGGATTTGTGAACAAAACTCATCAATTTAAACTTCTTGACTTCTTTGAAAGAAAACTTCTTTTTCCTCTTTTTTTTTTTCATTGGTGACTTTACTAATGGTTCATTACAAAAAAATCTAGTCATACAGTAGGATGAAAGGTAAGTGAATGACATAGTACTGGCAATGAAGAAATAAAAATCAAAATGCAAAGATTCATTTATACTAAATCCTTTTCATACACCTCTGATGACCAAGGGGATAGTAAGAAGGTTGTAGCCTCTCCATTGGAAATGAACAGTTTTATGTAACACTTCTGAGCGTGTAATCGTAGCCGAATGCATCCCATGAAAGTGGTTGCATTTATTTATTCCCTAGTTGCCGGTGTCTTGAAAAGAATACTTTAAAGATCTATATTGTGAATAAGAACCGGGCCTATTGCATTAAATTCAGAATTCAGGCCACTGAATCCAGTTCAGTCTAGGTAAATTGTGAATAAAATTGAAACTGTACAGCCATCCTGTGGCTGCTTAGAAGATAAAAAGTTGATGAAGTACCAAGAGGGGAGGCACTTGCTCCATAAACACTGGTGTTACTACTATGCAGGTATAAGGTAGCAGTCTTGGGCAAATAAATAGAAGTTTGAGTGATCCTCCAGGGAAGATTTAGGCTAGAGATTAGGAGAAAGTTTTTCACGGAAAGGGTCATTGGGCATTGGAATAGGCTGCCCAGGGAGGTGGTTGATTCACCTTCCCTGGAGGTGTTTAAGGGATGAGTAGATGAGGTGCTGAGGGACGTGGTTTAATGTTTGATAGGAATGGTTGGACTCGATGATCCAATGGGTCTCTTCCAATCTAGTTGTTCTATGATTCTATGATTCTATCTTGGGAGCTGGATTACTCTTTCACCATCAGTTGTTTTTTACAGGCACCTTCTACTTTCACCTTACTTTGCAGATTCCCTCTCTTTATACTATTTTGTCACCTCTACCCCTTCAATTCAATTTGACTGAAGCAAAAGTAATGGAGAGCAGCACTTTAACAAACAGCTTTTAAATGATTTGGGTGGTACAATCCCTTGGATTCTACAAAGAGATGCCAATTGATTTCATTCTAGAATCAGTTGTATCAGTTGCATCCTATCATAGAATCATAGAATCACCAAGTTGGAAGAGACCTACCAGATCATTGAGTCCAACCATTCCCACCAAAACACATGCAAAACAGCCTTTATGACACCCCCTCTACTTTGTGCAAAATCAACGCTTAGTGCATGAGTAAACTCCTCAGTTTGTTCACACTCTAAATTAACTTACACTGACATTCTTCAAAGGGAAGGGAAGCACGTCAGAATCTTGTATGGGAGAAGATAAGGGACTGTCGTCTATTTTTGTCTGTTTAAAATTCAATACTCAGGCAAAGTTTCTGCTCAATGGGCAGCAAAGCTGGGATCTGTGACATGATGTTAAAGTTGTTAGGTCACGATAATATTTCTTGGATCAAGTCATTAAGGTATTGGTTGATATCACACAGTTGATCTGATGACATATTCTACAACTTCTTGAGACATATTTTGATTCATGAGAACTTACAGGATTTGTGACAATCATTGATGTTTGGTGGAAAAATTTCACATGGAAAATTGTCACAGAAAGGGTCACTGGGCACTGGCAGAGGCTGCCCAGGGAGGGGGTTGATTCACCTTCCCTGGAGGGGTTTAAGGAAAGGGTAGACGAGGTGCTGAGGGACATGGTTTAGTGTTTGATAGGAATTGTTGGACTCAATGATCCAGTGGGTCTCTTCCAACCTGATGATTCTATGATTTTATTATTCTATGTTTTCAGGGTTTGGTTGGGTAATGAAAGTTTGATGGACTCTAGCACCCAGTTATCTAAAAAAAGGGTTTATATAAAAAACAAGGGTTTATGTAAAAAAAGGGTTTATAAAGAAACAGCTAAGCTCAATAAAATGTCTTCGATCCATCAGATTGAAGTCCATGTGATCAATATCCCCCTATATAGCTCAAGTTTACAGTCGACATATATTACTTTTTCTTGGGTTTATTCTTAAATCTCCTTTCTGTCTACCACTGTAAGAAATTCTGTTCCCCTTAATGCATCTTTTACTAGCTTGATTAGATGGGATTGTTCACCGACGGAAGAGATCATAAATCTGTGCACAAGTTTTGTCTCCTGTTCCTCATCAAAATATTAATTAAGAGTACTTGTAAAATTAATTACCCCCATGTTACATACAAGTATGGGGGTCAAAGGATTTTTAAAGTGATTTGCCTAAAATTGTACATAAAGTTTGTGACTGAACTGAGAAGATCTCTCTCACCCAACATCAATGTCCTCTTTAATAAACAAACTTTCTATGTTAATAAGGTTTCTGAGGAAACTGCAAGAAAGGATCATCAGAAAAGACTAAATTTTCCCAGGAACTGCAAGGCGTGGGTAGATGAGGTCCTGAGGGACATGGTTTAGTGTTTGATAGGAATGGTTGGACTCGATGATCTGATGGGTCTCTTCAAACCTGATGATTCTATGATTCTATAATTCTAACTATGGGAAGACCTTTGAATGCATCTGCAGACTTGTAGTTGCCTGGCAGCTCTGTTCAGGTGTATAATATACAGCACTGAAATGCCTAATTAAAACAATTACTCCTCTATTACTAACATGAATTTGATACTTGTAAACCAGTTTCCGCACACCTCCTAGGGCAGGAGTGCTGTGCTAAGCAGGCGGTCATAGAAATCTGGGGAATATAAATCAGATGGAAATGGCATTTGGTGACCCAGAGGATGAGTTTTGTAGATCCATCACCTCTGATTCACTAAAAGGAGATCATTCACTGGGGAATCTGGGGCAGAATGAAAAGCTGGTTGCTCTAGGAATTGTTTTGAACTGTATTGTCAAGCACTATGTGTATAGAGTAATTATTTATCAGATGATCAATAAAATATTTCCGTTTTTTCACAGGATAAACAGGTTCTTTACTAGGGACACAAAAATGTTCAACTGTACACACTTTGCAGAAGCAAAGAGAGATGGGGCTGGATAAGACTGGAGGCCGGTAACTTATCATTCTGAGTTGGACTGATGTTTTATGCTACAAACTTAGCCTGGAGAAGAGGAGGCTGAGGGGAGACCTCATTGCTCTCTCCAACTACCTGAGAGGAGGTTGTGGAGAGGAGGGAGCTGGGCTCTTCTCCCAAGTGACAGGGGACAGGACGAGAGAGAATGGCCTCAAGCTCTGCCAAGGGAGGTTCAGGCTGGACATTAGGAAAAAGAATTTCACGGAAAGGGTCATTGGGCAGTGTCAGAGGCTGCCCAGGGAGGTGGTTGATTCACCTTCCCTGGAGTTGTTTAAGGCACAGGTGGGCGAGGTGCTGGGGGACATGATTTGGTGTTTGATAGGAATGGTTGGACTCGATGATCCGGTGGGTGTTTTCCAACCTGGTTGTTCTATGATTCTATGAAAACTTTATTCCAAATAATTCATCCAAGGTAATGGCCAGAAAAACATTCTGATTTATTCACCTTTTTTTGTTTGTTTGTTTGTTTAAGTACATCAACCTTGGATGTTCAAAACAAAGCAAAAGAGAGATAACATCGTTACTGCCTTGCTATATAAACAGAATGTATAAACAGTCTCTGCAGGATAGTAAATTAAAGTGCTCTTTGAATTTCATGACTTACATAACCCATCAGACATTCTGCCATCTTTCAGTTTCTGACCTTCACGTTACAGAACAAGTTTCATATTCTGCAGAAATCCATTAAATTGAGATTCAATTAAGCCCTTCCAATCTGGAGGTAGTCAAGATATATTTTTTTTTTTACAGTGCAAGCATTAAGAAACCATTATCAAGTCTAAAATGCCATAAATGAGTGTCTAACTAGAACCTCAGTACATTACAGGTTTGCCATCATTTTTTAGAATCCTGCAGTGCATTCAAGGCATAAAGGTTCAAAAGTGTCTCAGTAATATCGCACAGTACAGCACTCAAGCGTGTTTTCAAAATTCATCTTATGAGTAACACTCTTCTGAATGAGTATGAACCGAGCACACGTACAGCTAAATACGTGCTAAAGGGCTTTGCTGAATCAGAGTAATTACAGGCTGCATCACGTAGATTCACAAAGATCACATTCGCCTAAGTGGGAGCACGGTCTGAACGAGGGCTGGAACAAACCTGCACATGTAAAGTGGCCTGACAGGCTGTATAACTCATGCATGATAGAGATTTATGCTACTGCAGTAGCTAGGAAGAGTGCCAACCCAGAAAGCAGCACTCAAGAACCTCAGGACCAGTATCTGTTCCTGTTTTTGGCACCCAATACCCTATAGAAAAAGGTAGAGTCCAGGCTCCAGCTATTGCCTGCTCATATTTTGATAGGAGTTGTTTGACTCGATGATCCGGTTGGTCTCTTCCAACCCGGTGATTCTAAGATTCTATATTCTTTGCGTGAGTCATGAAAGAGATAACAGCTGGGATGAACCCTGTTAAGAGCCCTAACCTGAAACCTCTTAGGGTAGTTTTGCAGACGAACAAGGAATGTGGGTATTTCCCCTTTCCCAGTTCTTTTAGTTAGATCAGAATTTATCCCCCACTGAGTAATTTTTTCCACTGGTGAGATGCATTGTGTCTGGCAAAGTCCTTCAGCATGGGGCATCTGAGCTCCTGTGTGAGTTTTAGAACTGAGTTTTCTTTTGCTGCATTTTACTTTTGCAAAGCAATTGTCAAATTTTTTTGCTTAATGTAGAGTGAAGAAAAACAATAATTAAAAATTCAAAATAAAAATCCAAAATAAAATTAAAATATTGGGGAACTAAATTTTAATCATTCCAGTGTTTCAGTGTTAGGCAGAAGTGGAAATCAATGGTTAACAAAAGGTTTTTCCTTCAGTTGTATATGTCTCCATGTTTGTCTTTGCCAAACAGTAATAATGATTTTTATAAGAACCACATTGTATGGAGAAAGTGAAAAAGAAGCCCAAAATGGTAAGCTAGGAGCACACAGAATTGAAAAACTGATACCTGGAAATCATAGTTTTTCTTGGGTTACACCCAACCAATTCTTACTTTCTGTAGCATATTATTTTATCAAAGGCCTATAGTCTGATCCAATTCCTTGTCTAGTTGGTAGAAATCTTCCTAATGAATGAAAAAATGTTGAGTTGTGTATAGCTGCATAATGGCTATTAGGTGGTCAACATCTACAAATATTTTTTTACAGCAGAAATGACTCTGGGTTTATTGATAGACTAAAATCCTACTACATCCGTCTGTAAAACTGAGATAACTTTTGGTCAGTAAATTCTGAATATTGATGATGGCTTAGCAGCAGCAGCCAGATCTGTTGTTTGTCTGGGAAAGTTGTGCAGTCGTCGTTGTTGTACGATTACGGAGGTCATGCAAAAATGGCCAAAGCCACCCTGGTTTCATAGAATCATAGAATCACCAGGTTGGAAGAGACCTACCAGATCATCGAGTCCAACCATTCCTATCAAACACTGAACCATATCCCTCAGCACCTCGTCCACCTGTCCCTTAAACCCCTCCAGGGAATGTGACTCAACCCCCTCCCTGGGCAGCCTATTCCAATGCCCAATGACCCTTTCTGTGATTTTATTTTTTCCTAATGTCCAACCTAAATCTCCCCTGGTGGAGCTTGAGGCCATTCTCTCTTGTCCTGTCCCCTGTCCCTTGGGAGAAGAGCCCAGCTCCCTCCTCTCCACAACCTCCTTTCAGGTAGTGGTAGAGAGCAATGAGGTCTCCCCTCAGCCTCCTCTTCTCCAGGCTAAACACCCCCAGCTCTCTCAGCTGTTCCTCTTGTTCTCCAGCTCCTACACCAGCTTTGTTGTTCTTCTCTGGACTCACTGGGTTTTGTGTGAATATATGCTATAAATGTAATAATATGTTTGAATTCTGTCCTTACAACTCTGAAGAACACATTTATCTGAAGTAACCATCGCTAGAGACACACACTGAGTCCTCTGGAGTGCTGGCTGCCCTTGGTGGGTGTAGTTCCCATGAGTGTCAGTCAGATCACTTTATACACCCCTGACAAACCAAGTCCTGTTGTCAAAATCTCACTTAGCTCCTGCCGTGCTTCACATCCAGAGAGCTCTTGCTTACTCAGGTAATTTCCACCTGCACATGGGGAGACAAGGTGGTACACTTAGGTTTGCATCTGAGCCTTAATGATCTCTGCTGTCAGATGGTACCGCTAATCAGCTCCCTGACTCTGGCTAATTAAATGCTAAAAATAACAGCTTATCAATAAAGCCGCGCTCCTTGGCTAAATTGTACAATGATTAATTTAGCAGCGTTTTAACTTGGGTGGGCAAGAAAAGAGTGCGTCTCAGCAAAACACTGCTGAGGAACATCTTAATTGCAATTGTTTCAAGGTAAAGTGCTGAGGGCATAGGAAGGATTACAAATAATGGTCTTAAAATTGCACCCATCTGGCAGCAATTACTTGTAATAAAGAGATAAAAAAATATCCTACCTTCCACAACCAGCAGAAGGGTGAGTACTAGCTAGTAGTAAAGACTCATTTTGTAATAACTTCTAGCGGTTGCATTGCAATAACATTTTCACTTTTACTTAGCATTTTCCATTGAAAAGGCAATCAGAGAGCTGTGTTGTGGTTTCTGATTCAAAGCACATTCCCTGACGTGTGTTCCTGATGCATTTTTTCACATTGTCCGTTATAGCTCAGGATGATAATTACACCAAAATTTGCTTATTACTGCATAATTATTTTTGAGGGTTGGGGTTTGTTTTGTGAATGGAGAGGGAAAATCTTAAAATAAAATAATAGCGGTCTAAGAAATGTGTATTTTAAAAGCTCTCACAGACTCTCTCATGCTTTCTTTAAAATGAGCTACATAATTATTATGGTTTTGGACTTTGCTGACTCCCACCACATCACATACACCTTTTTATTCGTCAGCTGTTTCTCAGAGCTGTAGTACCACAGGGAAAGCCATCACCCCTGGAAGATTGTCATGTCACTCATAATTCATTTATACTTACCCTCCCTGTAAACACAGATTACAAAACAAAATATAGAATTTGAAGAATACAGGGGAAAAAATAAAGCATATTGTTTACAGGAGATTGGCTTTTTATATTACATCTGTTTCGGTATTGCTTCAAATTATTTGATGTTCCATCTTCTCTTTACTAATATGGAAGGAATATTGTGCTTTCCTTTTCGTCTGATTTGATTTAGAGCACGTCCTTGTCAGAGGTTGGTTCTCGTTACATGTCAGCACTCTGCCTGCTCCAGTGCCGTTTGTTCACGCAGAAGAACACACTAAGTATTTTTGCTCCAAGTCTGAATCAGTAGAATTTTTCTGTGATGCCAGCTCAAAGCATGGTATTCTGTGGTTTTGGAAAGACATGATGATGCTTTGGCCCAGAGCCCATCAGCGAGAGAGTACCCTTAATAAAAGGAAGGTCCCCAACTCTTTAAGCTTTCCTTGGGACATGGTTCATGATGACAATGTTAGCTCTTGAAAACAGATTATGTCCTTGGCTTCCACTCTTGTTTCAAACAGGGCAAAGGTCTCAAATTAACTGAAGAGGCACCAAGCCAACCTTTCTGTCTTTTGGAAACAAATGGCTGCTTTTTGGTTTAAATTATTTGATCTCCATTTCATAGAACAACCAGGTTGGAAGAGACCCACCAGATCATCGAGACCAACCATTCCTATCAAACACTAAACCATGTCCCTCAGGACCTCATCCACCTGTGCCTCAAACCCCTCCAGGGAAGGTGAACCAACCACCACCCTGGGCAGCCTGTTCCAGTACGCAATGACCCTTTCCTTATGTTGAGCCTGAACCTCCCCTGGTGGAGCTTGAGGCCATTCCCTCTCGTCCTGTCCCTTGGGAGAAGAGCCCAGCTCCCTCCTCTCCACAACCTCCTTTCAGAAGGATTAGCTGGAAAACACTAATTACCAATTTCTTTTTTAAATATTTCCTTCTGGGCAGAGTGAATGCTATATAATCTTGAGACTTCATGACATGTCCATAGGCCTACAGTTTTCTTAATTTAAATAAACAAAACAATTAGTAGCTTGATGAAAAGGGCTGAAGTTATTTCTTGTTATTCAGTTTCTGAAGCAACCGACTGTTATTCAGTGTACTTTAACTCCAGAACAACATTTTTCAAATTAAATTAATTCAAAGAGATCATAGGAAAATGCCTCAGGGTGAGGTAAATACAGCATGTCTGACATAGGCTATTTTAATAGATGTCACTGACTTCATTTTTTTGTGTTGCCATATGAGCATAAAGCACAATTTGAAATTATTTGAGCAGTAATGCAAAAAAAAATACAAATAAGAAGAGCAGTACAAACAATATCCATAAATAGATAGGGTCAAACAATTTTAAGAGAATGGTTCTTTAGAGAAAATATAAATTACATGGGAATGACTCAATTTCAATAATATTTTAAGTCAAGAAATGTGAAAGATTTGCTTAATTTCCTCATAGTAACTTTGTTTTCTATTTTCTGTGGATTGAACGGAAATTACTCTATGTATAAAAATGACTATTAACTGGATTTTGGCATTCTGAAGTAAAAGGGAACATTTTAATTTGACTTTGTTCAAACTGGCCAGAAATCAAGTTAGGAAGATTTCTCACAAAAAGGAATGTGAGGTTTCTGATGCCTTCCACAAGCTATCATCCCAGTCATCTGTGACAACTATAAAGATTAAGGCGTAGGCCAACTAGTTTGTCTTCCCTACATGCGACATCAAAATTAATGTTTTCTATGTGTGGAGACATTGCATGACTGTAAAATCCCAAGTTGGGTACAAGGCATTTCCTGCTCCACTTGTCAATCCACGAAAGAAAAACAGTCCCTCTTCATCCTCCCAACACCCTGTGTTGTTCCCTACTCATTCTCTCTCCTCTTCCACTTACCAGATCATCGAGTCCAACCATTCCTATCGAACACTAAACCATGTCCCTCAGCACCTCGTCCACCTGTCCCTTAAACCCCTCCAGGGAATGTGACTCAACCCCCTCCCTGGGCAGCCTATTCCAATGCCCAATGACCCTTTCTGTGATTTTATTTTTTCCTAATGTCCAGCCTAAATCTCCCCTGGTGGAGCTTGAGGCCATTCCCTCTCGTCCTGTCCCCTGTCACTTGGGAGAAGAACCCAGCTCCCTCCTCTCCACAACCTCCTTTCAGGTAGCTGTAGAGAGCAATAAAGTCTCCCCTTAGCCTCCTCTTCTCCAGGATAAACACCCCCAGCTCTCTCAGCCGTTCCTCAGAAGGCCTGTTCTCCAGCCCCTTCACCAGCTTTGTTGCTCTTGTCTGGACTTGCTCCAGAGCCTCAACATCCTTCTTGTGGTGAGGGGAATAACATGATATCAGTATTGTGGAATATATTAATTTTCTACTAGGTGGGAGCCCATCTCACTGGTCTGAGAATGTGGATAGAGGTTCATATCTGCTTACTACTCCACACCACCAGAAAAAGCTATTAATTGTATCAGACACATTCAGCTAAAACAGTTCTGGAAGAACAATCTGGATTTTCATCTGCCTCTTGTAGTAGCAATGCAATTGCCGGCTAAACCCTAATTGTGGATTCTTTATGACAGGTAATAACAGGGGATGCAGAGAAGAGCACAGATTGTATTTCAGCTATCGTGCTGTGCTGAAAGAACTAGCAGCATAAAAAAACCCAAGCCCTCCATGTTTGGATTTGTAAGCAAAGCACATTTTATTTGGGTGCCACCAAGAAAGAATACACAGGGGACTACAATGTAGATGGAAGCTAACCCTGTGGAAGTTATTATTACTGCAGAACAGGAATTTTCCGAAAGACTTTTGTGGAACTGGGATTTCATCCAATATTGTTTTTTTCTCAATATCCCACAGCTTCGCAGGCTTCTACAAAAAAAAAAAAAAAAATCAAAACCCAAACAACAACAAACAACACAACCCCCTAAGCAATGCTCATAAAGAACACAAGAAAGATTTCTCTGCATAAATATATCTTTTTAGTTTGTCTGATGCTCTGCTTTGCAATGGTACTCCCACTGACTTTGGCAGGAGCAGGGCAGAGTCATCCCCTGAAGAATTTTGCCCTTGAGCTAGGTGTCCACTTGGTGGTTTGGCACACAAACCCCAGGCTCTTTGGATGGTCATCATGTTCTTTCTGCCTATGTATTGACTGGAATGTAACGTTAAATCCACAACTAATCTAGTTCTTGATAGATCTCCGAGCAAGGCACAACCTCAGATCATAAATGAAGCTAATTCTTTTAAACCTTTTTCACCTTCCCTGGAGGGGTTTAAAGGACGGGTGGACGAGGTGCTGAGGGACATGGTTTAGTGTTTGATAGGAATGGTTGAACTTGATGATCTGGTGGGTCTCTTCCAACCTGGTTATTCTATGATTCTATGAAACACATAAATCCAGACAGATTTTTTGTGACAGCAGATGGTTTCTAAGTTAGCTTTGTAAGAAATATATATAATGTGAGGTATTTCACTTTCATCAGATGTAGTTTTTCCTTATAGCTAGAATGTGCAGTAATTGTCTTAGTAAAACTCTCACTTTAAAATGTGCTAGAGCTGATGACTGATCTTGGAAACACAGGAGGGTTTTGAGATGAACCTCAGACATGTTTCCGGCAATATGAAGCCTGCTCAGGTTAGCAGTTTTAAATATAGTCTGCTTGGGAATGACTTGTGCCCTCACTTTGTTGTAGTTGTCAATTATTCACACAGACACCTGACATTCCACAGTCTGATGTCTGCCTGACAGCAGACTCATCTCTTTGAGCTCTTCCTTCCTGCTTTGCACCCACCAAGCTCAGGCTCAGGGAAAGTATGAAGTGACTCTAAAATGTCACCAAACTGGAATAAAGTCATCTTACCTCAAGCGTGTGTCTCATGGACTGAACAAGATAACAGGCAGGAGAGCTGTGGATCAAATTTTGCTATTGTTATTCCTATTTTTTATTTATTCCGTGCAATGCCAAGGTAAAGGTGTGTTTGATCCTCTAAACCTTAAGCTAGGTTTTCCCGCACTGTAATGTATAATTTAGACCAATATCCTCAATTTTTATTCCATTGTCTTCCTGGTTAATCTTTGTCTAAAGATTTCCATTATATAAAAATAATTGTAGAGAGGAGAGAGCTGGGATCTTCTCCCAAGGGACAGGGGACAGGACAGAGGGAATGGCCTCAAGCTCCCCCAGGGGAGATTTAGGCTAGACATTAGAAGGAAGTTTTTCATGGAAGGGGTCATTGGGCATTAAATAGGCTGCCCAGGGTGGTGGTTGATTCACCTTCCCTGGAGGTGTTTAAGGCATGGGTGGATGAGGTGCTGCGGGACATGGTTTAGTGTTTGATAGGAATGGTTGGACTCAATGATCCAATGGGTCTCTTCCAACCTGGTTGTTCTATGATTCTATGATTCTATAAAAATGTGTTTATTAAGAAAAGCTTCAGTTAAGCACCTGCAGAATTCTCCTGAGTTTTAGATCAAGATTCTCATCCTAAATCCTGTCAAATCCTCCTCTCAAAATAAATAAAAAATCTTCCGTACTTTGCAGAATCAACAAAAAGGAAGTGACATGTTCACAAATGCATGAGAGTCAAATTCTGCAGGTGCTTAACTGAAGCTTTTCTTAATAAACACATTTTTATAGAATCATAGAACAACCAGGTTGGAAGAGACCCACCAGATCATTGTGTCCAACCATTCTTATCAAACACTAAACCATGTCCCTCACCACCTCATCCACCCTCACCTTAAACACCTCCAGGAAAGGCCAGTCAACCACCTCCCTGAGCAGCCTGTTCCAGTACCCAATGACCCTTTCAGTGAAGAATTTTTTCCTAATGTCCAGCCTGAACCTCCCCTGGTGGAGCTTGAGGGCATTCCCTCTCATCCTGTCTCCTGTCACTTGGGAGAAGAGCCCAGCTCCCTCCTCTCCACAACCTTTCAGGTAGTTGTAGAGAGCAATGAGGTCTCCCCTCAGCCTCCTCTTCTCCAGGCTAAACACCCCCAGCTCTCTCAGCTGTTCCTCATAAGACCTGTTCTCCAGCCCCTTCACCAGCTTCATTGCTTTTCTCTGGACTTTTTAATTATGCTTTGCTTATTCTGAGGATTGCCTTTTCATGACATGTTTATTATTTAAGAAGAGGTGCCCTGAACATAATAATGGAATTTTTTTTAATTAAAAACTGTATACGACATTTTGCAATATAAATATAAATATAAATATAAATATAAATATAAATATAAATATAAAATACTGGAGAAATTACTATAAATAAAGGCTGACCATAGCAGTGTTGAGCAAAAATAATGAAACTTGCTATTAGACTTTGTAAACACCACGTGCTCTGGAACTTGTTCAAGAAGACTGATTTCAGTTTTCAATTTTCAGTCTTCATTTTTATTTTTTCTAAGAGTGAGCTCCAGAATAGAATTTTTTCAAGAGTGACTGTCCATCTGGAGATATCGCTGTGCAGATAAGTAAAAACAAATGTATTTAAACATTCAGCCCTGTATCTGTTTCAGAGAAATTCCACATCAGCAAGAACCTATACAGAGAAGCTGGTGAAGATGCATCCTACTTTAAAAACCTCTTCTGGAAAAAGAAATGAAGTTACAAAGCACATAGGGAAAGGAGGCATGTGCAGACAATAAGAACTGGCTTTGGCTTACTTTTGTTAAAAAGGGATAAGTATATGAAGAGTTTAAAATTTTTAGCTTGTTTAAATTATTAACTAGTGTTTCATTTTTATAATGAAGTCTGTCTCAATACACGAGGGCTTTAGGCACCTTGTGATGATGATGATGATGATGATGATGATGATGATGATGATGATGATGATGATGATGATGACGACGACGACGAGAAAGTGGTTTGCTATATATATAATCAAACATCCTGTGCTGGTATTTAACAATGTTATTTTTGGAAATCCTCAAATAAACTCCAGGTAAATTAGAAGCTATATATATTTCATAATGTTAAAAGTCATAGAATCATAGAATCACCAGGTTGGAAGAGACCCATCGGATCATCAAGTCCGACCATAATGGTTTAAATGGTTTTAAAGACACCAAGGATGAGTAATCCAGTCATTTATTTTCTCTGTAGTGTCTTAGGTCATGGTGGTTCAGCTCAAAGCATCCAAAGAGCACAGAGGAGAAGCTCAGATGTTTGCTGCTGATTCAGACAGGGTGCAACATGTTCAGTCATGATCTAGTCAAACAATAAAGTGACCGCTTGGTGCTGTGATGAGGCATGAGCACTTTCATCCAGGTTGGATGGGGCTTGGAGCCCCTGATCCAGTGGGAGGTGTCCTTACCCATGGTAGGGGGTTGGAATTAGATGATCTTTTTAAGGTCCCTTCCAACTCAAAGCATTCTATGAGTCTATGATTCTATGATTCATGATATTCTCTTCAGTAAAGCTATTTTAGCTGTTTTAGTGAAATTGCTAAACACCAGTCTCCCATTACCTGTTTACTTTTTCTAGCTGCATGAACCATATCACTGGCGAAATTCATTTTTCTGCCAGTTGACAGAGCAAGAATAAAACTGCATTTTCTTGTGATCGATTTTTAATTTAAACACAAGCTCACTTAACTAATCATATTTATTAGCGTCCTTCCCCTACAGTAGATTTCTAGTTTGGAATTGCTCATGGAACATTTTCTACAGAATATACATTAATATTAATAAAATCAGCATGAACTAAACACTAAATCACTTCTTCATTTGTCTGGCCACACAATTTTCTTCTGTTTACTTTAATGCAAGAAAAAATATTCAGAGTATAGGCTGATGTAGTTATGGGGCTAGGTAGTTTTTCTGCTTAGAAAAAACAGGTTGGAAAAGACTCACTTGATTGAGTTCAACCATTCCCACCAGTCACTAAACTATGTCCCTCAGCACCTTGTCCACACATCTCTTAAACCCCTCCAGGGAAGGTGACTCAACCCCTCCCTGGGCAGCCTCTGCCAGTGCCCAGTGACCCTTTATGTGAATTTTTTTTTCCTTATGTTGAGCCTGAACCTCCCCTGGAAGAACTTGAGGCCATTCCTGCTCATCCTGTCTCCTGTCTTGGCAGTAGGAGGGGGTCACTGGCAAGAACAAGTCACTAAAATGAATATAAAATCAACCAATAAATCAATGAAAAAAAAAATTGTGCTGCCTTGAAAACTATCCTTCTGAAAAAATGAATTACAGACATATTGTTTCAGAAATGGTGTGACCAGCAGGTCCAGGGAGGTGATTCTCCCTCTGTACTCAGCACTGGTGAGGCCGCTCCTTGAATACTGTGTCCAGTTGTGGGCCCCTCACCACAAGAAGGATGTTGAGGCTCTGGAGCAAGTCCAGAGAAGAGTGACAAAGCTGGTGAAGGGGTTGGAGAACAGAACCTATGAGAGAGCTGGGGGTGTTTATCCTGGAGAAGAGGAGGATAAGGGGAGACCTCATTGCTCTCTCCAACTCCCTGAAAGGAGGTTGTGGAGAGGAGGGAGCTGGGCTGTTCTCCCAAGTGACAGGGGACAGGATGAGAGGGAATGGCCTCAAGCTCCACCAGGGGAGATTTAGGCTAGAGATTAGGAGGAAGTTTTTCACAGAAAGGGTCATTGGGCATTGGAATAGGCTGCCCAGGGAGGTGGTTGATTCACCTTCCCTGGAGGTGTTTAAGGTGTGGGTGGATGACGTCTTGAGGGACTTGGTTTAGTGTTTGATAGAAATGGTTGGACTAAAAGATCCGATGGGTCCCTTCCAATCTGGTTGTTCTATGAATCTATGATTCTATGATTCTATGATTGTATGATTCTTAATGATGTTGGAGGTTTATTGCCAGGCTTCCAGTTCTTCATTCATCGCAATTCAGAAGCAGTAGAGCTTTAAAAACCTTCTCAGAGTATTAAACAGTTATTTTTTAAAAAAATAAACAAGCAAAATTGACAATGCGAAACGTCAACCCAAGACAGGCTACTTGTACATACTGAGTACAGACAAATCATTTACTATCACAGCATAAGTAAATACTCAGTGTGAAGTTCTGATGGTGACAAGACAATGCCAAAATGGCAAAGAAGTCCTTCAAATCTGGCTTTATGGGGATGTGGACACAGCAGGGTGTGTTTTGGATACTATCAGAACGCAATGAGTAAACATGGATAGCTCTTAATACAGAGAGCATTGGAACAGGCTGCCCAGGGAGGGCATTGATTCACCTTCCCTGGAGGTGTTTAAGGTGTGGGTGGACAAGGTGCTGAGGGACATGGTTTAGTGTTTGATAGGAACCGTTGGACTCCATGGTCGGATGGGTCTCTTCCAACCTGGTTGTTCTATGATTCTATGATTCTATGATTCTATGATGAGAGGACTGTTTGATCAATGCTGAGTGTTCTGGCATCCTCAGCTGATGAAACCATAAAAAAGTTTTAAATAGAGTCTAATAATACTCCTAAAAAAGTTCCTTCTGCAAAAATGAGGTTAGGTTGAATAAAGGAGACACTTTTTTTTTTCTGTATTAGTCAGGAGACTGAATATCTGTCTGGATAGCCAGATTAGCCTGTAAATCATGTTGGGAAGTCTTCTTGCCTGAGGAAGAAATCTTTCTAGATAGAACTGGAGACAAGCCAGAAGGATTGGTTATTGTAGGCTGGACGGAGAAACGATCAGCTCTCTGTGATGGTTCACAGCAAGATAACAAAATGTGTTGTATAAAGCTTTGCTTATTCTGAAGCAGATGGCTCTCTGGAATGCTGGAGATATAAAGATATTTTCTTGGAACTTCCCTGCTAGCTCCTTCTCTCCTTGTGGATCTCCAGGGTGTTTATTTCTATCCTGAGAGAGAGCACGTAAAGCAAAGGTGTGGCTCAAGGAAAACACAATGAGAATCTACTGTGAGGTCTGCCACAAATCCACTGTGAGGTCTGCCACAAATTCACAGTGAGGTCATAATAAATTGGAGGCCAAAATAATAATAATATAGAATCACAGAATCATACAATAACCAGGTTGGAAGAGACCTACCGGATCATCGAATCCAACTATTCCTATCAAACACTAAACTATGTCCCTCAGCACCTCATCCACCCATGCCTTAAACCCCTCCAGGGAAGGTGAATCAACCACCTCCCTGGGCAGCCTATTCCAATGCCCAATGAACCTTTCAGTGAAGAATTTTTTCCTTATGTTGAGCTTGAACCTCCCCTGGCAGAGCTTAAGGTCATTCCCTCTCGTCCTGTCCCCCGTCACTTGGGAGAAGAGCCCAGCTCCCTCCTCTCTACAACCTCCCTTCAGGTAGTTCGATAGAGCAATGAGGTCTCCTCTCAACCTCCTCTTCTCTAGGCTAAACAACCCCAGCTCTCTCAGAAGCTCCTCATAAGGTCTGTTCTCCAGCTCCTCCATAGCTTCTTTGCTCTTCTCTGAACTCGCTCCAGAGCCTCAACATCCTTCTTGTGGTGAGAGGTTAGATATATGTCAAGCCCAAGTAGCATGTCAAATTAATCACTACTTATACAGAAGGAATAGCTCTAATAGTCATCTTGGCTCCCAGAAATTAATATTAAATTCCTTCTAAAAGCCAGTCCTTAAGAAAATATTTCAACTTGCTTTCCCACCACATCAATCCAGACAAGCAATTCCATCCAAGGCTTTTCAATGATCTTTTAAAGTCAACATATTATTTTGTTTCTGAAGATGAGAGGATATAATGCTGACTTGTGGGACTTCCCTCAGCTCCTCTCTCTCAAACAGATCCTGACTGGGAAGATTCTCTATATGGTATGGACAAGGCCATATTCACCACGTTGTGCAACACGCTACCCTTACTTTTTAAAGTCCTTGTCTTGTGAAGTCCTAGTCATGTTTAAAACGTGGGAAGGAAATATTTCATAGAATCATAGAACAACCAGGTTGGAAAAGACCCACTGGATCATCGAGTCCATCCATTCCCATTGTTATTTGTTAGAAGCATAATCTCCCAAAGAGAAGGAGGAATACATCTAAGAAGGGGAAAAAGGAAAGAAATTTCTCCATTTCAAGATGAATAAAAGCAAACATACATTTAGCCTAGAGCCATCAACATCATCTTTATGTTTATTTTGTTTGATATCACAAAAGAATCAATAACCTGGGTGAGGTATTCTGTATATACAGTATGAGCTGTGCTGTGCTTTTAGAACTACAAAATAATTGTTAAAGTGAAAATCTTAGAGCAGGACTTTGATAACCACAGATATCCTCGAGCTCAGTGAATCTGTCAACAAAGCTGTAAACCAAAGGATTTTACAGTCTGAGAAAGAAAAATAGAACAATGGAAATCTGATTTTAAGAAAGTGGCAGAAAACCAAGAGGATTTAATCTGTAGCAGGAGAATTCCTGGTAGTAAAATTCACCAAGGGATGTGAAAGCCTCAACAGGAGAAAAAGTCTCCCAATGAAATAGCATCTAACAAAATAATTCACATTCACATTTAAGACTTCTGATTGCAGAACTTTTGGATATTGTTCAATGACTGCTAACTTGTATGCATGGGAGGAGACTCAAAACTCATTTCTTTTCCAGCTTAGAAAGTCATGGGACAGACAAGGAGGGAACTATAATGACAAATAGAGCAGTAGGCAGCTTTCATTTGCCTTATTATCACTTTTTTATACATATGCATCGGCACAAGGCGTGTAAACACAAAAATAATGATGAATGGTTTAGTCATTTGACTATGCTGACTGTTAAAGAAATCTCTGGATAAGGTTAAATTAAAATAAATTATGTAGAAAACCCTCACCAATATTGGCTATTCTTTTCAGGTTTCTTATGTAGCCTTTCTATCCATTCTAATCATCCCAATCATTTTAAGCTCTCAAGGGCATATGCTTATGTAATTTTCTTATAATCATTTCCTCTTTAGGTTATTGAATATCTAGAAACTGTTACCATGGGGAAATAGAAGAATTACTCATTTCAGAGTAGTATAATTTAAGTACAACTTGAAAATAAGAAGGGCTACTCCCGAGAATTTCCTGTAGAAGAGAGGAATCCATTGCAATGAATATTTCAAAGTGGAAATGTGAGGCTGCAGTTGTAAAAGAGTCACATACCGTTTATAAAAGCTTCACTTAGCCTGAACTACCAATGTCAAAGTCATTCTTTTCTAAAGTCATTCTTTTCTAAACCCAGTGCACAGCTGTGGAAGTTGCAAGGTTTGGGGATTTTTATTTTGCCGGTAACCTGTTTACCGTTACATTCCAGACACAGAAGTGAATTTGAAAAGGCAGGAAACATGAAAACAGATGTTCCAACAATAAAATAATAAAAAAAGAGGGGTAGAGAGTAGAGAAAGAGGCAGATAAAGCATAGCAAATGTGGCATAATAAGTTTACAAAGTGTATGAAAAGACAGCGAAGGATCAGGGGAACGTATTCATCAGAGACAGGTCAGCATGGTTGCTGCCACAGTCCTCATCTGCTAATTCTACATCTTCATTAACACTTGACCCCGATGCCAATTCCCCAGCAGATTTTTATAGTGTGGTGGAACTGTTTAGAAGATGATTACCAGCCACAAATTAAAAGCAATAGATTCTCTCATTTTTAAAAATAATGAAACGAGGGCAGAGTGTTTGACTGTACAATCTGATCTGCTGGAGTGAGGAAATCCAACCCATCAATATCACAGCAATTCAGTATGAAAGTCAGACATTAAAGACACAAAAGATAAAGGGCTTGAAGTCCTGCGGAAGTACCCAGCAGAGATCAGCCCATGGTTGACTCATATAATGTGCAGCACACTAAGATATAGTCTCTTCTCAGCCTAAAAATTATTGCAAAAGAAAATTACGATCACTGAAAGTGCATCTAGTTTAGTTTGCTACTTAAAGCTGGACTGAACATAACCTAGGGCAGCCTTAGGAAAATTAGCAAAAATTCTTAATACCCTAAACATAGTATATCCTTTCTTCTTTCCATCTTAGTCAGGTATAGATATTGTCTAGCCAGTTTTACCCAGTCAAAGGAAAGAAACAACTTTTCTGGGCTCATCTTCACATCAACAGGATCAGCCCAAACTGGCTATTTTGTTGGAAAGTGGTCAAATAATCTGTCTCAATGGATATAAAAACACCAATTAAAAATATCTGAAGTATAAATATGGCCTGAATATAACCCAGAATATTTGATTTCTTTTATCAAAGCATAACCTGAGCTGAACCATCCACTCAGTATTTGCAAGAACAAACAAGTAAAAGCCATAAAAATCTTAGTTAAATTTTCTTCTCCTGCTGGATTACCATACAAAGAGTTTCTATCTGCTCTATGTAGGCAGCCACCAGCTTAGTCGGCATTTGGGAATCCCCAGATGATGTAAGAAAAGACAAAGCTTTTGTACAAGGAGAGTGTTATGAGGAGTGACTGAGAGAGCTGGGGGTGTTTATCCTGGAGAAGAGGAGGCTGAGGGGAGACCTCATTGCTCTCTCTACAATACCCTGAAAGGAGGTTGTGGAGAGGAGGGAGCTGGGTTCTTCTCCCAAGTGACAGGGGACAGGACAAGAGGGAATGGCCTCAAGCTCCACCAGGGGAGGTTCAGGCTGGACATTAGGAAAAAAATTTTTAACAGAAAGGGTCATTGTGCATTGGAACAGGCTGCCCCGGGAGGTGCTTGATTCACCTTCCCTGGAGGGGTTTAAGGCACAGGTCGATGAGGTCCTGAGGGACATAGTTTAGTGTTTGGTAGGAACCGTTGGACTCCATGATCCGATGGGTCTCTTCCAACCTGGTAATTCTATGATTCTATGACATAAGGAAAGAATTCTTCACAGAAAGGGTCATTAGGCAATGGAATGGTCTGCCCAGAGAGGTGGTTGACTCACCTTCCCTGGAGATGTTTAAGGTGCAGGTGGATGGGGTAGAGGGACATGGTTTAGTGATTGATAGGAATGGTTGGACTTGATGATGCTGTGGTTCTTTTCCAACCTGGTTATTCTATGATTCTACAACATACTGCAATAGTCCTGGGTGGATGAACATTCCTAGGACAGCTAGAATATCACTCCAGTTTACTTGGAGGCTTGTTCATCGCGGGGCTACAATCACAAAAAAATATTCAACCAGTCGAAAATCAAAGCTGTGTAGCTTCATTGTTCAGCCCACAGCATGGACGAAGAAGTGATAATTGAATTGATGTCACAAGCCATTCAAAAGGGCCTGAATGTTTTGGCTTCTTCTCAGGAAAGCAGGGAATCATTTTAAGAAGTAATTTTAGTCCCAGTTTCTTGTCCACTCTTAAAGCAGACTGACAACCCTTTACTAGGGAAAGACAGAACTAAAATCCTGCACAAAATACCCCAAAAAAGTCAACCAACTAACAACAACAAAACAATTGCTATCATTGTCTTGATTTTTGGACAGAAAACTTAAGAACAACTGTACTGAATTGCTAATAAATGTGTGTTTTCTATATACAGTAAACATAAAATATTGTTAAATTAACATCTGCTGCCCTCCGTCATCACGAGTTCCATTGACAGTCCCTCTTCATGGGGTCAGTTAGGTACAGAGAGGAGTATTTACGGATAATCAGAGCTTTAGGTAGAAAAATTCATTATATTTCTTCTCCAATGTCATTACATCTTTTAGATCTGCAGCAGAATCAGTCCTGTGGATTACAATAATCTGCTTCCCCTGCTCTAGACTCCCCATTGTCTAGCTACGATATCTTCTTATTAATTATTTTGGACTTTAAAAAGCACAAACATTCAATGGACACCTCTGTAATTACCCCAAAATCCTTTTGCTTCATATCCTAGTTTATATTAGATACGAGGAAGAAATTTTTGACATTGGAGGTGTGGAAACGCTGGATCAGGTTTCCCAAGGAGGTGGTAGATGCCACATCCCTAGAAACAGTCAAGGTCAGGTCAAAGGGGGCTCTGAGCAGCCTGATCTAGTTGAGGGTGTCCCTGTTCGCTGCAGGGAGGTTGTACTAGATGACCTGTAAATGTCCTTTCCAACCCAAACCATTCTGTGGTTCTGTTTTTAAGACAATATACGTTATGTAGGATGGAGTTTAACATTAGTTTGATGTGGCTATTGAAATACTCCTGACTACTGAGAAATATGCCTGGCATCTCAGGGAAGGTAAAAGAACTAGTTTTCAAGGAGTTCTAGCAATCATTTAATAAAAATTATATGAGAGCAGATGTAGAAAACCAATAAAAAAAGCATTAAGAAATATGCTGCACATCAAAAGTTAATTTATAGTTCCACCAGAATCCCATTCAGAAGAAACACTTCTGAAGCAGCACGAGCAGGCGTCTGACATTGGAAAATTTTGAAAGTCCTTTCCCCTTTTGTATTTAATTTTTCTCGTAAATGTTTGATTCCACCAAACTGAGTCGGCTCCGAGGGCTGATGGAACGATTTGCTAATTGAAGTTTGGGAAAATGGTCATGTGAGAGGCATGTTATTAAATAGAATTCCTTGCAAGAGAGAGGCACAGAAAAGGTAATCATGTCACAGTACTGCATGATGGGAAGGATATGAAAGGATTAAAGGAGAGAAGACAATGGAGGATATTCTGAATTTTAAACAAGCTGTTTGTGTCGTGATTTTGACAGGAATGGTTGGACTTGATGATCCGATGGGTCTCTTCCAACCTGGGGATTCTATGATTCTATGATGTTTAGGGACTAACACACAGCTAAACATTGACCTTCTAAATATGTGCTGTGCAATTCAGATTTTTCCTCTGTGTTCATCTATAATGGCTTATGTGAAAACTAATTTTCATAGAATCATAGAATCATAGAATCACCAGGTTGGAAGAGACGCCCTGTATCATCACATCCAACCATTCCTATCAAACACTAAAGCATGTCCCTCAGGAAACTATCAGAGTTTAAAAACTAACTTCTGGCTATCAGAGTTTATTTAAATAATAAATTACATAAGGTAGAAAGTTATCTTTATACTTAGGATGTCTACAATAATTTCCATGATGGGAAGGCAGGTAAGAATACACCTATAAGCTCGCATTTTAATGTGGTGATTTTGTGCTTAATTAGAATCATAGAATCATAGAGCAACCAGGTTGGAAGAGACCCATCGGATCATCGAGTCCAACCATTCCTATCAAATAATAAACCATGTCCCTCAGCACCTCATCCACCCGTCCCTTAAACACCTCCAGGGAAGGTGAATCAACAACCTCCCTGGGCAGCCTATTCCAATGCCCTAATTCCTTTGGGTTGTCCTTGTAAATTTTGGATTACCACTCCAATTAGGAAAATGACAGCATTTTCCATTTAAGTTCAGCGAAGACTGCGTAAAAAAAGGTTGGTTATTTTGGTTTTACATATCCACGGATGCAAGCAGATTCTCACCCAATGAAGATTTGAACGAATAAACTCTTTAAAACAAACTGACACATTGCAGAGCAAGTTTCACAATTTAAGCAATGAAGATTTAGGAAAGACTGAAAGAATATTTGCTTAAAAGCGTCACACTTAGTATTTGATGGGAATGGTTGGACTCGATGATCCGGTGGGTCTTTTCCAACCTGGAGATTCTATAATTCTATGATTCTATTGGGAGATGTTTCTCCATTGTGAGAACTATAGTTGAGATTTCTTTGATATTTCATCACAATGAGCCAACATGACTGTAAGTATTTCTGGTTGTTCTATGATTCTATGATTTGCAAACTGGTTACAGTTCTGTCAGGAACACCATCCCTGTGAATTATTGCGTCTACAATGCTATGATCCCCCTCCAAAAAGACACGCATGAGATGTAATTCCAATCAAGTCTTTCAATATTTGTGATTTGGTGTTTGTATCTGCTTCACTCATTGTACTTGTGAAACCAGAATTCCAATTTATGTGTGTTTTCGCCTCGCAGCTTTTATGAGCAGCCTTATTTCTAAGAAAATCCGTAACTTCACGATTTCCTCCATTTGCCAGTTTTACTGGAAAAGTAATAAAAGTCTGTAAAAGAAAAAAAGAAGCTGATATTAAAAACTTTTGTTAAAATTTAAAAGCAAGCTACATATCTTGGGCATTTGAACTTTACTACAGAGGATAGAAAAGTTGTCAGCACAACAGACGTGGTTTGAGTGTATACGTGCTTCAACCTTAGCAAGAAATTTCACACACAGAAGATGGTTACTGATGAAACACAGTGAAGAGCTCTTTCCCTATGTCCAAACAAACCTTTCACAGAGATTTTTACCATCATTCACAAGAGAAATATGACAAGCAATAGGTTTTGCAATTTACCGTTTGATAGAGTTCAGCGCAGCTGGTTTCAGGAGCTCTGAGTTACTTTAATTTGCTGTTTTGCATAGTACCTGGGTCATGTTTTGATGCAATTTAGGGCAGTTCATAAGAACAGGGACTTAATCTTTCAGGGGTTATTGTGATGATGTTTTCTCTTCAGGGTTAGCACACTTTCCCTAAATAATTCAACGTGTTGCCTCAGAGTTGGCCTCTCTGTGTATTTTGGAAATCTTGATGCCTGCAGAAAATTATCACATGCTTATGTTTTCTCAACACTGAAGCTTTTTAAAGCAGAGATGATGGTGTGATTTATGAAGGTTGGAAGCCTGACATTTGGTGCTAGCTTCAGTCTTCCTGAAACTATTTTTGTACCCTTGGCCAAGTGAGTGTTGATACATTCTGTATACAGGGTACTCATCCATGCTTGTGTGCTCTATGGAGATATTGAGAAGAGAGAGTCATAGTAGAATCATATAATCATAGAATCACCAGGTTGGAAGAGACCCACAGGATCATCGAGTCTAACCATTCCTGTCAAACACTAAACCATGCCCCTCAGCACCTCGTCCAGCCATCCCTTAAACACCTCCAGGGAAGGGGAATCAACCCCCACATGGACAGTCGGTTCCAGTGCCCAATGACCCTTTCTGTGAAATTCTTTTTCCTAATGTCCAACCTAAACCTCCCCTGGAAGAGCTTGAGGCCATTCCCTCTCGTCCTGTCCCCTGTCACTTGGGAGAAGAGCCCAGCTCCCTCCTCTCCACAACTTCCGTTCAGGGAGTTGTAGAGAGAGCAATGAGGTCTCCCCTCAGCCTCCTCTTCTCCAGGATAAACACCCCCAGCTCTCTCAGTCACGAAGAAAGAGAACCTGCTTCGTCTTCACTTTGAACTATGTTGTTTCTAGCTTTCCACTTACCAACATCATGCATGGTAGGAGCATGGAGCAGTAACCCAGGATCAAACCAGCTTGTTTTATCAGGCTGTCACACTTCAGTTCATTTAATGTGCTCATAATCTGTGTTTTGAGTGGAATTGGCCCTTCCCTAGTAGTGTTGTAGGCTGCCCAGGGAAGAGGTTGAATCGCCTTCCCTGGAGGTGTTTAAGGGACGGGTGCATGAGGTGCTGAGGTCACATGGTTTAGTGTTTGATGGGAATGGTTGGACTCAATGATCCGGTAGGTCTCTTCCAACCTGGTGATTCTATGATTTCATGATACTCTGTTGTATTTTAGGGAAGTCCTTTGTAGCAATGAAGACATCAATTTCTAGTGTGTACAAAATCTCATTGAAGTAGCTGAACGACACGTTTGGAAAGACTGAGCCACAAAAGCATGTCTCGATGTTGGCTGCATGTTTAAATATAGAGCTGCTTTCTTAAAACTGCATGTGGTACTCAGTTGTGACATTAACAGCAATGTCACAGCACATGGATATCTTCCACCCAACCAAAGTTCAGAAAAGGGTATATTGTTTTACCCTGATGAATGATGAACTGAAGATGCACCTATAAAGCTTTCGTGATTGCAGTTCTTTTAAGAGGAGAACAAACTAATTTTACACTCCTTCCACAAAACTTGAAATCATTCAACAGGGTCTTCACTAGCAAGTATTAATATTTCTAGGAACAGCACTGTCCTCTCACTGCCTGATTATGTCTTAGAATCATAGAATCATAGAACAACCAGTTGGAAGAGACACACTAGATCATCAAGTCCAAACATTCCCACCAAACACTAAACCATGTCCCTCGGCACCTTATCCACCCACACCCTAAACACCTCCAGGGAAGGTGAAAACATATCTTATTGTATGTATGATGAAGTTATTCTGGTTTTAACAGTTTGCAAATTTCTTTTCTTGGAGGCATAATTTAAAGGATTTGTTGAATTTAAAGATAAAACAAAAGCTTTTAGAACTGAACTCCTCCTGCACATTTCAGTGATAAAGTAAGATTGTCTGTAAATGTTACCCTTTGTTTTGTTTCTGTGCTGAAAGATTAGTAATTACAAGTTTTGCTGTTTTTCAGATTTTATGGAACATTCACTACAATTAAAAAAGCGAGTTCAGAGTTGCAATCCTGTAAACACAATTGATGAATAATTTAATAAGATTCGGTGGGAGATTTTAACATAGCCCAACCGTCTATTCCTGAGAAATTAGAAAACCCATCCAGAAAGATTCATTCTTAACAAGTAATATTGTTAAATGTCAAGACTGAGTCATGAAAGTGCTAATAACTAATTCTGTAGAGTTTGTTACAAATTCATTCTTAAGTTATTGTAATTTTCCCCCAATGTGGAGTTATAAAATTAATCATATATCTACTATATTAATGACTTAACAGAAAGCATGGTTTGGCTGGAATAATAAGACAAGGTAAATGCTATTAAAATTCCTCATCTTTGTTTATCAAGTAGCCGGAGTGTAGTGAGGAAGGTAGAAGACAGAGGAGACCTAGCGACAACGCTCTGAATGAGGAAATTAAAAAGAATAAAGCATTAATATTGTTTCTGATCTTTCTGGTTGCTATTCACCAGTTTCTCTTTCTCAGTTCCACTGTCATTAGGAATGAATGTCATTGAAACATTGCGGGAGGAGTCTAATTCTAAATTCTTCCAGTTGAGATTCTTATCATGGAGTCATAGAATCACCAGGTTGAAAGAGACCCACCAGATCATCGAGTCCAACCATTCCTATCAAACACTAAACCATGTCCCTCAGCACCTCATCCACCCGTCCCTTAAACACCTCCAGGGAAGGTGACTCAACCCCCTCCCTGGGCAGCCTGTTCCAGTGCCCAGTGACCCTTTCTGTGAGGAATTTTTTCCTTATGTCGAGTCTGAACCTCCCCTGGTGGAACTTGAGGCCATCCCCTCTCATCCTGTCCCCTGTCCCTTGGGAGAAGAGCCCAGCTCCCTCCTCTCCACAACCTCTCTTCAGGTAGTTGTAGAGAGCAAGAAATTGCAAAGCAACTCCCAGGTTGTACAAATTCACCAATTTTCCAGCACCAA